>OX421500.1:30547640-31020140 GCA_949126835.1 Anisus vortex
TATGACTATATGTATATTACACACACACAAATATTAAACTTCTATTGTATATGACTATATGTATATTACACACACACAAATATTAAACTTCTATTGTATATGACTATATGTATATTACACACACACAATTATTAAACTTCTAAACAGATGCCAACACCTACGGTCCAGATATACAGAATAAATTCCCCCAAGTTTTCCCGGAAGTTCCAATGGTAGGAGATGACATCTACATAGAATGTTTAGCTTTTGGGAGGTAACTCAATTTATATTTCTAATAAAACATTATTAGCTCCCTTCATTTATGAATCTTACAGAACCATTATTGACACTGATATCAAATATAAAAACTGTTTTCTCTGTCTACAAAATAAAAGTTCATATTTCTTTATTATTATTATTATTATTTTATTACCATATTTTTTTAAGCAAAATTTTAGAAACCCAAAAGATATTGTATCTATAAAGAACGATTCGCAAATAAAACAATTACCAGAATATTTGAAACTTTAGTAATACAATTTTTCATTTGCTATCAAATGCAAAAAAACAAATAAAAAAAAACAACAACACATTAATCTTTTAATTTTTTATTGGCTTTTTTTTTTTCACCATAATAGTCGTGTTTAAAATCTATCCGATTGGCAAAGGAAAAAAAATGTGTCTTGACGGTTATAATTTAAAACCCAATAATCATAATTTAATTTAGTCATAAACATTCAAAACGCTGAAAGTTTAGACATTATTTTTTTTTATGATTCTACTTTAAGAAGACATGAGAACATGTCAATATAATAACATTAATTTTTTCAAAAGGAATTCGACTCTAAATGTTGATTTTTAATTTAAAAAAAAATGTTCATACAAATTATTTTCTTTAATAACCGAGATTAAAATGGCCCAGTAGTGATAACCCGACAAATTCACTCGGTACTGTAAGCCTTGGCCTCGATAGACCAACAGGTTAAACTTTTAATACAGTCTATCGAAAAATATATTATGATTTTCGTTTCTCAAATATCACCTCCAGGTTACCTCTGGAATACCGTTGGGTAAGGGAGGGCGGACAGCTGAGTCGTGGCTCTTACCTGATGGACCACAACCGCGTGTTGGTGCTGCCCAGGACGGCTCTGTCGGACACTGGTCTCTACACCTGCATTGTCCGGTCGCAGTACAACATAGCCAACAAAACAGTACACCTTCAACTGAAAGGTCATAGTGTAGTCCTTATAGTAGCATAACTAGAGGGGGGGGGCGCCATCATTTGGAAAGGCGCCAAAATGGACACTTTCCTGGCCTTTATTAGCCTATTACCAAAAAAAGCTAGCTTTTTTCTTAATAGGCTCCACTAGGGCACCTTTACCAGGGGATTGTGTGTACAACTTTAAAATAAAGATAAAAAAACCTATAATATGATTAAGTTTCAACAACACTCAATCTATGTTGTTTTTATTTGTATTAGTTTTTATCACTTTATTACTATTCAATTTGAAGGATATACTTCCAAATTTTGCTACATTTACTCTTTTGATCACCCCCCCCCTATATCGTGTCTCTAATTGCCGCCACATTTATCCATATAAAAAAAATTATCACTATTATGAAAGACTTTGACTACAAAAGAAAAACAACTCTATACATCTAGTCTATTAAGAGCCTCTGGTCTGTCATTAGCCATTGATTCTCCACAGTAGTCATATTCATGACATCCATCTCTTAGCCGTTTGTTCTCCATCAACTTGTGATCTTTCCATTCTTTCCATTAACTTGAGTTATCCATGACAATACTGTCCCGTTAAGTGTTAAGTATATCGATAGCTGTTGATAATCGATCTCGACCAAATTGAAAACTAGCGTACTGCAAAAGCATCACATTTTGGAATTTTCTTCCTATGTATTCAACAGCAAAACCTTATTTTCCTTTCCCCCTACAACATCAACATTTGGATGAAGGGTCCAGTCTTACCTGGACTTGTTATACAATAGCCATGCCCAAACCTGTGTACACCTGGTATAGAAATGGTGTCGCTTTGAAGACTGGGGATGTTGAGGGAATCAAGGTAAGTTATCATGTATGTCTGTCTGTTGTCTGTCTACCATTCAATCATTCTACCAATCCATCTGTCTGCCTGTCATTCAATCAATCTATCTGTTCTTCTGTTTGTTGTTTGTCGATCATCCAATCTATATATACCCATCCGTCTATTGCTTGTCTGTCAGTCAATCAATCTATCTGTCCATCTGTCTGTTGTATGTCTGTCATTCAATCAATCTATCTGTCCATCTGGCTGTTGTCTGTCATTAAACCAATCTATCTGTCCATTTGGCTGTTGTCTGTCATTCAACCAATCTATCTGTACATCTTTCTGTTGTCTGTTGTCTGTCTGTCAGTCAACCAATATATCTGTACATCTTTCTGTTGTCTGTATGTCATTCAATCAATCTATCTGTACATCTTTCTGTTGTCTGTTTGTCATTCAACCAATCTATCTGTACATATTTCTGTTGTCTGTTGTCTGTCTGCCATTCAATCAATCTATCTGTCCATCTTTCTATTGTCGGTCTATCATTCAACCAATATATCTGTCCATCTTTCTGTTGTCTGTTATTTAATCAATCTATCTGTTCACCTGTGTGGTGTCTGTCCGTCATTCAATCAATATATCTCTCCATTTAGTGTATGGAATGAGATGGTATCAACTAGTACATTAACTTAAATATATTCCTTCTCAAGATATCCAGAAACACTCTGACAATAGATAAAGTTGAGGCAGCAACACACAGCGGAATGTACCAATGTGAGGCTTCCAACCAGTTTGGGCTGGCCAGGTCATCCGCTCAGCTTAGGGTTCTTTGTGAGTACATACTTGTGTGTGCATGTGTGTGAGCGTTTGTTTGTCAGTTTGTTTATATGCGTGGACTTGTCAGTGTGAGAGTGACCCTACCTCTGCTAGCATGTATAGGTTATTTTTTTTAATTTTTTAAATGAACAATCGAGCTGAACCAGTTTGTGTGTCTATTTATCGGCTTCTAAAACAACTAATCACAAGAAACTGTAGAACATTTCCAACTTGAATGCTCTAAGCTAATCTACCTCAGACACACTCCTCCCCCCTCCCCCGCCCTCAACCTAACATTATCAACACAATATACAGCAATAGAGAATAACTTAAAAAAGACATGTTTATATGTTTGTCTGGCATTAGTTGCAAGAGAGCAATCTGCACTGCATACTGGTTAACAGAAGAAGAAATATTTTTTTAAAAATATGAATTCTGGAAAATCTCCTCTAGAAATTTACTTCTGAAATTATACCTCCGGAAATTGACCTCTAGAAATTTAATTCCGAGATTTACTTTTAGGATTTTACCTCCAGAAATTTACCTCTACAAATTTACACCTAGAAGTTTACCTCCAGAAATTTACCTCTACAAATTTACACCTAGAAGTTTACCTCCAGAAATTTACCTCTACAAATTTACACCTAGAAGTTTATCGCCAGAAATTTACATCTAGAAATATACCTCTAGATTCTAAATTTTTATTATTAACTTTAGACTTTAATCGATTTTGCGCCCACAGCCTTTGCGCCCACGTTTAGCCGCCATCCAGTTGAGAAGTTCAAGCCGGCTGCTCTCGGAGGAAACGTCACAATCTCTTGCCGACCAGAGGCGGCCCCCAGGGCTACAGTCAAGTGGCTGAGGGGCAGCGTAGAGTTAACCAGCGTGAAGCCCAACGGTGATCTAGAGCTCTCTGCCCTGACCAAAGCTGACGAAGGGGAGTACACCTGCGTGGCGACAAACCCACTGGGGGAGATGAAAGTGACCTGTTGGTTGGAAATACAAGGTAATTAAGACAGGTAAAAGCAACAACTGAACTATTCTTAACCCTTACAGTCCCGGGCGCGTATAGAGCGGAACTGAAGGCAGCATAGATAGAAGTAGGTCGGTACGGGAAGGGTTAAACTGTTTGGGTTTTGTTCGATGTTGTGGGTCTAATGGTTTCTATTTCATGTTAATTCTGTTTTTCTTCCGGAACTAGCGCTGATGGGATACCAGAAATTAATTTTGATAAAGTAGAAGCGGCTTGCAATTGTGATTGTAGCACATTTGTTTTGCACGTAATTTCCATATTTAGATATGGGGAATCTGAGGAAACTCTCATTACATTGATCTATTGGGGAACATAGCCGCTAAAACAGACAACTTTAGAGTTTATACCGTGGACTATAAAGTGTGAATACTTTCAGCACTCATTACAACATTAGTTCTCATCTGGTTCTATTCTGCTTAATCGGCAATACGCCCAAGTATGTCAAATATACTCCAAATAAAATTTAATTTATCAAGACCAATGGACTCCAAATATTGTGCCAGGCACCCTAGGGAGCAGCGGGGTCTTTACAATGGGGTTCTGGGATTCTGCAACAACTACATTTTTGGATTCAACGCGGTATGATTTAAGAGTTTGGGATTTGCACCATGGAAAAACTTCTCTTCCGATAGAGCGCCGCACATGGAAAGAGTTTGTAAACCACTTTCCTTATCCCTTATGCGAGAACAAATGAATATAAGTACTCTTTCTTCCCGAGTGGCATTCGGGCATGGAATGGGTTGACTGAACAAACCAGGAAAACCAGTAACTGAACATTATTTAAAGCATTAATAAAAATGCAAAACTAGACTCGGACCACGGATAAGCGTAGGACGCAATAATCTTCTTTATAGAAGGAGAGTCTGTAGTGTATAAGATAAAACAACTCGTTTACAAAAACAATAAATACAACAGCAATAATAATTGGATGTTCTTTTGGTTTAATTCGCATTTGTTTATTGCGATAGGTGAAGTTGTGTTTACAGAGAGGCCGGTGGACGTGGAGATAGAACAGAACAGCACGACTTACCTCCCTTGTAAAGTCTCCTACGACCAGAGCAAAGTGGACGTGACGTACGAGTGGCGGTTCTTTTCTCACGCCATAGACTTCACAAGTAGTAGTGACGAGAGGGCGCACTATGCAATGGTTTGTCTGCACGTGTTGTGTGTTGCACGTGTTGTGTGTTGCACGTGTTGTGTGTTGCACGTGTTGTGTGTTGCACGTGTTGTGTGTTGCACGTGTTGTGTGTTGCACGTGTTGTGTGTTGCACGTGTTGTGTGTTGCACGTGTTGTGTGTTGCACGTGTTGTGTGTTGCACGTGTTGTGTGTTGTACGTGTTGTGTGTTGCACGTGTTGTGTGTTGCACGTGTTGTGTGTTGCACGTGTTGTGTGTTGCACGTGTTGTGTGATGCACGTGTTGTGTGCTGCACGTGTTGTGTGCTGCACGTGTTGTGTGTTGCACGTGTTGTGTGTTGCACGTGTTGTGTGCTGCACGTGTTGTGTGATGCACGTGTTGTGTGTTGCACGTGTTGTGTGTTGCACGTGTTGTGTGTTGCACGTGTTGTGTGTTGCACGTGTTGTGTGTTGCACGTGTTGTGTGTTGCACGTGTTGTGTGTTGCACGTGTTGTGTGTTGCACGTGTTGTGTGTTGCACGTGTTGTGTGTTGCACGTGTTGTGTGTTGCACGTGTTGTATGCTGCACGTGTTGTGTGTTGCACGTGTTGTGTGTTGCACGTGTTGTGTGCTGCACGTGTTGTGTGCTGCACGTGTTGTGTGCTGCACGTGTTGAGTGTTGCACGTGTTGTGTGCTGCACGTGTTGTGTGCTGCACGTGTTGTGTGCTGCACGTGTTGTGTGTTGCACGTGTTGTGTGCTGCACGTGTTGTGTGTTGCACGTGTTGTGTGTTGCACGTGTTGTGTGTTGCACTTTTTGTGTGTTGCACGTGTTGTGTGTTGCACGTGTTGTGTGTTGCACGTGTTGTGTGTTGCACGTGTTGTGTGTTGCACGTGTTGTGTGTTGCACGTGTTGTGTGTTGCACGTGTTGTGTGTTGCACGTGTTGTGTGATGCACGTGTTGTGTGTTGCACGTGTTGTGTGCTGCACGTGTTGTGTGTTGCACGTGTTGTGTGTTGCACGTGTTGTGTGCTGCACGTGTTGTGTGTTGCACGTGTTGTGTGTTGCACGTGTTGTGTGCTGCACGTGTTGTGTGTTGCACGTGTTGTGTGTTGCACGTGTTGTGTGCTGCACGTGTTGTGTGTTGCACGTGTTGTGTGTTGCACGTGTTGTGTGCTGCACGTGTTGTGTGTTGCACGTGTTGTGTGCTGCACGTGTTGTGTGCTGCACGTGTTGTGTGTTGCACGTGTTGTGTGTTGCACGTGTTGTGTGCTGCACGTGTTGTGTGTTGCACGTGTTGTGTGCTGCACGTGTTGTGTGCTGCACGTGTTGTGTGCTGCACGTGTTGTGTATTGCACGTGTTGTGTGCTGCACGTGTTGTGTGCTGCACGTGTTGTGTGTTGCACGTGTTGTGTGTTGCACGTGTTGTGTGTTGCACGTGTTGTGTGCTGCACGTGTTGTGTGTTGCACGTGTTGTGTGTTGCACGTGTTGTGTGTTGCACGTGTTGTGTGTTGCACGTGTTGTGTGTTGCACGTGTTGTGTGTTGCACGTGTTGTGTGTTGCACGTGTTGTGTGTTGCACGTGTTGTGTGTTGCACGTGTTGTGTGCTGCACGTGTTGTGTGCTGCACGTGTTGTGTGTTGCACGTGTTGTGTGTTGCACGTGTTGTGTGTTGCACGTGTTGTGTGCTGCACGTGTTGTGTGCTGCACGTGTTGTGTGTTGCACGTGTTGTGTGCTGCACGTGTTGTGTGTTGCACGTGTTGTGTGTTGCACGTGTTGTGTGTTGCACGTGTTGTGTGTTGCACGTGTTGTGTGTTGCACGTGTTGTGTGTTGCACGTGTTGTGTGTTGCACGTGTTGTGTGTTGCACGTGTTGTGTGTTGCACGTGTTTTGTGTTGCACGTGTTGTGTGTTGCACGTGTTGTGTGTTGCACGTGTTGTGTGTTGCACGTGTTGTGTGTTGCACGTGTTGTGTGTTGCACGTGTTGTGTGTTGCACGTGTTGTGTGTTACACGTGTTGTGTGTTGCACGTGTTGTGTGTTGCACGTGTTGTGTGCTGCACGTGTTGTGTGCTGCACGTGTTGTGTGCTGCACGTGTTGTGTGTTGCACGTGTTGTTTTTTTTTGCACGTGTTGTGTGTTGCACGTGTTGTGTGTTGCACGTGTTGTGTGTTGCACGTGTTGTGTGTTGCACGTGTTGTGTGTTGCATGTGTTGTGTGCTGCACGTGTTGTGTGCTGCACGTGTTGTGTGCTGCACGTGTTGTGTGCTGCACGTGTTGTGTGCTGCACGCGTTGTGTGTTGCACGTGTTGTGTGTTGCACGTGTTGTGTGTTGCACGTGTTGTGTGCTGCACGTGTTGTGTGATGCACGTGTTGTGTGCTGCACGTGTTGTGTGTTGCACGTGTTGTAATATCTTGTCAGCATTAATTCATAGGAACCTTAGTTGTTGTTGTTTGGTGTTTTTTTGTTGCTTTTTTTTGGGGCGGGGGGGGGGAAAAGGGGGGAGGAGGAGAGATACACATTTTTTGCCAAAGAATATAATAACACTATATCTTATAAGGTCCTTATTTTGCTGAATTTGTAAATATATGTTCGATTTGGTCCAATATTTGTAAGAAATGTTAATATAGTTAATAATTAATTCTTATTTTCAACAATTTCGATTTATTTCTTTATGATTGTAAAACATTAGCTGTAAAAAAATGTCGATTTAATAACTGCAAAAAAAAGTGTAAATATTGTTACCTTATTTTTTCTAAAATGTAAAGACCGGTCCAACATTTTAATAATTTTCATATGATTGTACGATATCAGTGCGTAACAATTGTGGCTACTTATATGTCTGTCCAATATATGACTTTAAATGTATCCTAATAGTCTAAAATGTTGACAAAATTTTAACATGGGTCCAATCTCTCTTATTCTGTATCACCCCCGCCATGCCACCTTATCCTGGGCCAGCCAACTGATTTCATGCCATGTTTTATTAATGGCCTTCGCTTCCTAATCAATGGTTCTTCTCCAGGTTCCAATTGGTTTTTCCATCTTTTTTTTTTCTGATGGTGTCCATTTCAAGGTAATGCTTGGAAGTCTCTTTCTATCCTCGCCCAACGGGGTCTCTACAGTATAATATGGAATAAGAAAAAAGCGAAGAATGTGGTCCAACCATCTCCATCTTCTTTTCTTTATTTCTTCTTGGTCCAATGTATAACTATAATTATCTCAGAATAGTCCAAAATTTATTCCAAAACTATTAGATCTTTGACTCCTACATCTATACAAGTATGTTTATCCATACATTTCAAATATTCTCAGCCAGAAATCTCTGCAGGCTCGGGAAAGCTGTACATCATAGCATCACAGTTTCGACACGCGGGTCGCTACACGTGTGTTGTCAAGTCTGTGTATGGCGCCTTATCACACACTGCCTACGTCACAGTCAGAGGTAATTCTAAGTCAGGGGCATCCCCACACACACTGGTATTAGATCCTTGACCCGTGCCCTCTAAATATTGTATATAGGGCCACCAGGTTAAAGTAATGTGTATATAATAACAAGTAAGTAAAGTGTTCCATGTCGGTCCATGAGATATTGAAGTTGCGTTTACTCATTTCCGTTCCCACTACAAAGCATATGGATTATGTGGCCAGTACAACGCCAGGATGCCTTTACATTTTTCCCCAACTAAAATCAGTCACCCATTACAGATAGCTAAACTCAGGAACACATTCAGGACCAGAAGAATAAAAACCCAGGACGGTTTAACCTTAGATTCGAACCCAAGAACATAGGAATAGAAATCCGAGCGCGCTGTTGCTAAATCACTATGACTCATACTAACTCAACCGTAGCTTTATCTTTCATACCACTAATCCTGCTGAAATGTATTGGACTATGAAAGGATGGTGACTATTGCTTGGCAGTTAACCGTTTCAAGCAGCTTAAAGTTGTAGAGTATTCTTCATCGGATCAATCATAGTGTTTAGGGCAAGTCAACCAGCGTTTACAAGTCTCCGAGGCCACGGCATACTGTGGGAATTGTGTGCCCAAACTACTTCATGTCTCGAACTATACGTCTTTGCAGTGGCGTAGCTAGGGCCATCTGCGCCCGGGGACATGACACAAAGTCTGCGGCCCTTCTCGGACAGACAACGAATAAAAGACAAAAATGTATACATGAAAAATAATAAACTGCTACTTGAATAGGTGGGTCTTCAGCCGGCCCCTGAAGGTGTCAAAGCTAGGGCTCTGTCGAAGCTGTAGTGGGAGGGCATTCCAGGCGGACGGGCTCACGTATGGGAATGCTCGTTCGCCAGCGGACACCAGTTTCACACGGTGGCCGAGACTGTATTCATGAGACTGTAGTCACCTGCTATTCTTAACTGCTAAGCATACGCTCTTTTACTTTTAGCTTTTCGTTCAAATTACACTTGTGAACAGATTTTATCGCACATGAAAGCTGTTTTAAGCATACAAAAAGATCACTTACACTCATTGATTGATACATTAAAAATAGTTTTTTTATGCTCATCTTCTTTATTTAAACATACATAAAAGCAATTCTAAAACAATTTTTTGTATTATTAATTTAATAAATATAAGAGACTTATTTAATAGCACTATATTATGTAATTTCTGTAATTATTAATGTTTAAAATATAAACTCCTTAAATGGACAGACAATTAATGCAGGAAATGTTTATTTACAACTGTTTAACGTAAACTAGGCCCTATTTTTATCCTCTAATAAAATAAACCTTGTAATGAATACTATAATGTTGGATTTATATAAAGAAATAATAATTAGTCAGTAATATTTGTTATCTTACAAAACATAACTGGTTTGGCATCACTATTGAATCAAATGTCTTGAAATGTGGACACGTTTTTAAATAAAGGGAGATAAGTAACCCATTTTATTTGAGCTAATATTTCTAATTTGTTTCTTTTCTTTTCTTTCTTTTAAAAACAATAAATGGCTTACAATTTATAACTTTGAAATGATAAAACAGAAAATTATATAAGTATTATATGACTGAAGTATGTAAATCTATATTTTCAAACATTTCATTAAGTACCCAATTTGCATGATTACAACTTATCTATTCAACCTGTATAATTGTTAAAACCAACTGCCACTTTCAGTATATGAAGAAGATTATTTGAGCCCGAACTGATCTTTGTTTAAAAAAAAAGCCATCAGCAATTCTACATTGTGGATGTGTTATTTGTTTATGAGTAAAATGGCGCCCCTTAATGCTCAATGGGGGCGCCAAAATCATGCTTGCCAATTGGTTTGTAATTAAGATATTTGTGGAGCTCCTAAATTCAATCTTGCAAACGTATTTGGGATACATTAGTTTACATCAAAATAAAATTATATAATTAGTTTTAATACTCATTTTGGCGCCGCTTAACGTGGCGCCCGGGGACATATGTCCCTCCCTAGCTACGCCAATGCGTCTTTGTAACCCACATGTATGACTGAGACGAAATTTGATTTCGCTCTACAATTGTTTAATTTTGTTTATACTGAAAATGGCAGTAATATTACGGAAAAACATGTGGTATAAATATGATCAATAATAAGCGAAAGTTATAAATATAAAAATAAGATCAGTAAATGAGCCCGTAGCGATGTTATATGATGACATGAATAACGAAAGAATATAAAGCGGACGTTCTATAAAGTTGTTTTGTTCTGTCTAGCGTAATATTGCCTTCTTGAATTATAAGACTATTGTTTGCAATAAATTAACTTTTAACCAATGTAGACATTTAAAATTCAATGAAAACACCATCGTTTTGAAACCTGCACATTCTGGAAGCCCCCAACCATATCGCTTTTCGGCCTTTGGCTAAGATCAAAGTGTAGCATGACCCCAAGCTAGTAGCGGCACCAAGAATTATTGATGTGGTCTAGAGACAGTGCGATGGGTTAAAAAGTCGAAGCCAGAGTTTTCTTCTGGATCACATTGGGATTTATCTCAAGTCACCTCTATGTGTAATAAATTTCATGAATCTATTTAAGAAAACACATTGTTTATTATCAGCCAACAAATACCATGGTAGACAACATGTATTTTAACTGTTCAACCTTTTGCTCCATTAGATTTAAGAAAACTTGAATAAGAGTCAATAAAAATAATGATTACACACAAAGGATTCTATGGTAAAAGTGAAAGTATAGATGCATTGCCCACGACATACTAGGAGATGATGATGCCAGTACGATTCCAGTTTTCTTTGTCTTTGTC
This sequence comes from Anisus vortex, assembly GCA_949126835.1. Lineage (NCBI taxonomy): Eukaryota > Metazoa > Mollusca > Gastropoda > Planorbidae > Anisus > Anisus vortex. The sequence continues at coordinate 30,558,882 of OX421500.1, forward strand.
CAACTAAAGTTCTTTTTTATATAAAGTGAAGTATCCCGTCGGACCAAATTGGAAGTAGCATTCACCAGTTTCTGTGGCCACGGCATACTGGATAGTTGTGTGGCCAACACAAAGCACAGCCGCCTTTACTTTACCCCAACAAAGGTCAGGTACCCATCAAAGCGCAAATAGATTTAGGGACACCCTCCAGACCCGAGAAACAAATCCTAGCCCTCACCAGAATTCGAACCCAGGATCTTTCGTACCCTACCGCCGTGACCCAAATGCATATTTTTATCACATAATGTGATGGTTACTTCCTTAGACTGTCCGCCAACTCAAGCTCACCACTCTATGTTGTTGTTTTTACCAGATCACAGCAGCTTTGAAGTTTTCATTTGTTTCTTTGTCTATCTTCTACAGGGCCCCCGGGTGAGCCCGCCGGTGTTCATGCCAGACAGAAAAACGACGCCGAGCCTCAAAACCACGACAACCTGGCCATCTGGTGGCAGGACGGGGAAATATACGGCTACCCGATCACCAAATACACAATACAGTACCTGTCTGTTGAAGACCCGGACAATTGGATCAATTTGGAAAAAGGTGTTTCACGTATTAGTAACGATTTTATAAGAAAACGTTTGTAGGAATCGAAATTTAGATGCACGAAGTGCTTATTTGAGATGTCATTTACACTGCGTAATGGATATTTCAAAACATCTACCGTAACTGGTGAAATAATAAATGACAAATTATGGGAACAATGACAAATGATCAATGTTAATTTTCTAAAATATTAAATGATAAATAGCGATTTAGACAAATAGTCATTTGGAAATTGTCCAAATATTAAAAGAATAAACTGGTAAATACTAAAGTAGAAAGTAAAAAAAAATAATTGTAAATTAAAACAGAAGACAAATTGTACATGATAAATTATTAAAAATATCACATATAATGTATAGTCAAATAGACAATGATAAAAGGTAAAAAAATATATTAATGTTCTTTTTATAAAAAAAATGATAATCAGAAAAAAAGACAAATTTATTAAATGGATTTATTGTATTAACAATACAAAAACAATAGACATTTAACAACTAAAAGGGATCGAATTCCATTTTCCATTATTTAACTAATTTAGTTCATACATTGCTACACATGACTCATGTTTTCCTATCACTGCCAGATATCTCCTGTCACACATTGCAACACATGACTCATGTTTTCCTATCACTGCCAGATATCTCCTGTCACACATTGCAACACATGACACATGTTTTCCTATCTCTGCCAGATATCTCCTGTCACACATTGCAACACATGACTCATGTTTTCCTATCTCTGCCAGATATCTCCTGTCATACATTGCAACACATGACTCATGTTTCCCTATCTCTGCCAGATATCTCCTGTCACACATTGCAACACATGACTCATGTTTCCCTATCTCTGCCAGATATCTCCTGTCATACATTGCTACACATGACTCATGTTTCCCTATCTCTGCCAGATATCTCATGTCATACATTGCAACACATGACTCATGTTTTCCTATCTCTGCCAGATATCTCCTGTCATACATTGCAACACATGACTCATGTTTCCCTATCTCTGCCAGATATCTCATGTCATACATTGCAACACATGACTCATGTTTCCCTATCTCTGCCAGATATCTCCTGTCATACATTGCAACACATGACTCATGTTTCCCTATCTCTGCCAGATATCTCATGTCATACATTGCAACACATGACTCATGTTTCCCTATCTCTGCCAGATATCTCATGTCATACATTGCAACACATGACTCATGTTTTCCTATCTCTGCCAGATATCTCCTGTCATACATTGCAACACATGACTCATGTTTCCCTATCTCTGCCAGATATCTCCTGTCATACATTGCAACACATGACTCATGTTTTCCTATCTCTGCCAGATATCTCATGTCATACATTGCAACACATGACTCATGTTTTCCTATCTCTGCCAGATATCTCCTGTCATACATTGCAACACATGACTCATGTTTCCCTATCTCTGCCAGATATCTCATGTCATACATTGCAACACATGACACATGTTTTCCTATTTCTGACAGATATCCCTGTAGCATCCGTTGTATCAAACATACATACCACCTGGAGAAAGTTTAACGTCGTTGGCGGACTCTCTCCAGGTACGGCTTACCAGTTCCGGGTAATGGCCGGAAGTGATCAGACCGGATATGGTGCACCAAGTTCTGGAACCACCAGTGAGTACATGAACCGTTTCCTTGGCCATCGCGTGCAAGGGGATACTGTGGCCAAAAAACAATCAGAACTGATTTCCGATTTTAAAGATGCCATGCACCATTCAGAGGTGGGCTGGTGCCATTGCAATCCCTGAGGGAAGAATAGTTTAACGTTTTTCTTTAAAGTAAGTAAGTCAGGTATCCCGTCGAAACAAATGGATCCATTGTGCCAATGAAGCAGCGTTGACTAGTCTCCGTGGCCACGGTATATATGGGGAATGTGTGTGGCCAGCACAATGCCCATCCGACTTTTTTACTTTACCCCATCTAAAGTCAGATTCCCATTAGGGCTAAGTAGACCCAAGGGCACCCTTCAGGCATTTAATCCCCAGGCTCTTGGTTTGTTCTCGAACGCTCTACCAATAAACTCCTGTGTCATTGGATCATTGTTACATTTGTGTTTAACACTCATTGCTTGTATACACAGATACATATGTTAACCACTGCCTGTTTCTATTTGATTATTGTTTTTTGTATACTTTTCTCTCCATCACAGAATGGTACAACATGAGAACCGCTGCTCCAATCTTCGCTCCGCCTAATGTAGGAGGCGGGGGTGGCAGTGTGGGCCTGTTGAGAATCACCTGGGATGTGAGTGGCACAATTTAAAAAACGTACAAAGAATACCTGTTCTATTTTGGGAATCTTGTGTGTGATCCTATCTATGACAATGTTTCTATTTATAGCACTTACCCAGAAGTCAATGGGGTGCACCGAATATCCGGTACGTTTTGTATTACCGACGTAAACAAGAGGATGACAGTAACCGGAAGTGGGAAAGGGTGAGTAAAAATGGTTACCTTCTTTTAAATACTTGCGACACGCATACACATTCAATAACAGTTAGTATGTCTGGTCTAGACTTAGTAATGATAGTATTCTCGACATGCCAATTTGATCCATAGGCCTATGGATCTGTAATGGCATGCTAAGATATTGTGTGGCCAGCACAATACCCAACCGCCTTTACTTCTCCCTAACTAATGTCAGGTATACATCAGGACCGTGTAGACTCTGGAACACTCTGTTCAGACGCAGGAACAAACACTAGCCTCCACTACAATTTGAACCCTGTACCTTCGGTATGCCATCCGAAAGCGCAGCCACCGTATCTCATATCATTAGTAATGGACTACACATATACCCGTGGACTACACATATACCCGTGGACTACACATATACCCGTGGACTACACATATACCCGTGGGGCTTTCCCATGTTTTAAACCATGACTTTTATAGTGAGTTTGCAACTAGTAAATATTGGTCAACGTTTTAACAGAATGAGATTTAGTGATCAGTCTTTACAATGTTTACTTCCAGTTTACATGATTTACATATATGTGACTTTGTTTAGTTTAAAGTTTAATTAAACTGTAACACATGCACATGCATATAATTTCTGAATGAAATTTTGGAATATTACACGACCTAATAACCATATTACACTCGCCCTAACTGTTCCAGGGCTACCCTAAGAGCCCATTACCCCAAAGCTTAAGTATATCTTATCTAATATTATCTTATATATTACAGACGCTCCTTCTATAAAGAAGATTATTGCGTCATACGCTCATATTTCAAAACGAAATGGCTACGATTAATGACTCGCGTGTTAGCAGTAGTCTATATATTATGTCAATGTTTTAACCGTTGTTTATTAATATTGAAATATCACGGCTGCATGAAAGACTGGAGGATTCTTTGAAGCATCATTACACCAGAACTCTCTTCGACCTCTAATTTATTCATTAATCACGATTTATTATGCTGAACGATGATAACTGTCATTAATTGATAATGGTTGTTAAGGATCAACGATAATTAATGATGGTTAATGATGGTTTATGGTGATGTTCGATGTCGAATTGTGATGATTTATGATTAATCACGATAAATGATGATGATGAATTATAAATGGCGAGTGCTAATATACCTCCGTGCTTACCAACTATTACTAATGGTTAATGATCTATTTTTTTTTACTTTCCTGTCCCGCCCAGTCAGAAGAGTTGAAGGGAACCGAGTACCACACTGTGGTCGGAACAGAGTTTTACTATACACAGTACGAGGTCAAGGTTCAAGCCATCAACGACGTGGGGCCCGGGCCCAACTCCACGACGACCATCGTCTACTCCGCTGAAGACAGTGAGTTTCTCTTGCTTCCCTTTTCACAACACAACATTATTATTATTTTTGTGTGTATATGAAACAGTGGCGTTCTACTTATGTGATGAATTTTTTTTAAATGGCTATTGTGGGGTGGAGACGTCGTGCGAGATATTTTATTCTATAGTATTACAAATTGGCGGTCCACTCGCTCTGGTGATCGGGTTGGAAGGGGGCATGGCGTTCCGAAGGTCCTGGGTTCGAATCCTGGTGAAGACTAGGATTTGTTCTAGGGTTTGGAGTTTGAAGGGTGTCCCACATTCTACCCAGCGCTGATGGGTATCCGACTCTAGTTGGGGTAAAGTAAAGGCATTGTGCTGGTCACACAATCCCTTAGTACGCCGTGGCCACAGAAAATGGTGAAACTGCTTCACTGGCCCTATGGATCAGTTTGGTCCGACGGGATACTTTACTTTTTTTTTTCACGCTGATTAAGGAACAGTTGGTTTGGTGCGGCGGTTGGTGCGGCGGTTGGTGCGGCGGTTGGTGCGGCGGTTGGTGCGGCGGTTGCGATTCTATGCTAATTGACGCCATGACAATTTTCTTTCTAGTGCCAACAAATGTGATGCCTATCTACGATACCTTTGAGGTCCTCAACGGGACGGCAGCCATGGTTCACTGGAAGCCTGTACCTAACACACGTGAAGCTGCAAAAGGAACCGTCTTCGGCTATCAGGTGAGTTGCATTTCAGAGTATGACTACATACTCATTCATACGAACTCATTCACAGTGTTAGCGGTTAACAGAAAATTGGCATTTTGACATTCGACTGCCAACTGGAATTTATCTACGCAATAATAACCTACTATAGTACTCAGATAAACAACGGGACAAAAACACTGCACTTATCCCATATAAAAGAACAAATGCATATAAGTACTCTTTCTTCCCGAGTGGCACCAGGGCATGGAATGGGTTGCTATAACAAACCAGGATAACCAGCAATTTAACATCATTCAAAACACCGATCGAAATGCAAGTCTAGTCTCAAACCATGGTTGAGCGTAGGGCTCAATAATCTTCTTTATAGAAGGAGCACCTTTAACCAAAGACTATAATGAGATGGACCGCTTGCTATAATATTTCTACTATTTGATGACTAGAATGACTTCTTTTCGGAATTCCCGATTCCCTTTTGCGCTGAACACTTCCGTTTTATTTAGTGGCTTTGAATTTCTCAATTGAGAATTAAAATTTAAAGTTGTATAAACTGGGAGAGTAGAAGTCATTTAAGACAGCTTTATTGGTTGCGCGCGGAAAAAAGAACGTATAAGCTCTTAAAATAGAGCACATGGTCCATCTTATTACAATATTTGCTTTAACATATAAGATAAGCTATTTTCTATAACATCTTGGTTAACTGCCAACTAACATTGAGACATATGTTGTTTATATTACTGTAAAGGAACACTTTCAATGTACACGATCTAATTAATATACTCTCTAGGTCAATTACTGGGAAGAGCCAACCACTCTTTGCCTCGGGATGAACGAAAAGGAGGCGCTGTTCAATCGTTACTATGGCGACGTGAGCAGCGGACTTTTGATCGGGATGGAGCCGGAAGGACATTACTGCTTCAACTTTCAGTTTATAAACCACGCTGGGATGGGCTCCAAGACAGACAATTACAATTTTAACCTAAACTTGAGACGTACGTTTATTTATTTTCTTCATATAAACAAAACCAGCCAATTATGTTTTTGGAAGCGTGACATTTAGAGTGGGGCACGGTAGTCAAGCGGCAACGCATTCGACTGGCGATCCGAAAGTCCTGGGTTCAAATCCTGGTGGCGCCGGAATATTTTCCCAGGACTTTGATGGTGTCCCTGAGTCTACCCAGCTCTGATGGGTACCTGACGTTAGTTTGGGTAAAGTAAAGGCGGCTGGGCATTGTGCTGGCCACACCCCCCTTAGTATGCAGTGGCCACAGAAACTGGCGAACGCTGCTTCACCAGCCCTATGATCAGTTTGGTCCGACGTTTACTTTACATGTAGAGTACAATTAATTGATATTTTCTATTTTATTCTTGATGTTGTTGTTATTTCATGTCAAGTATTTTTAATGTTGATTGGTATTTTTTTACTTGTTCAGCGCCCAATTATTATCCTGAATTTGTCACAGTCATGTCACACGGCAATGACAGCGTGCGACTGCTGTGGCGCGGTGTGACAGTCAAACTGGGGGAGGAGACCATGCAGGGCTACAAGGTAGTGAGACTGGGTCTGCTCATTTTTTTATCCAAATAATTTATGTCGACATGCGTACGCTCACTTTAGGTGAACTTATGATGGTTCAGTGGCATACAACATACAACATACAACATACAACATACAACATACAACATACTACATACTACATACAACATACAACATACAACATACAACATACAACATACTATAAACAAAATCAAATGTAGCATTTAACAAACACGTAAAAACCGACGTTTGTTGTATGAATCCTTTATAGCCATTTTCATTATTGTCAAGGTTGAGTTTATAGTCAAAGAGAGATAACTTATGTAATCTTTCAATCACCATGAAAATACAGTTAATGATTATATTAAGGGAGTTAATTTGACTGTATATTTACAGATTTAAAGTTTAAATAAGCTATTTCTCTTTGACTATAAATTGAACCTTGACACTTATGCATGATCTTTTAGAACAGCGGTTCCCAACCTGTGGGTCGCGACCCCTTTGGGGGTCGAACGACCATTTCATGGGGGTCGCCAACGACCATCGGAAAACACTTATTTTTGTATGGTCTTATTGAGGCTTTCCACAACAACATGTACAGCACAGTACTCTTCGATGGCTCCACCTCAGAACCCTCCCCAGTGTGTAGCGGGGTCAAACAGGGACGTTTCCTGGCACCAACACTCTTTAGTCTGGACCAGGGAATGGCAACCTTTTGATAATAGTGGACCAAAGTGGGATTTCAAATTCATTCAGCGTGCCAACAGCCTAAAAGTCACCCTGCATTAGAACTTATAGAACTATTTCTAATAGAAGTCACTTTAATAGTTGTTGTTGTTTTTTTAGTCTTCTGCGTAAACATCTTTTGGTGTAACCAGTCTAGGACGGTCGTAGGCTGCCGATCCCTAGTCTAGGGTCTAGAGCATAGGTTCTCAACGGGGGCGATATCGCCCCCCAGGGGGCGATGAGAAGCTTTAGGGGGGCGATAACATTCCCGGGGGCGATGAAGGGCAAGTAAGCGGTACATACGTACCTGCTATAATTTCAACAACTCTACTATTTGAATCGATTAGTTTTTGGATGAAATATGATGTAAACGCAAGTGCTACTAAATATCTGACACCCCGCAAGTAGGCATACATATTATTGAACAAAAAAAAATCGCAATGACTTTTCGATGAAGTAGGGGTTAGTACTTGGCAAATATGTTATGCGGCCGTCTCGTCTTATGGTTGGTTCACCGGACTGTCGCCTTGACATCGGCTAATATTACTCTTTTGATCTGTTTTACCGAGATGTCCTTTAATGCGTTTCAATCCTTTGTAATGAGGTTACCACAATGGCTAAGCGGTATAAATACGTAGTAATTGTACAAACTGGGTAGCTATTAAAATGCTTGAAAATATTCATATAAATTCTTTAGTCATATAATATTTATACAATTTTCAAATAATTTTTACAGTTATTCATAGTTATTAATTTCAAGTCATTCAGTTTTTTATAAAAGAAAAACAATTTGAAATATTACCTCAAATGAAAAGGGTTAATTATCTCCCTTTAATTAACAAATGTTTCCGCTAAAATTAAGTTGGGGGGCGGTGAGCGGAAAAAAAATGTAAAAGGGGGCGGTGAGCCGAAAAAGGTTGAGAACCTATGGTCTAGACTCTAGAGTCTAGAGTCTGGACTAATCCTATTTTTCTTTACAGTCTGCAAACCTTAAAAATAAGGCTTTTCAAAAATGTGTATTGCATTCTATTTCAAGCTGTTTCTTTCGTATTATAAAAAATAGAAGTAAATGCGTACGATTGAAAACAAGCTAGTAAATAAAAAGGTGTTTTAAAACTTACATTTATAATAGAAAAATCATTTATTGATTGTTCATTTTACGTATTTTTATCAATTTGAGTACCGGTACTGGTATACGCATATACAATATTTGTTTTTTTTTTTTTTACATGCCAATTTTATAGTAAAAAATGGTTTACTAAAATCATTGCCCTAGAGACTTAAAATCAGAACAATTATCTCCCTTGATTAGATTTAGTAAGACTTTTATTTATTTATTTTTTAAATATCGGGCTACCTCACCTTGATTTTTTTTTAAAGAAATTAAAAGAATATGATTTAAAAAAATATACCAAAATTACATGTCAATTTTTAATAGGGTCAAGGAACCATTTCATGGGGGTCACCTAAGACTACCGGAAAATACATAGGCCTTTTTTATCAGCCACATACGAGCACAGATTAAGTGGCCTATATTTCTATTATGTGCATACGATTACCCGGCGTGATGAAATCAGCGCACCAACCACATGACATACCTACTTTAAACAGTTGCGAAAACAGTCGAATGCGCCGAACTACTATTTCACACTGAAGTCAGATGGTTGTCGAGAGGGAAAATGTACAAACTTTTTTTCAGCTTCGTGATAAACTCAGAACTCTTTAACTTTCAAATAATAATAATAATAATAATAATAATAATAATAATAATGTAGTATAGTGCCCATCTTTAAATGGGTTAGTTTGTCAACACGAAGTTGGCAAGACAAAAAAATAAAAACCGCGTCATGGAGTCATCTCATTTGATTTTACACTCCGACTATTCCCCTAAGCTGTCGTGACTGATGCCTTGCCGTTTGTGTTTCTTTTGTTTCCAACTTTATTCCTGATTGGTATGCTTGAATTTTAAGTGTTCATGCCAGTGGCAAGCCAACCCTGGGTACCTGTCTTGTAAATTCTAAAATTAAACATCTTCATTGAAAGTACTGTGAGACTTTGTTAGTGCTTTCAAAAGTAACACCTAAACCACACACACACCACCACACACTGGTAGCACGAGTGGGGTTGTTCGCAATTTGGTGTGTGCATTGACAAGCAGAGACAGGTACGCCAGGAAAGGAGAGAGCTGATGTGCATTGCCTTCCCAAGAGAGAGAGATGTCCTAGCAACTGATGGAGGATCGTTATAATATACTTTCAAGGCTTTCGCAGTTGAGCGAAAGACTTGAAGAGATTGAAGCAAAGAAGCGGATAGATGTCTCGGAGAGAGAGCCTGGCAGTATGTATAAGCACCACCAGCGCAGCGGAAAATTTGCACCGCCTGGTTTAGTGTGGAGGGGGACTTTGTCAAAGGTGTTTCCATATAGAAGCAAATTCTACCCATATAATGAGCAGGACGTGCCTGTCTGCACCTCTTGCTGGGAACCAGGACACATAAAAAGGCGTTGCACATTGAGTCATCCAAAACTAGCGCCCCCCGGCATGCGGTGTCGAGTGCTGGCAGGGTCTTCCAACGACTCTCCACCAAAGCGTAAGAAAAGAAATGTTATGGCTGCTAATGTGACAGGAACAGTCAAATGGTTAAATGTCAAACGCGGATATGGATTTATCAATCGTGAGGACACAAAGGAAGATGTGTTTGTGCACTATACAGCCATTATAAGAAACAACCCAAGAAAATACCTTAGGAGTGTTGGTGATGGTGAAAAAGTTGAGTTCGATGTTGTTGTAGGCGAGAATGGTAATCAGGCTGCGAATGTAACGGGTCCAGATGGTTCCAATGTAAAAGGCAGTAAATATGCCCCTGATCGTCGCAGATTAAGTCATAGAGGGTATCCACAGAATGGTACAGGGGACAGACCAAGAAGGACATTCCAAGAGGATAAGGCTATGGTAACAGACTATACATCCCAGCAAAGAAATAAAAGCCAGGTGCTTCCCAACAACAGACATTCATCATGTGTACCACATTCTGGTGCCGGCAATGGGAGGACACATTTTTCCGAACGTCGACCAACAGATATCGATAAGCCTCAAGCCCACGACACCCTAAGGCCTGAACCAGTGACTGCTACCCTGGCGAGCAACGAGCCTCCTGCCCACATTCAACAACAAAATGAGTCTCAATATTCGTCACGGCTGCAGGCATGGCCTCCGAGTACTTCCACAAAACTTCAAGGGATAACCAGTATGAATGTAACCACACAAGAGACTAGGTGTCAGCCAACACCCACAGTGCCTTTGTTGTTCTTGCTGTTGGCTGCTTTCCCAGTGGCACATGCCATTCTTGGGCTCATGAGTGAGCAGTTTAGAATGTTTTAAACTGTAGCGCCCCGGGACGGGTCGCATCAGGCTGGGGAGTCTGTAGTATAGTGCCCATCTTTAAATGGGTTAGTTTGTCAACACGAAGTTGGCAAGACAATTAAAATAAAAACCGCGTATTATGGAGTCATCTCATTTGATTTTACACTCCGACTATTCCCCTAAGCTGTCGTGACTGATGCCTTGCCGTTTGTGTTTCTTTTGTTTCCAACTTTATTCCTGATTGGTATGCTTGAATTTTAAGTGTTCATGCCAGTGGCAAGCCAACCCTGGGTACCTGTCTTGTAGATTCTAAAATAAAACATCTTCATTGAAAGTACTGTGAGACTTTGTTAGTGCTTTCAAAAGTAACACCTAAACCACACACACACCACCACCACAATAATAATAATAATGGTCATTTCTTATAGAAAGACAGTAAGACAGCAGTTCAAAGCACTTTATGGCGATAAAAGTGAACTGCAAAAAATAACTTACTTTGTTGACATTTGTGAAATCTTTAATGAGTAAAATTTATCACTGCAAGGAGCAGTTAATTTTTGTAACAAACCTTAATTTGTCTGAAAAGATCGGATGATTCGAAAAAAAAAACTTTAGCTTTGGCATCAAAATTGGATGTAAAAAAAATGTGGGTGCTGCTTAACATGACATTAATCCAGTTAAAAGGATTACGATAATGATTTTTGTGAAAGAACACTTGCACATGCTTGTAGACGAAATTTCATCGTACCATTTCTAATTTATCTGACACTTCATTTGCACTCGAAAGAAGGTCATGCACAGTCAAATTTGAAGATGTTCCTGAGACAACACAATAAAAGTTCATTTAATGTATTAGCTACTAATTTCTCTACAATGTCAATTACAAAATTCAGCATCAAGTGTTTGCAGTCATATACTTTCCTCTTCCATCTCCAACAACATATCTTTGTGAAACAGTGCTTTCCAGTTTGTTGATGATTAAATCTAATTAAAGAACTAGACTTGTTGTGAAAGATGATCTTCATTGTGTAATCCAATGAGAAAAACGCAGTCACAATCTAACACTGACGTTGTGTTGTAATTAGGGATGTTAAGACCGGTTTGTTTTCAAAACCGGTTTTCGGTTCTATAAAACCGGTTTAAAACCGAATTTCGATTCCCCAACCCTCATCCCCCCCCACCCGCAATGTCACAAGGCACAGGCCGACATCTAATCGATGAGCCGACATTTGGTTTGATGTTGTTTTTATCGCAAGCCATAGTTGGTATTTGGAGAAAAAAAAAAGAAACACAATATCTAAGACTAAATAGTATTAGCAAGGCATTTCAAGAATTGTTTTGCGTGAATCCAACATTATTTTTTTGTTTATATTTCCATCAGAACCAATAAAAAAATAAAATAAAGGGTGTGCTACTTGAAGTAATGATTACCTTCCAACCAACAAACCGAAATCCGGTTTTTAAAATCAAAACCGGTTCTCAGATTCAAAACCAGAATCCGGTAATCCGGTTTTCGTTTAACATCCCTAGTTGTAATTAGAAAAAAATATTTCACACTATATAATTTCAAATAGATTTTTGTGATTAAATCACTGTGCTTTAATTATGTTCAATTCGTAACACTGAAAATACATCCTGTATATGAGATATTTACATTACATTTTATAACAATAGCACATTACAGTTATAAGGTACCGACGAAAAAAAGTTTATGGTTGGGGGTCGCCATAATGTGAAAAGCTGTATAAAAGAGTCGCGGCATTTAAAAGGTTGAGAACCACTGTTTTAGAAGTTTGTGCTCTTCATTATTCACAAAGGAAGAAACCCACAAAAAATCAAAGTTTATAGAACTAGAAATGATTTTGATATAACGGGAAATCCCTTGGCTATATACATGTATGTCAGTCATCAGCAAAAAAAATAAATAATTCAAGTTCGTTTAATAAAGATTTCAAAATGCGCACCATAGAGATTCATAAAAAGAAAAAAAAAGAAAAAAGATAAATTGTGGGTTGGGGTGAAAGGATGTGGCTGAAACTATGAAATAATTGTGAAATGAAACAAGTAAAGTATATGTTTGACGTTTCAGTTCGATAGAAAATCGTAAAATGAATATATGTCAATAATAATTAGCCTTTTAAATATCAGGATGTAAGCTAAAAAAGTTGTTTCTTGGAAAGTTTGCGAAGTTAACATAAACAATTTTCAAAAGACTTATAAAAAAAACACACACACTTAAACAAACGTGTGTGTTAATAAAAGGAAATCTATAGAAATATTTGTATAGTTTCTTCATAGTATTGTGGAAACCGTAGATTGAAATACAAATAGTGAAATAAACCAAGTTGAACAAATAGTATATTACTGTAAAGTTTATGTTTCGTTCAGGGATTCAGACTTTTTTTTTCGTATACAAATTAACAAACATTAATTGCGCTTTGTTTGCTATATAAATCAATATGCTGAAGACGCACTTATTCCGGTTGCAGTATTCACCTGTAGTGCTGTACATCTAGTGATTTTCGTCTTTTATTCGTTGTCTGTACTCTGTAACTGTTGACAGCACATAGAACTGTTTCCAACGGGATATGCGCTATACAAGTATTATTATTATTATTATTATTATTATTATGCCTACTATCTTTATTTTTGTTTTAATTGGCTCAGCAATTTCCATCTTGTCCGCCCTCAGGCCATGTGGTGGGACGCAAGAGAACACATCCGGTCCGCCAAGGTGACCATGTTTCCCGGGGCCACGCCCACCGGTGTTCTCCACGGCGTGGAGAGGAATGTCCTTTACAAGGTCAGGGTTCAAGGCTACGGCATTGGCGGTGACGGCAGAAAAAGTCCTCCTGTCCTTTTTACATTAGGTGAGATATTAAAGATGTAGTGTGTATAACATAATCTTTCTGAGAACCTCGGGGTACATCTCAAACTTAGGGTTTCGGTTCGCTTATAAAACTGGCCGTGGGATAACATAGTCTAGTGGTAGTGCGTAGAATGGCTGATTCGATGGCTTTAATTCTGTTAGAAAAGGATAGGCTACCAGGAATCTTTTTCCGTAGGTAAGGATGCATTTAAGTCTACCCACAACTGAATACTACCTGAACTGACATAGGTAATAGGAAATACCCATGGGTGGGCATTGTGTTGGTCTCACAGTCCCATTGATTGCGTAGCCAAAACAAAATCACCGAACTAGCTCCACTAACCTCATAAGCCTCATGTTTGATTCGTCTTGTCATCTTTATGCTTAAATTTTTTTTCCCTACAAAAATTGCAAAGTGTATTTGGTTTAAGGTTTGATAATTAAAAATGATTACGTTAAATAGATGTACGATTACAGAAAAGACTTTTCGCCAATTATTTATTTTTACAAACAGATGCTATATATGTATATGTAACAAGCTGATCATTTCCCGTTTCGGGTGAATAGAGCTTCTGTCAATGTGCTCTATTTCATCCACTGTCTCCTGCCGCTTACTACGTTTGTTATAGCTCTTTCCGATCCCCTGGGCGACTTTCCCCAACATTGCAGAGCCATGTCTATTTTGGGGCGTCTTCTGTGCTTTATGCCTTTGTGTTTCCAGTCTATGGCTTGTCAATGAACAATGTTTAATTGCCACAAAGTACCTAGGCACAATAAAGGCATAGTTACATAGTAATACATATATATATAATACACAAAAATAATGAAAACAATAATAATTGTCAAAGTCTGACTTTATTTCGTGATAATCTGGTACATCCGGACCTAAAATCTGTCAAGAAATCGATGACCCTGTTTTATGAATATATTATAAGTAATATAAGGGCTCATTATAAAATTAATTTGTTTACTATATAACAAAACGTAAAGTTTTAATGTTAAAAAAGAAAAATTAAGGTTTTACTAATATACATAGAATAGGTCAGGGATCGGCAACCGTTTGATAACAGTGTGCCAAACTAGGATTTCTAAATCATTCAGCGTGCCAACAGCCTTAAAGTCAACCTGCTCTATTATACTTATTTTATTATTTTTTATAAGAAAATTAATTTAACTCCGTAGCAAAACCAAAGAAAAATTACATAGAAAATCCTTAAAGGGTTTTATATTTAATAAAAATATTAGTATAGATCTAACTTGTTTGTGATTATCATCCTTTTTATTTGCATTTATACCCAAAAAAAATTTTGTACACCAAACTTTCATGTTTTATATTCCTGATGGTAATTATTTCGTAAACATTATCGTTTGGCTGTCAAAATAAGGTTCTAGAAATGAGAAACTACTGATATTAATTTATTTTATTTATTTATCAGTTTAAATGAGATTATTTTACAATTTGTTTGAATTTAATCAATGTAATGTTACTGTATAAGACGGTTGACATATATTGTACGTTAAGCGAAATTGATACGTAGTAATGATACAAACTGGGTAGTTAATATAATTTTAAAAGAATGTGCATATAATTTTTAGTCATATAATATTTATATAATTTTCAACTACCTTTACAGTTTGGTCATTATTAAGTTATAAGTTGTAGGTCACTTAGTCTTTTATAAATGAAAAATAAGAAACATTATATTAGTAATACTAGCGCATATAAAACGGGTTAATTATCTCCCTTTAATTAAAAAAAAAATTTAGTTTCTAAATTTCATTCAATAGCGATGCCAGACAAGTTATGTTTTGTCATAAAACAATTTTTAATATTACTGACTAATTATTATTTCTTTAAATAAAATAAAGCATTATGGTATTCATTACAAGAGTAAATTATTAGAAAATTAAAATTTATTAACGTTAAATAGTTGTAAAGAAACATTTCCTGCATTAATTGTTTGTCCATTTAACCTTAAGGAGTTTATCTTTTTATCATTAATAATTACAGAAAATGCATAATTTAATGCTATTAAAAATTCTCTTATATTTATTAAATTAATAAAAACTATTTTTTTTTAGAATTACTTATATTTATGTTTTATTATAGAAGATGAGCATTAAAACTCTTTTAACTGTAATTAGTCTGTATCAATTATTGAGCGCCTTGTCTTGAATGCTATTCGCTAATTTATAATGGCAGATACATATTTAGTCATTTTTGAGTAGTCAAGTGTAAGTGACCTCTTTGAATGCTTATCACAGCTTTCATGTGCAATAAATACTGATCACAAGTGTAAGATGAACCAAAAGCTGAAAGTAGAGCGAATGCCAAGCAGAGAATAACAGATAACGTTCCTTCAAGATTTTCCCGCAAACTGATGCCCATTTTTGAAATGTTTAAAATTCAACCGGTTGCGTTTTTAAATCGTCAATATCCCTACACTTGAAAAAACACCTTAACATATACATTTAAGAGGTTATAAAAAGATCAAGCCAGTTTGGCTTGATGGGGTATAAAAAAAGGAGTCCATGAATTTGAATGTCGTTCCTTTGTTTAGAAAACTACGCTTTGAGTGTTTCGATGTACTTCTGAAAAAGCCCAACTATATATCTTAATATACTTAATAAAGGAAAGTACATATAGTTAAATGTTTTGAAACTGGTGCGAGTTCAACTCACTGAAATGTGTCGCTCTGTCATTCAGAAACATCGGCTTCAACAGTCAGTTTTCATAATTCAGAACCGGAAAATGTTTGTTTCTTCATCAATATAAGGAGATCTCTCGCGTGCCATTGAAAATCGCTTTGCGTGCCAAGTTTGGCACGCATGCCTTAGGTCCGACCCTTGTAATAGGTTATGAAAACATATGGAGTTCGTGATTGATTAATAACATTTTGAAGATGTTATTAAAATGAAGTAATGTTGTTTTTTTTTATAAATTCCTTGTGTTTTTCAGAAGGATCAATTTTAACCAATCCGGAAACGGAAGAGATTATGAATTCCGCACCATCACCGGAATCCCTGTCATCGTTGTCATTTTTCATTGTCATAAATGTCATCACATGTAAATTTGTTCACCACTGACAAAAGCTTTGATGAATATGAGAGTTAGTTCTTTTTTTGTGTGTCAGTTTCACCAGTACACAAGTTGTAGCATCGCCAAATGGTTCAGCCAGACCGGATCTCTGAACTCTGATCATAGACGCAAACACAGTGTTTGTAATGAACGTCTCTTAATGTTGCCCAGACGTACGCTGTAGATATAAACAACTGGTGTGTGTTGTCTGTGTTAACATTGCATTCTTACTAATGTACATATTCTGTGAATGTGTGCGCGCTATGCGCGCGTTTGTGTTCGTGTGTAATGTGTGTGTGTTCAATGGGGGGAGGGGCAACTATAGCGCGCCTCCTGTGGTGCGTGAATCCTTTGTATTGCCATGTCATTTGTAAAATAACATTAATTTTTAAATAACAATCAATTTGTCACACATAAGAAATAGTGTATAAACAGCATGTAAATTATCAATTCACATTTAGAGATATAAAAAATATCACCTAGGAGTCACAGTTAACCATATTTCTTTCTACAAGTCTGAGTGAAAGAGTGAGGAAAATGGTGAATTGTTGATAGCCATAGGTTAGCAACTTAAAAACTTGATATTTTTGTTATAGCTTACGAGGATGACGACTGCTATTCTATAATACATTAATGTACATTCTATAATATTTTATTTGAATCAGTTTGACAAAAAAAACAAAACAACAACAACAACGAATAAATGGAGGTCTCCCAGTTGTAAACATTGTACTAGCTTGTCATGGCCTTTACACAGGAAACTCTAACTAGACATTTCCTCCGAAAAATTCAGAGCCCTTACTCTGGAGACTTAAAACCTTTCCTTTATTTTCAGGTGTATTTCAGTAGATTCACTAGTTGTTGTTTTTGTAATAGTAAATCCAGAGACATCAGTAGATTATGTCAATTCAGAATTAGAATCTTTTTCATTGCTTTTGTCATGTGTGTCACGTTTATCACGTTCGTCAGTTTTGTCATTTGTGACATATGTGTCATTTTTTGGTCATGTTTATCATATGTGTCTTTTTTTTTTGTCATATGTGTCGTGTGCTATTTTAAGTCAATAAATGTTTATGCATTTTTTAAATATGTTATTTTAGTGCAAAGCTTATCTGACAGTTTTGAAAGTAAACAAAAATGTTTCAGTCAAATTATAAGCAAAATATGTGATATAGAAATGTTCATGTCAATTTATGCATAATAGTTTATAATGTTTGTAAGACAAAATACAAATGTATCAACTAGAAGCCTCTTTCTTTTATATTTTCAATAATATGTCTATATAATATAAGTGTGTCTGTATGTGTGTGTTTGTATCTGGGGTGACAGCTTGATGGAGTACGTGAGTGAATGAGTGTGTATGTGTGTGTGTGAGTACATTTGTTGTGTACAATACAATACCGTTTAAAGAGATTATTTTTAGGCCTACATAATATACTCGTGTGCTAATATTGTTACGTGAAGTTTACTTTTCATTAAATATGAAAAGATATTTCATTAAGTGCTAAGATTATTTAGAACATAGCTTAAAGTCGAAACGCTTATCTAATTCACATTAAAACAATAAGACTGACAATTTCTGGTCTGCTCAGAATTACAGAGTCTGGCAAATTATGACCGGAGATGTTAAATTATTTAAATGTAACACTAGGGGTCTTATTTTTTTTTAAACCAGATATTTAATAAACTAAAATCATTGTATATTATTTACTGTATTGTTAGACAGGGATTTGATTAAACAAAAAATTGTTATAAAAGTAAATAACTCGGCTTTGCGTGAAATACTACGCACCCATCCAACCCACCCACACACACTCCCATAAAAGTAGACATTGGATGATCACCCCTCCCTTCCATATTAATATAAAAAAAATGTAAGTACCCGTCGGACCAAATTGATGATAACGCCTGTGGAGCAGCGTTCACCAGTTTCAGTGGCCACGGCATACTAGGGGATGTGTGGTCAGCACAATGCCCAGCCGCCTTATTTTAGCCCAACTAATGTCAGGTACCCATCAGAGCTTGGTAGAGTCAAAGACACTCTCTAATCCATGGAAAAAATCCTAGCCTTCATCAGGAATTGAACCCAGGTTTCACTGTACGCCAGTTGACCGCCCTGCCGCTCGGCCGCCGTGCACAATTCCATATTGATATGACGCAGTGTTAAATTTTTCAACACGGCTACTACACAGAATAATTTTATTTAAACAATACAACAAAGAGATAAGTGTGTTGAAACAAATACAATAATACACATGTAATCTGGGGGAGGGGGGGGGGCGAGAGAGCTCGAGTCAAGATATCCTGCTTACTAACTGATTAGCTTCAAGATGGATACAGTGTCAGATAGGAAGAGAGGAGGAGAGGGGTGGGGGTATCGTTAGGATTATGAGTAATACAACTATTGTTTAAAGGGAGGACAGCAGACAAACATAGGCGTAGTCACAGAGGGGGGGGGGGGGTGGAGTGGTGGCACGCGCACCCCTCCCATCGCTACATTTTCTCCTAATCGAATATTTAAAAAACAAAAGATTTCTTTTTATTATTATTTTTTTCAATGTTTAATAAATCTAATTTTACGTTTCACCATTGATAAATAGATGCAATCTTAGTTGTTCAATATTGTATGGGGAAATTGCGCATCAGTTCTGATTATTAGCATCCTCTTGCCCTTATTCGTGCACTACTTTCCCCATAATACTATAGTATTCTCATCCACATGTTGTACTAGTTGTCTTCTGTTATCCCCCTACCCCGAACTGCCTAGCACTATTTGCCCCGCCCCCCCCTGCATCCCCTAATTGCAATCCCAGCTAAGCCAGTGATTATTATACAGTTTACCTCATAAAAATTTTGTTTAATGAGAATTTTAAACTTTAAAAATATGAGATTGATGTATTTTATCAACCTAATTGTTACGTTTCAACTATTGAGAAATATTAATTTCCCCAAAAGATTAGGAAAAATTGAGCAAAAGCTCAAATCTAGGGTTACCTTGCCCTACTGGTGTGCATTATCTTCCCCCATCCCCCACACGAATTGCACTATGGCCCCTCCCCCAATAACACCATGTTGATATTCCATATTCCTACGTCCACAACCTTGCACTATTTGCCCCCCCCCCCCCTTACGCCAAACCATTAGCAAATGCAGACAATACCTACTATCACGGCATCACTATAACATTTGTAATTTCACTTAAAATATTTGGAGGTAATTCTGTCAAGATGTTTTATACCTGAAGACATTTTCAATAACAGACAATTCTTCCAGAGATGTCGAGGATGTTTGCGAGTGCTATTTGACCCTGTGACGAGATTTTTTAAAAAGAAGACATATTTATAGAGAAGAAGTATCTTATCTTATAATATATTACAGACGCTCCTTCTATAAAGAAGATTATTGCGTCTTACCCTCATCCGTGGTCCGAGTCTAGTCTTGCATTTGTTATTAGTGTTTTAAATGATGTTAAGTTACTGGTTTTCCTGGTTTGTTCAGGCATTGGAAAGTAAATGATAGCGAGCAATGAAAATAAACGTAAAATTTATAGACCCGATTCAAATACTTACAATAGTATTATGACCTGATAGAAAACCACCAAAGGCTATAATATCTATGGGGCACGCTAGCCTAATTGCAGCGCGCTCGGGTAGCTTACCAAAAAGCCCAGTTTTAAATCCTGGTGAAGGCTAAGATTTGTTTCCAGGACTGTATGGTATCCTTAAGTCGGACCATCTCTGATAAGTACCTGACATCAGTTGGGTCAAAGAAATGGATTACGGGCGTTGTGCTCTAGTACAGGGGTCGGCAACCTATGCAATGTGTGCTAGACTTGGCACGCAAAGTATTTTTCATTGGCACGCGGAAGTCTCCTAAAAAGGCAATTCAAGTCTCTTGCAACGCAAAACTAAATTGCATGATGACTTCTAGGCTGTTGGCACGCTGAATGAATTAGAAATCCTACTTTGGCACACCGTTATCAAAAGGTTGCCGATCCCTGCTCTAGTATGTCGTGGCCTAGTAAAACTTGTGAACGCTGCTTGACATGTCCTATAGATCAAAGTGCTGTGACGGAGATACATACTTAGTTTACCATAGGCAATCGCCTGGTCTGGAAAATCGAAACAAGCAAAAGCCCAATTTTTGTATGAATGTTCGATTGAATTTCACTTACGTAAAGCTATGTGAAATGTATCATAAAGATGAGTGTAGATTTTACCTCCTTGTGCCGACAATTAGCGCTCATAAAATAAAACACAACGGTGTGTAATGTAGAACCTAATCAAACTGACCTAAATTTTCAAGCGATAAACAAAACAACGCGATCAACCTGTTATCTTCTGCTACTACTACTACACGGCAGCCATCTTGCTAAAATACAAAAAGCAGGAAATAAGGGGCGATAAACAACGATGGCGTGCAATTTAGGATAAAGTGTTTGTGTTTCATTTTAAATCGTTTTCCAAACCAAAGAAAAACGAATTATACTTCTTTTTCATTTGACATAGAACATAAAACATTTGACATAGAACATGAACATTTGACATAGAACATAGAACATTTGACATAGAACATAGAACATTTGACATTGAAATGTTTTAAGATATTAGAAATTTCAAAAACAAGTGTATGGATTTATTTTCTTTCTAAAGGTGAGTTCATTTGACAACTAAATGAATGTTATTTATCATTAAATATTAATCTGTGGAAATGGGTTTAGTGGAAGATCTATCTAAAACTGTTATTTTCGTTTCATCTAGTAACCTCCCTTCACTTCTCGGACTTTTTGTTTTGGCTAAGATAAAAAGTATCGTACGCTTGTGTCGTACACTTTGATCTCAGAAGGCGGTCGAATCGACCAAATTTCTGTCAATCAATCATGGCTAGAGGAAACGGTCGGGACACACACCAGGTCGTGGTATATGTTCGAGACTTGTGAGGCTAGAAGCTTGCTTAGTCTTCTTCCTGGTTCACAACATGGTCGTCTGGACTATGGCTCGTCTGCACTCGGTGCTCATGCTTGTTCATGAGAGTGATAGTGTAGAGATTGAAACAAGCTGCTTCAAGGCTGACAGGCCTTTCGGGGGCCCATACCTGTAGAATGATGTTGTTCAAAAACGTATGAGCGAATCAGGTCCCCAGGATAGGCAAGGAGCTCGATAGTGTTATGACGCGCCTATAAAAATATTTTTCTTAAAGTAGCACTTTTCCTTTTCAAACCAAAGTTTAAATAATACTATTACAGAACTGAACTAGATATGCTCCCAATAAGTGATATGGAAATATGTAGCCGGAGCAATGCCTATCAGTTTTCTCTTTCTGTTGGACTATAGCCATTAACATTTGGTTTGGCAGTCTTTTGCAATACAAGAAGAAGAAAAAACTGACTAAACAAGCTAAATTGCCCGGAGTTGCCCGGGAAAAAATTAAATAGGTCTTTATAAGTTACAGAAAAAAATTCCATAAACTACAATGAACAGAAAACTATAGATCTAATCATTTTAAAAATATAATTATTATTTACTGAAATTACTTTCGAAAGTAATTTAAAATAAATTGTATAATCAGGTTAAAAAAAAGACAAGTCTTTTTATTTAACAAAAAGTTTAGACTATCCCTGGATGAGAATCGAACACCCATCTCCCGCATGCGTCTAAAATAATAAAAGGCTAATTGTTAGATTTTACTCACGGAAAACATTTATAGTTTATAGGATAGCTATAAGTCCTAAAATTCTTTACAATCTTCAAAGACAAGTACCGGTAATATTAATGGAAATATGTAAAAAAAATATTGTAGAGAAAGAAAAAAAGCCATCTGTGGGGAATAGAACCCAGCTCATCCACATGGCAGTCCTGGAATCTAACCACTCAGCTAGGGAGGACACATCGATAATCGAGATCGTAAAAGTAAAATAATACGAGGCAAGAAGGCCACGTGTCTTTAAATGAACCAATGGGGATCAAGTACCACACACACAGTCTACTTCATATATATAGAGATCAAATCGAGACCTTGTCGGTATCAAGGGAAAGTTCATCCACACGGCACAACGGTCCTCAAATGTGTATGATATTAACAAATAGTCATTTTATTACTAGCTATGAACTATGTTTACTCAAGTCGTTGTTAAATTCGAGGTGTAGGCCTAGGTACGTATGTGCTAATTGAGACAATATTGAATTTGACTTTTTGATTACGTGCATCGGTATTTGTCTACGATTGTTAATACTGATATATGAATACAATTACTATTCATATACTATTGCTGAGGCCTCCAGTTCTGTTGATTGTATTTGCCAAACACGCCATGCCTCGGACAGGAACAGGCTGTTTTTCCCATAGTTCCTTCACATATTTCATTATCACATGAGACAAGACTGTCTTTAGGCACCCATGAATTTCAAAATGTATTTTTTAAAAGAAAATTGTTTTATGAATTTTTATTATTATTATTTTATATTTTTTCTAAAAGCAAAATGTGTTTACTAAATTCAAAATGACATTATATTATCAAAACGTCCGAACCTGTTTTTGACAGCTAATTTATACTCATTTAAATTTATTACTTCTTCATGCATTTCCAATGGGCCGTATTGCTGTTGAGAGTTAACACCCTTGCCCCTTACACAAGTCAATATTTTATGACTGACTTGTAATTTACAAGTCAGTCATAAAATATTCACTTGTATAAGGGGCAAGGGTGTTAACTCTCAACAGCAATACGGCCCATTGGATTACCAACGGTTTATCTCATTATCTAATACATACAATAAAATAGTGTACAAGCATAGATTTGTAAACCCAAAGAAATTCTCACGTGACTTCTTAAAATGTCTTGCATTAAGTCAATACTTTCATCATCACAGTGTAACATTTCTTAAAGTACCCGTCGGACCGAATTGATCCATAGGTCCGATGAAGCAGCGTTTACTAGTTTCTGTGGCCACGGCATACTAGGTGATTGTGTGGCCAGCACCATGCACAGCCGCCTTTACTTTACCCCAACCAATGTCAGGTACCCATCAGAGCTGGGTAGACTCAGGGACACCCTCCCGACCCGGGAAAAAATCCTAGCCTGCACCAAGATTCGAACCCGGGACCTTCGGCTCGCCAGTCGAATGCGTTGCCGCTCGGCTACCGTGCCCCATGTAACATTTCTTAGTCACATTAAAAATATTGTAGTAAGATTTGTTTATATTTTTACAAAATATACGACTGTATAAACTAAAAAGAAGGGAGGGTAAATTTCGGCGTTGCAAGAGAGATATAGTCTAGGCTATTTTGGTTAGTTAATATTTGTATTACTTCCGGTTTCTAAGTTTTCGATAAAAATGAACAAAAACTAAATACCGAAAGAAACTTTCTCACTGCAGTTTTTATTGCTTTTTTTTTCTTCTCTCTTAACAAAACACATTGTAGACATTCGTTACTCCGTCATTTTGACGGGAATAACCGCTAGTATATGTACAATTACCAAACTATGCCAATCGCCATGTAAACATGTTGGACAGTAGGAACAGTAAATAAACTATCCTATCAACCCATTACATTCCACCATTCCATCTCTGTTAGATATTTAAGATTGTTGAATAAGATTGCGTTAAATAATATGCAGATAGATGAAAAGTTCTGGAATGAATCTTACTTACTAACTTATAAGTCTACAGACGTTCCTACAGAACAGTACAGATATAAGATTATTACGTTCACTAGGCCCAAAACGGCTGCAGGGCGGAAGGACTGGAACCTTGGCCTTTTGATTGACTGTCTGGTGAACTAATCGCAGGACCAAATTTATGGGACTCTAAAAAAAACGGACGAGCCCTAATGGTACTATAGTCCAGTGCGTAACGTATTAGAGTAACCTCAAAGGGGGCGGGGCACCCAAAGCTCTGTCCCTTGGAAGATTATCGTGGTGGCTCGCCCGTATACCTGCAATGTCCCCCGGTAGCAGAAATCCTATACTATAGGTACAGACATCCAGGCACAGGGAGGTTCTTCGAGACTGGTTCGCAACGTCCTTTCTACTACCTCCCCACCGGCGCCACAGGCCTACCTGGTGTGCAATGGATAGCTGGACACCCGTAGCCGCTGTGGGAGCTGGCTCCATGCGTTCGCTCGCCGATGTAATCTATAGGTGATCGTATCTGCGGTTTACACACTTTGCCAACTTTGAGGCTCATTGGTACAGAAGTGAACTGGATGACCAGCCGGCCTCACTGAAGACACAACAATATTGCAAAGATTGAGTGTTTTTTAAGTATTTGGAGTCTCAGAGTTTAGAGCATAGGTTCTCAACGGGGGCGATGTCGCCCCCCGGGGGGTGGTGAGAGGCTTTAGAGGGGCAATGACATTCCCGGGGGCGATTGGGGGGCGGTGAAGGGCAAGTGGGTGTTACAAACGTACCTGATATAATTTGAACACCTCAGCTATTTGAATCGATTAGTTTTTGGATGAAATGTGATGTAAACGCAGTTGCTGCTAAATATCTGATATTCACATCGATATCCCCCAACAGTATGCCTACATATTATTATATTAATAAGAAATAGGAATCGCAATGACTTGTCGATGAAGTAGGGGTCAGTATTTGGCAAATATGGTGTGCGGCCGGTTGGTCCTGTGGTTTGTTCACCGGACTGTCAACCCTGCTGACCGATCACTGTCGCTCTAACATCTGCTAATAATAATGATATTATGATATGTTTTACCGAGATGTCCTGAATGATTTTGAACCTCTAGGCAGTCAAGATGAACTAAAGTTAAAAGGTAGAGATAAGTTGTAATCATACAAACTGGGTAGTTATTGTAATGCTTGAAAATATACATTAAAATTTTTTTAGTCATATTATATTTATATAATTTTCAAATATTTTTTACAGTTTGATCATTTCAAAGTTATAAATTGTAAGCCATTTATTTTTTATAAAAGAAAATAATATAAATATTTGCTCAAATAAAACGGGCTAATTAACTCCCTTTAATAAAAAAAATTTTTCCACATTTGATTCAATAGTGATGCCGAACAAGTTATGTTTTGGAATATAACAAATATCACTGATTATTAGACCTAAGGCTTTTGCAACCAATATTGAAACAAAAAAAGACAAATTGCTAGCAATCAGTGCCAGCAACACACCAGCCAAACGATTCACATTAATATTGATTTATTTAAACATTAAACCTTTTGATTAGGCAATTTTTTTATCTATTAATTCTTACAATATGTTTCCTTTTCAGTTTTTTTAAAGATAATTAAGCGCACAAAAAGTCTAGTCCGCCTAAATAAATTGCAGAAACTATAGTACAGACGGGCGGAAAGAGGGGGGAGGGAGTGGGCGCTAAAAGAAAATGGAGGGGGAGGGCGGTGAGCGAAAAAAAAAATATAAAAGGGGGCGGTGAGCCGAAAAAGGTTGAGAACCTATGGTTTAGAGAGACAAGAATTTGTCTAATTGAATACAGGAAAAAAACCTTAATGAGTTCTTTCTGACTGACACTTGTATTGCTGCATTCAGCAGAGGTTTTGGATAGAGAATATATATGTAAAACAAAAAGCTCTAATTGGACTTGAGGTATACCAAAATTCGGTTTCGGTTTCCGCGTTCAAAGTAGGCAAATGGCCTCTTCCGGCGTAGTTTTGCTTTCGGCCGAAGCCAGAAAGTTAGCTTTTCGTTTGCTTTCGGTTGCGGCCGAAAGTGCTATTTCGGTTATCAACCGTATATTTATTTTAACTTTCAAAATTCAGACTGCAGCGCTAATGCTGCATATTTTACTATGCTTATTGATAATTTCATTTAGTTAAACTGCTGCGAATTATTCTGTTTGATGTAGAAAATTGAAGTTAATAATAAACGTATTATTTAATCACCCCAAAGAATGTCGAAAAAATGGAGTGTGGAATTACAGTGAAGTCTTTTAAAATATTTTGTTTATTTTGATTTATCTTTCGGTTTCGGTCGAAGGTGTTAATAAACTTTTGGTTTCGGCTTCAGTTTCGGTAGCAAGTCAATTTATAACTTTTGATATGGTTTCGTTTTGGCTGAAACCAAAAATTTGGTTTCGGTCGACCTCTAGATGATTCATTACTTGTAAAAAGCAAACTATCTATATAAATTGTAGTTATATTTGTAACAGCAATTTACATATTTTAAATAACACTCTATTTTAATATAATGTATTACTTTTGTATTACATAACATATTGTGTTATTTTATTACATTGTACTGTAAATTGTTCTCTTAGAATGATTTCGTTATTACCATTACTATTACTGACTGCAAGATTAGTCTCATCACAACAGATAGATGGTAAGTAAAAATACATTATTTTTTTTAAGTCAATCAAATACTCTAAGTAGTATAAATAATTTCTCTATTTATTTTGAAAGACTGTTCAACAATCGACCTAATCAATATCATAATAGATATGGATCAATAATTACTACCTAACATTAGTTATACCCATATTAGAATATTCGTCTTATGTATAGGACTCCTCAATTTAAAGAAAACTTTAAAAAATTTAACAAATTCAGAAAAGAGATGATAGGTTCATTAGTAGCGAATATTGAAAACTGACAAGATTAATACAAACAGTTGAATCACTAAACCTAGAAACAAGCTCTACTTCAGCGGAAGAGATGACAGGCATGAACATGGTGTTGGATTTCTGGTCCACAAAGACACCAT
Organism: Anisus vortex; assembly: GCA_949126835.1. Lineage (NCBI taxonomy): Eukaryota > Metazoa > Mollusca > Gastropoda > Planorbidae > Anisus > Anisus vortex. Next base: position 30,586,253 of record OX421500.1, read on the forward strand.
GTCGGGACAGTCAGCATCGGTGGGGAGACAAGTCACCAATCTTCGCTTTGCAGATGACATAGATGGCTTAGCTGGCAGTGAAGATGAACTGAGGGAGTTAACAGCCAAACTGGAGATAACATCATTAGCGTATGGCATAGAAATAAACGCTGAAAAGACCAAAGTTATGGCAAACATGGAGTTTGAATCCGAAATACAAGTGGGCGGTCAGAGGCTCGAGAAAGTCTCCTCCTTCAAATATCTGGGATCCATAATATCTGATGTAGGATCCAAGCGGGAAATTCTTGCAAGAATAGCCCAAACAACTGATGCACTTTGCAAGCTAAAAAACATCTGGCGAAGCAAGACAATCTCGCTTTACTCAAAGATTCGACTGATGCGCTCCCTGGCGATGGCAGTTTTTTTGAACGGCTGTGAAACATGGACAGATCTCCAGAAAAGAATCAGAGCCATGAAAATGAGATGCCTACTTAAAATTTTAAACATCTCCTACAAAGATCGAGTTACAAATGAGGCTGTCCGCGAGCGAATCACCTACGTCATCGGCCCTCATGAGGATCTACTCAGTGCCATTAAATCCAGAAAACTCCGATGGTATGGGCATGTGGCAAGATCCGAAGGCCTGGCGAAAACCATCCTGTAGGGCACAGTGCGAGGTGGAAGAAAGAGAGGCAGGCAGAAGAGACGATGGGATGATGACATCAATGAGTGGATCGGCTTGTCTCTTGCAGACTCCCAGAGGGCGGCGAAGGACCGAGACAAATGGCGCAAAATTATGCAACTGTCAAAAAATGGTGCCCCAACGACCCTCGCTCGGGTTATGGGATAGAAGAAGAAGAAGAAGAAGAAACACTAGAGGACAGAAGGGCGAAGAGTAAAATAGTAATAATACATAAATCATTAAATTCTAACATAGAACTACGGCTATGTAGTAATCTATGTCGATGCTCAGAAAGGCAGAGATTGCAAACACATGAAAACCAACAACTTAACATTAATTAAAACCTTCATAAAAAAATTGTGGGTTAGACCATAGACAATAATATACATGGACCGCTTGCTTTAGTATTTCTGCTATATGATGACTTGAAACACTGATGTTCGGAATTCCCGATTCTAAATAACGTAATTGCTATACAGGAAATAAAGTTATTGATATACAAGTTCCGTTTTATTTAATCGCTATGATTTTCTCAATGAAAAATTAAAATCGAAAGTTGTACAGAGCGGAAACATTTATAGATCAGTGTTGTGTGCGCACGGAAAAAGATCATAAGCTCTAAAAATAGAGCAGGCGGTCCATCTTATTATAATCAATGATAATAGGATTAATAGGCCTACAAGTATTCATTTGAAGTCGAAAAAATGCGATTTAATAAAACGGAACTTGTATAACAATTACTTCATTTAGAATCGGGAATTGCAAAAAAAAAAAAGAAGATAATAGCATAAAAAACTAAAGCAAGCGGTCCATGTATATTATAGTCTATGGTTAGACCGCAACCACGGTTAAACGTAGGACGCATTACTCAACTGTATAGTATAAAAGATCCTTGTATTTTGAAAAAAACCAACTTTGCGTCACATTGAGCATAAAATTAGCTTATATAAATATGTGTGTGTGTGTCTCCAATGACTTCTACCTTACCTATGCTCGTCCGTATGAGTATTCCATTATGAATATATTCTATCTATGTTGTTTGTATATATTACATAATCCCACACACACGCAGAATGCCCTAACTCATGGTTTGAGACCAGTGGCTATTGTTATGATTTTGTGTTTCGGCCCGCGAGAACTTACCAGGAAGCCACAATCGCCTGTCAGATGACCTCGTCCACTCTGGTCAGCGTCAAGTCAGCCGGAGAGCACGGCTTCGTGCAGAACTGGTTAAACAACCACGACCCAGAAAGGTTAGTGAGAAATTATTATAACCGATGCAGAGCATCGTACTGGCCACACTAGTCTCCACCGAACTCAACAGATTATTATTTCTTGTGTGTGCCTGATAATGTAGAATTTGAACAATTTAGACATCGGTCATTGTCATTAGATTCTCTTGATGTTTTTGTGGATGGAAGACAAGTTTTAGTTAGCCTCTAATGTTTAAGTAATAGTTCAGTACCTTTTTTTGGAATTTTCTTCTATATTCTATGCAATGATATAACTTTTGTTTTCAGTTCATACCAGCAAGAAATATTTAAAAGCTCCATACGTTTTCATAAACAACTAGTGAAGCCAAGAGTGCAATAAAAATATAAAAAGGCATATTATCATAGTGAAAATAATAATACATTTGTTTTAAATTTCGTTTCCAACTAATATATTGTAAACTCAGAGCGCCTTTGTTTACTTATTTTTAAGTAATGATGCAACCTGTTTGCCTGAGCTGATTGGGGGAGTGAATTCAAGACTTTCAAACCAAATGTGGAGATGGCTCTCATGCCAGCGGTCTTCAAAAAGAAATTCAGCATTTCTAGATAGATAGATAGAGAGAGAGAGAGAGAGAGAGAGAGAGAGAGAGCGTTTTAGTTTCATAGAGAATCTAGATTAGTTGAGTTTGGCAGAAGACATTAGCTTGTGCCGTCAAACCTCATTTTCTGTTGACTTGGGAGAACTATGTGTCCCTGTTCTTATTCATTGCCTCAGTTTTCCTTAACTGAAGCTGATACTAGCTAGTGCCAAAAGGGCAAACATAATTTCTTATTCTTTATGTCATATAAACACTATATTTATTCCAATTTAGGTGTGTTTTAGGTATGTATATTTGAGTGTATAGATTGAAAAAAATTGGATTCTTTACATTGATTCTTTAAAAAAAAACACAATAATTCGGTTTCAATCGGTTTTGGATTTCGTCGAAAGTGTTCTTTACATATTTTTGACCTAACCGAGATTGACTGAGCATGTATTTTGTTTTTAAAGAAGGACCTACATACACTTTACATTTAATTAATTGTCAGCTTGAAAATTTCGTCACTTTAATCATGCATGGTTATTAACTGCATTATTGTTTAAATAATTTGTGCACAATTCGACACATTTTGTTTAAAATAGGCCTATGTAAAATCAGAAACACTCATGCTCTTGATTCTAGAGCTAATAAAAAAAATTCTTTAACATTTAGATCAAAAGTGTTAATATGTCAGACGGAAGAACTAACTAGCCTAAATCAAACTACCGCACAAAGAAACATATAAACCAACTTTAGGAATTTTTTAATGTAAATTTGTTTTACTACATTTCGAACTGCAGACAAGAATGGCTGACTAGCGGCTACAGAGACGACAAAGGGCAGATCACGTGGGACTCTGACGGCAGTCTCGTTACCGCAGACTACTTTCCAGACGACGCAACGCGCGCAGGACAACAGGACGATGCTATGACGCTTCTTAAGAATGACGTCATAGTCTATAAATATTACGGTAAATTTATCATATACGTTTTATTTAAAAAAATTAGACCATTACATTGAAAGTCCCAAAATGTATTCCTTATACTGTACCGAATACCAGCTCTTAAAAAAAAAAAAAACAAATGTTAGATCCTAATAGATTTACAAAATATTTAAGCTTAAGCTTAAATTAATAGTTAAATTTAAAATTAACTTAAATTTAAAATATCTATTGAAACACATGCATAAGAGGGAGTAATGTTTTATTAAGCCTTGTCAAGCTGCAATAATATTATTATGTCTGAACAAAAATCTTCATGTTTAACTTCTGATGTTATAGTTATGAGTAATTATATCTTTAATAGAACACTTTAAACTAAAACTATTGTCTGTTAACGTGTTTGTGGTGAACTCTATAACCAAACATACAAAGAGATTCTATTTAATTTCCCTTTTGAAGCAAGCTATTTCAAAATCTGCCAGAGAAAAATGTGATTGTCATACACAAACCCACTTTCAAATCAATACTTAAAATATTTCTAAATTTATTATTGCGTATTTTTATCTATTACTATTTATGGATGTGAAGCCTATAAAGTTTAACTAATTCGTATGTCTGTATCTTACAGCGTCTTCAAACACATACTTATGGGGCTGGAGCAGACTAATGAAGTCATTGCCGTACATCTGTCAGATGAATAAGACAGAGGTCTGGAAGTATTATCAACAACAACGAGATTTCTGTAAGTATTACCAAAACTGGTCTTCTGTAGCTAGTCTAGATCTTACATAATGCACGTAATCAGTTCTTGTTCATTCATTGCTAGAATATCTTAATATGATTTCTCTAAAATTATCTTTTAAGATCACGTCTTAAAGATTAATATCTGTATCGCTCTTATTTTATTTTTGTTAGATATTTCTTAATTAAGGAGTATTGACATTTTAACTTAAAATTACTTTACATAATTAAATACGTTTTAGTTTGTAAAACATTTAAAGTAAAATGAAACGGTAGAAGATGAAAGATTATTGGATACATACAAAGTACATTGTTTTAATCTTTTAAGAAATTATATTTTTAACTCAAAAAGATTTTAATCCCAAGAAACGACATTAAAACCCCAATGAATTTATTTAAATGCCATATTTATCCTATGACATGATAATATAAACCATACTATTGCATTAACTTACAAATGGAAACCATATTTTTTATCCCATGGACTTGCCAAGGAAACCATATTTATCCCTTGAACTCAAATACAGAAGTTTGTCTTTATCCTCAGCATACGGAAAGAATGGCACAGACCCCAACAGTTTGGACTTCGGGCCCCGCATAGTGTCCCAGTCACAGGATACAGTGTTCTATCAGTCCAGTAACGGGATGACGCCAGTGACACTTGATTGTGTGGCCACCGGAAAGCCAAACCCTACCTACCAGTGGTACAGGAAAGCACCAAGCCAGTAAATAGAGATTTATTTTTATTAATTCCTTCATTAGGTTAAATTACACACTTTACAAATCCCTACTAATCCCCCCCTCTCTCTCTCTCTCTCTCTCTCTCTCTCTCCCTCTCTCTCTCCCTCTCCCTCTCTCTCTCCCTCTCTCTCTCTCTCCCCCTCTCTCTCTCTCTCTCTCTCTCCCTCTCTCTCTCTCTCTCTCTCTCTCTCTCTCTCTCTCACTGTGGTGTAATTTGTAAAATTATATTTATTCATGGTCACTAATTAATAAATTTAGAATAAAGAAATTAATGAGTTAGTAAACGCAATTTATTCGTCTAGTATAGTACCCCTCGGACCAAACTGATCATAGGGCTGGCAAAGCAGCGTTCACTGGTTTGTGTGGCCACTGTATACTAGGGGATGTGTGGCCAGCACAATGCCCAGCTGCCCAGCCGCCTTTACCCCAACTAATGTCAGATACCCATCAAAGCTTGGTAGACTCAGGGACACCCTCAAATCCTGGGAAAAAAATCATAGCCTCGACCAGGATTCGAACCCAGGACCTTAGGATCGCCAGTCAAACGCGTATGATTGACCCTTATTTTACGTCTCAATTAGAATGTTACAAAAACAGCCTAGATGTAATGTGTAGAAAATTAGTTTTCTACTGCAATATTTTTATTAACATTATGTCAAATACTTAATTATTGCTTTTTACTACCCTTATTAAACATATATCTGTTGTTTAAAATAATAAAATTCTAAATGTAGCCTTGTTGACATCCAAATAGCTTAAAGCCCTTTCTTCCTAAATGTTAACAAGCGCCCCCCCCCCCATTGCGCCCCAATAGCATCAGATTTTACGCCCCCCCCCCCCAACCCATAAGCTTTAATCCCTTCTAAGAGTACTAGTATTATTTTATATATATATATAAAACATAATCTAGATCTGTGCCAGAAATGTTAAGTGCAGAAAACAATGCAAGATACAGTATATCTGCTGGAAGACTTCAAATCACTAAGGTAGGAGTATCACTTGACCTAGTTTAAGAATTACTGTGCATTTTGCAATGTGCAATCTAATGGCATTACTGTTTGGTGGTCTGAAAGCTTAGTGCTAGAAGATATTTAAAAAAAACATTAAGGTTTTCCTTTTTAGACTAGCTGGTCCGTAGGGCAAGTGAAGCAGCGTTCACAAGTTTCCGCGGCTTACAGAGAATGTTTAGGAATGTCGCCATAATGACTTGACTATTTCCAATCATTGTGTCAGGCACCCAATCTGGGTGTTGGGTGGAATCAAGGATACCCTCTAAACGTAGTTAGTGGCAAGGGGAAAAACTCTTGCTTTAACCTGGATTCGAACCCGGAACTTTCAGAATAGCAGCGCTAGACCAGCTAGAAGCAATATATATATATATATATATATATATATATAGTATGTAATCACTTTTATTACACCACTGTTAGATAAATACTATAACTCTAGTCTTCATAATCCAAAAAAACAGCATACACTTTTAAACAATACTGCTCCATGGAACTAGTATTGGCAGCTTTAACACAAGGGATTTGTGGCATCATTATAATGCCTATTCGTCTCAACGAAAGTCCCCTACGTAACTAAGGCTATGTATGATTTTGAGCTGGTTAGAATCAGGGTTACACTTGGGTAGAATCAGGGACACACTTGGGTAGAATCAGGGACTCAGTGGGCTAGAATAAGTGATGCACTTCGAACAGAAGTATTCAGAATTGAAAACTGACCGAACAAAAGGTTACCCCCTTTGTCCGATTTCTGTCATTTAGCAATCACCAATATCGTTAGAAAAAAAAACGTGAAGAATCATAAGTTTTTTTCTACCTTTTTCAGCCTGACCCCAACGTTGATGCCAGCACATACACCTGTGTTGCAAGTAACAAGCTTGGCAGCGTAGTATCTAACCCTATTCTGCTTACGTACGGATGTAAGTGATCGTACTCCATTCAATCGCAGCTTATGATTGTAAGAGTGGTAGGTATGAGATGGTGGGGACGGGTAAGACAGCCGATTGCAATCCCTTTCTATCAAAGTGTTTAGGAATGGCAGAAAAGTCTGGAACTCTCGCAGCGTCTATAAAAGTCTGGAACTCTCGCAGCGTCTATGAGTCAATCCAGCTAAAATGGTAGGAATCAAAGGCGCGTGAGCATTGTAATGGGAACACGATCCCTTATGTGTCCCACTGAATGCTATCTCACTGGCAATGTAGATCAACAGGACTAAAAAGGGATACTTTAGTTTTTATTTCAATATATTCATGAATGTTGTGTTGAAAACTGCTTGTAGATGTATTCTTTATTCCCTTTAGATATAGCAGAGTTTCCTAATGTTCAGACAAGTGCAGTGGAAGCAATAATGTACATGGGGAAAATGTTAACGTGCAATCCACCTCAATCTAAACCAGGTAATGACATAATGAATTTGTGTCGTCTAAATATCAGTACGAAGCTGTATGGTAGTTCCTTTTGAAAAAGTTTTTAGTAGGCACGCTGGCCTTGCGGCAGCGCCATCGGCTGGCGTACAGAAGGTCCTGGGTTCGAATCCTGCTGCAGGCCAGTGGCGTAGCCAGGTTTTGACGCTAGGGGGAGCGAACTTCTAGGTAAAAGGCCCCACTTTTAGCAATTTTTCCAGATTAATAGATGAACTAAGAATTCAAAAAGTAATTTAATATTATATAAATATTATGAGTAATATAATATATGCATATTTTCTGAACATTACATTAACTACCCAGTTTACATGATCACTTTGTATCAATTATACTAGACAATTATTAAATGCTTAAATATTTGCTTTATAAATGCAATAAATTCAAGAACATCTCAGTTAAAAACTGAGATCAAAATATTATAACTAAAATTAGCAGATAATAGGTATGTTCTTGACAACAAAATGATAACCTTTACAAGATATTGACCATAAATGTGAAAGTTTGGTGATATAATTTTGTATTTGGTATAAATGCTAATAAAAAGGATGATAATCACATATAATTTTTTTTTTACATTAAATATAAAACGATTTAACGATTTTCTCTATAGAGTTTCTTTGCTTTTGGCCTTTAGCTAGCTACGATTTAAATTACTTACTTGTCTTAAAAGAAAAAAAAGTATAATAGAGCAGGTTGACATTTAGGCTGTTGGCACGCTGAATGATTTAGAAATCCTAGCTTGGCACACCATTAGCAAAAGGTTGCCGACCCCTGCTAGAGTATGACCTTCACTTTGTATCAAATTAGATTAAACTAAAATTAACTAGATCTAACAAGGTTCATTATTCATATTGTAACAAATTTAATTGTTGAAATGCAATTAAAATTTAAAAAAATATTAGAAACAGTATAAATTGTGCTTTAAGGATTGTTAAAATTATTAAATAATTTTTTCCCGAAAAGGCGCTTTTTTTTCGAAAATGGTCGTAGGGGAACGGCCGCTCCCCCTGCCCCCCCCCCTGGCTACGCTACTGCTGCAGGCTAGGAATTTCGCCCGGGTCTGGGGGGGGGGAGATGTCTCTGAGTCTACCCAGCTCGGATGGGTACCTGACATTAGATGGGGTAAAGTAAAGGCGGCTGTACATTGTGCTGGCTACATAATCACCTATTATGCCGTAGCCACAGAAACTGGTGAACGCTGCTATACCGGCCCAAAGGATCAATTTGGTCTGACAGGATACTCTACTTAGTCCCTTTCAAAAGTTATACAGTTACTTTGATTAGAAAAGTGAGTAGTAATCCCTGCTGTTTTGAAGAACTATAGTTTTATTATAATCTAACTTATTGGCTAAGTCTTAATCTTTAAGTACTCTAATATATATATATATGTTGTGGAGTATGTAAAGCTAATAGCAAGTTAAAGCAAAAACAATCATATTGTGCAAAGGTAAGAAGGGGTAATAATTAAAAAAACAATCATAAACAAACTTGCTTTTCAGAGTCTTTTAAATTATAAATGTTTGGCTCAAAATTGTAATTGTCATTTCACCTATTTATCCTTTGTCTACAAATATAGAATGAAGACTTCAATGGCGCTGTTAATTTAGAAACAATTGCCGGAATGTTACCAAAATATAAACAGACTAAATTCTTCTTAAATTATTCAGTACAATGTCATTCTGAATCAATGTATTCTATGTAACTCAAAGAAATAAGACACCTGGTAATGGATTTTTTGTGTGTGTATCTTTGATTGAGTAGACCGGCGCTTCAACTGGTTCAAAAATGACTTCAACTTCATAAGGCCAGAGTTTAACCCTCAGTACTTCATCTCGAAGGATGGAAACTTTTACATCTCAGAAGTCCATACGTCTGACCAGTGAGTAAATTTATATCAAGATTTATTATTATGTGGTGGTCTAACGGCAGCGCGGTTTCCTGGACTCGCTACATAAATTTGGGTATTTTTCTCTATACCATCAAAATGAACTTGGCTTATTTTTCTAGATAACTAACATAATTTTAGCATTTTCTTTCCACAATTTCAATGAAACGTACAAATAATTTGATTTTTTTCAGGGATGAGTACTTCTGCATGGTATTCTTAGCTCCAAGAAATGGCGAAGTGCTGGCTGGAGACAAACCACCAGTCAGGACCTCTCTGGGCAACAATTTGAGAGTCCGTGGAGAAAGTATGTTTATTGTATTGGCTTAGAAAGTCTTTCAGCACATTCATTTATGTATAAAGCATTTACTAGTTTAGTACTGATACCGAACCAACCTTTTGGATCTCAAGTTCACTTACTGTAAGGCAAGGATTGAATTAGTCACGGCTATAGGTAGGTGGTGGATGCGCTTCTGTTAGAGGGAAAACGCCATGTGGCACCACTACATCCGCGTACGCATTCTTAGGATACATTCCTTAAGTCGGAAGTGCGTAGTGCCAAATCATTGAACTAGAATCTAAACTCTACACTATTCTAGACTTTCATATTTTGATATTAAGTCAGACTTACTATAATTATGTGGATATATGGATCGATGGAATTTTTGAATGGATTCATAAACGAGTGAAGAGATAAATGGATTAATGGGTGTATGCTTCGGCAGATAGATAAACGGATAGCTGGATCTATGGGTGGGTGTAAAGGTGGATGGATAATAGGGCGTTTGCAATCCCGTGACAAAAAGCACGTGATTTGTGTTTACTTTGAGTAATGGTGTACAATTAAATATGGCCGCTGTATTAATAAAGTTTCATATAGGCTCGAGCTTTTTTTAAATGATGTGTTGTGTTTTAAGTCTTATTAAGATTTAAGCTGTATTATGTATGTTCAATAAAATAGGCTATTTTATTATTATCATAGACATAGATCATAGACGATGTGAGCCTAATAGTGACTTGACTAGATAGCCTATTCACCAACAATATCACTTGACATCGTAGCCTAGCCTACGAAACATTAAAAGTGTAGGCCTATAAAGTGAAATTGAAAGTGTAAATAGGTCTAGCCGGCCCTAGCCTAATCACATTAATCAATTAATCTACAGTACTACTATTTACCTCCTTATTTTTGAGTAGGATAGCCAATATTCAGATGTGAATTTTGCATGATAAAGAAGTACTTCTTTTTTACCACGTTACGTTTGTACCTCAAGTGGGTTCTATATTTACACAAATACGTCACTAAATTTACACAAAAAAATTAAGCTCCGCCCACTGAAAATGCTCTATTGAATGCGTCGTTAAATTTGATGAATAAATACATGTATTGATGGATAAATGGGTGGATGTAGTTTAACTGAATACATGAAAAACCCATATTTTATAAATAGTTCATATGAAAGAAAATTGACAGATAGACAGAGAAACATGAAAAAAGGTGAAGTAGATGAAGATAGATTCAACAAGAAAAGGGATGAGAGGCAGAGAGAGAAATATAAAAGGAATATATTATTTAAAAAATGTATTGCATTTCTTCAATGATAAATTCGTTATATTAATTGCGTATTTCTTCAGACGCCAACACTTATGGTCCAGACATCCAGCCAAGATTTCCTCAACATTTTCCGGAGTACCCGATGGTAGGCGACACGGTAGAAATTGAATGCTTGGCTTACGGGAGGTAAATTTGTTTGGCGATTTCTATGAATTGACTGGTAAATCAAACAAGCTCCTTATACTGCTTTTGAAAACAAGAAATGTATTCATATATTTGTCTTCCTATTGAAAAATTGATAAATAGATTAATAGATATAATAAAGTCAAAAACCTTAGATTGTCAAAGTATACAGTTAGACCGACCCAGCAGACATAGACAAACAAATAGAAAGATGGATAGATCTATAAAGAGATATAAAAAAAGAAAATAGATAAATAGATACATTTAAGTGTAATGGAACGGCGGGTTGAAGATAGGTGCGCGAATGGATAAATGGATAGATGGATGAATGGATAGATGGATGACAATATAGATGAATAAACGGAAGAATGATCCTATCTAACATACATTACATAACCACCAACCTCCTAAACAGACTGCCTCTTTACTACTCGTGGGTGAGAGAGGACGCCCCGCTCAACCCTAAAGCCTACACCCAAGATCACAACCGAGTGCTGGTCATACCCTCGGCAAGGCTCGAGGACCGAGGAACCTACTCCTGTATTGTCAATGGCGACAGGAACGCAGCCAACAAGTCAATTGTTCTCAGTTTGTCAGGTAAGGAACAACTAAAGGATAGATTCTCAACAAGTCGATGGTTCTCAGTTTGTCAGGTAAGGAACAACTAAAGGATAGATTCTCAACAAGTCGATGGTTCTCAGTTTGTCAGGTAAGGAACAACTAAAGGATAGATTCTCAACAAGTCGATGGTTTTCAGTTTGTCAGGTAAGGAACAACTAAAGGATAGATTCTCAACAAGTCGATGGTTCTCAGTTTGTCAGGTAAGGAACAACTAAAGGATAGATTCTCAACAAGTCGATGGTTCTCAGTTTGTCAGGTAAGGAACAACTAAAGGATAGATTCTCAACAAGTCAATTGTTCTCAGTTTGTCAGGTAAGGAACAACTAAAGGATAGATTCTCAACAAGTCGATGGTTCTCAGTTTGTCAGGTAAGGAACAACTAAAGGAAATAATCTCAACAATTCTATTGTTCTATGTTTGTCAGGTAAGGAACAACTAAAGGATAGATTGTCAACAGTGGTTTTGTTTAGGCGAGAAGGATTTGATTGATCTCCCACAAATAAGATTGAATGTATAAACTGGCGCTACCTTGATTAGACATTGGACTCTTGTCCAAAAATAAATTTGATACATTTGTATTTAAAAATGTATAACGACAAATTACGTTTAAAGGTGTTTTTACTTTAAGATAATTGTTGAATTTTTTTGTCTGTTTTGAAAAATAATCCTCCTCAACATACGAACAATCAATGCAGGAGAAGTTTATTTACAACTGTTTAACGTAAATTAATTTTATACCTCGAATTTCATCTTGAAATAAACACCATGATGCTGAATTTGTATAAAGAAATAATAATAAATAAGTAATTTTAAATTTATAAAGAAATAATAATTAATAAGTAATTTTAATTATGTTTACAAAACATAACCAGTTTATCATCACTCTATAGAATCAAATTTGGAAACCTAATTTTTAATAAAAGGGAGATAATAAACCTGTTTTCTTTGTGTTAATATTTGTAAAAAGCTTCTTACTTTTTTTTATAAAAGAATAAATAGTTTACATTTTATACTCTTAAATTTAGGTAATTACAAATGATAGTGAAAATCATTTAAATATCATATGACTAAAGAGATTATAATATTATTTAAATAAACAAATTATGTACATTTTTAAACATTACACTAACTACTGGGTGTGTGTGATTACTACGTATCTATACCTCCTAAGTATTGTTTTTATCTTGTAAGCCATTAGCTTTCAAAAACAATAAATGAAATCTCAGTTAATATGAGATCACAACATTACGTATTTAAAGCAGGATTAATAATTGTTTATGTACGGAAACAGTTTACTGAACTGAAGATGAACATTTTAGACATTAATTTTTAAATTAAAATTTAGTAATGAATATTTATAATTTTGTATAAATGCAATTCAAGAAGATGCTAATAACAAACACACTTGAACGATTTTTTTTCTATAAATCTCCTTTGCTTTTTTGCCTTGATCTAGCTACGAGCTTAAATAAATATTCTTATAAAACAAAATATTATAGAGCAGGTTGACTTTCAGGCCTTAGGATTGTTAAATGATTTAGAAATCCTACTTTTCACACTATTAGCAAAATTTCGCAGACCGTAAGAAATTTTTGAAAAGTAAATAAATAGTGTTTTTTTTTTTTAATACAATGTAGCATTTCATTATTTTGTTTACGCCTGCAATAACTTATAACTGTTTTATTAAAGATAATTCTATAAACATATGACATGCGCATAGTTCGTGTGACATTGTAATTACTCTATTCTCTCATTATATATTTTTCATAATTGTCTGCGACTCCCGCTGTAGCGCTCCCAAGTTTTCCATTCCCGCTCCAAGATCAGTTCCAGGACAAAGGCGCGTCGCTGACGTGGACTTGTAACGCCCTTGGAATACCCAAACCATCTTATGCCTGGTACAGAAATGGCGGGATTCTGACCAATGATGACAACTTGGGTCTCAAGGTAAACATACCTTAAACATGTTTTACTCGTACAAAATGTCTTATAGCATCAAAGTTGTAGGAAATGTCAAAATGTCTTATAGCATCATCGTTGTAGAAAAATGGACAGCAAATTTGTTCTTTTTATCAAATAAAGGGGGGGGGGGCTGCAAAAATAAAAATTCAAAATTGAAGTTGGCAATTACACACGTATACTTTTATTGTTGCTTTGAAGCTGAGAGAAAATGTGCCTAAAACCTCCGACAATCTCAGGTGTCGCGGGAAGGGCGGCTTAAATTTGGTTGTCTTTGAATGTGTACTTTAACGTCTCGTTAAATATTACACTAATCTGAAAACTCATAATTTTCGAAAGTGTTGGAAAGGAGGGGCCCAGCACATAATTTTGATTCGCACAAATTTAATTTTTATATGGTGGAAGAGATTTCCATAGAAAAGGTTTTTGATGTTTTGGCCTTTTGATGTTGTTATAATCCTCATCTTATAATGTTGTTATAATCCTCATCTTGATTAGTTTTTCTTTCTGGTTTCTCACTGATAAATTACCAAAGGCTACGATTTTTTCCCCAGGTATTTCGAAATCAACTTATCATTGACAAGTTGGATCCCGTTAAACACAATGGGGTTTATCAATGTGAAGCTTTTAATACCTTTGGGACAAACAGATCCAGTGCTGAACTCAGAGTTTTATGTAAATCTATCTCTGTATTCTGTTACTTTCGTATTGTTTCATGTCAATGTGTTACTTTCGTATTGTTTCAAGTCAATGTGTTACGTTCGTATTGTTTCATGTCAATGTGTTACTTTCGTATAGAGCGTTCTCGGTGGGCGTGGCTTAGATTTTTAATGACGTATTTGTGTAAATAGAAGCCACTTTTGGTGTACAAAAATGGTGAAGTACTTCTTTATCATGCCAAATTCACATCTGAATATTGGCTATACTACTAAAAAATAAGGAGGTAAATATTAATTGATTAATGTGATTAGGCTAGGGCCGGCTAGACCTATTTACACTTTCAATTTCACTTTATAGGCCTACACTTTTAATGTTTCGTAGGCTAGGCTAATGTCTAAGTAGGTCAAGTGATAGTTGTTGAATAGGCTATCCAGTCAAGTCACTAATAAACTCACATCGTCTATGATCTATGTCTATGATAATAATAAAATAGCCTATTTTATTTAACAGGCATAATTAAGACTTAAAACACAACACATCATTTAAACAAATGCTCGAGCCTATATTAAACTTTATTAATACAGCGGCCATTGTTACTTGTACACCATTACTCAAAGTAAACAAAAATCACGTGCTTTTTGTCACGTGATTGCAAACGCCCTATTGTTTTAAGTCAATGTGTTACGTTCGTATTGTTTCATGTCAATGTGTTACTTTCGTATTGTTTTAAGTCAATGTGATACGTTCGTATTGTTTCAAGTCAATGTGTTACGTTCGTATTGTTTCAAGTCAATGTGTTACGTTCGTATTGTTTCAAGTCAATGTGTTACGTTCGTATTGTTTCAAGTCAATGTGTTACGTTCGTATTGTTTCAAGTCAATGTGTTACGTTCGTATTGTTTCAAGTCAATGTGTTACTTTCGTATTGTTTCAAGTCAATGTGTTACGTTCATATAGTTTCAAGTCAATGTGTTACGTTCGTATTGTTTAAAGTCAATGTGTTACGTTCGTATTGTTTCAAGTCAATGTGTTACGTTTGTATTGTTTCAAGTCAATGTGATACTTTCGTAATGTTTTAAGTCAATGTGTTACGTTCGTATTGTTTCAAGTCAATGTGTTACGTTCGTATTGTTTCAAGTCAATGTGTTACGTTAATATTGTTTCAAGTCAATGTGTTACGTTCATATTGTTTCAAGTCAATGTGTTACTTTCGTATTGTTTCAAGTCAATGTGTTACGTTCATATTGTTTTAAGTCAATGTGTTACGTTCGTATTGCTTCAAGTCAATGTGTTACTTTCGTAATGTTTCAAGCCAATGTGTTACTTTCGTAATGTTTCAAGTCAATCTGTTACGTTCGTATTGTTTCAAGTCAATGTGTTACTTTTTATATTTGCTGAACAGAAACCTGTGCAAAATGTAAACAATTTTCTAACTCAAATTTTTATGTTGATACTATACAAGGATTTAAATATAAAAGAGCTGTATTTGAGTATTTCATTTTGCACTTTTCGGCTTTCGTTTTTTAAATTAGACGGGTCAAGAATTCGTGGGTCCCGGGTAATAACATGTACTTATTACTTCAGACATAATTTTTAAACCCTATGACTATCTCGCAATATGATAAGGCTTTTAGTTCTACATCTAACAAGGCTTGGCAAGTTATAGTAAAGGTTAATGATCTCATGATAAACCTATCTTTATGGAGTTGGAATTAATATATTTTTAAAGATCACTGAATGAACCTATCTACAAATAAACCTTTTTTATCCTTTCAATCCGTCTCCATCAGCTAGCATTTTTATAAGCCTTTCCTTAACGCCACACAGAAACAAGGCAAAATGTATGCGATATCTATCTAGCTGATGCTAGATTAGCTAAGCAAGAAATGTTTTTGATAAAAGAAAAATATAAGAATTTTAAAATATTCATTTTAAAGAAAAATATTTTATCAAATATATTATTTATTGGTATTTTTTTTAATTGCCTTGCATATTTTGTGACACTGTAGTACTGATTATGTAGCTCAATCTATGGATGATCTGATTTCTAGAATTGTGAATTTCCCTGTAGCTTTTTCACCCAGTTTTGCCAACAACCCTGTGGAGGCCACAAAACTCGGAGCTGAAGGCGGAAACGTCACCATTGCGTGCAACCCCGAGGCGGCGCCGAGGGCTCAAATCAAGTGGCTGAGAAACGGGGCGGAGGTCGGGCGCGTGCTGCCCAGCGGCGCCCTGGAGCTGACCGCCCTTGCGAGGTCACAGTCGGGGAAGTACACGTGTGTGGCGACTAACGAAATGGGCGAGGCGAGTTCTTCGTGTGAGTTGACCATAGTCGGTAAGTTGGACATACTGCAATCAAACATCAACTTAGCGTTGATTAGCTTTCGCTTGTAACATTTTGATTGACCGCAATGTTCGTGAATACCTCTTCCCGTATTCATTTTGGACACTTCAACTTTTGTATAGCGTCATTGACATTTAGGACCTAAAAGACTAAACAGATCCGTCTAATAGTTGTTACTGTAACCTATACAAAGAGATTGTGCTGGCAATTCAATGCAGCGTCTCCGTTACTTTCAACAAAACAAGAGCACGATAGTTAGTAACTAGTTAATGTTCTTTGAAGTAACACTTAAAGTCAATCCAGTGAACAAACCCTTTGTCCAGATTTTATTGGTCTCATTGTGCTGCCTCTTTAAAAAAAAATACCACCTCATGTGTATTAAGCTTTATTTAATTTATCATTTTTAGTTTGATACTAAATCATCGTTTTTAGTGTAATTCTAGTTGTGTTTTTTTTAAGTTTTTAAACAAAGCTCTTTTTTTTTTATTGTTTTATTCTAAACTAGAAATATTGTTTGGTTTTATTGTTATTTTCTTTAGTTTTTACTTACCTTTTTTATGTACTTTCATTCAATTTTATTGTTTGGTTACTTGAATGTAAATGTCTAAGAAAAATGACATTAGAATGTTAGACTTCTCTACATCTGGCCCGAAAGTCTGGAATCGGCTGCAAATCCAGCCAAGGCAGACAAGTTATATCATTCTTTTAAATGATTTTTAAAAAACATTATTTTAAAGAGTTACCTTAGTTAAACATTTGTACTCCCCCAACTCTTTTACTTGTATATTAAGTCGGTAAATACTCCATTCATTTTCTGTGTCTTATGTTTATAGCGTCAAGTTTTAAGATTATTCATTAGCTCTATATCCTTTGATGTAATCAAAAAATATATAGGCCTATATATATATATATATAATTATTTAGCCTAGAGGATTATATCCATGTTCTTGCATTAGAAAAAAAAGGCTTTATGCACGTTTTTGTTGCTTAATATCAAATGCTTGCTGAGCTTACATTATGTTTTTGGCAACGCTATATAAATAACAATTGTATTATTATGTAGATGTGCTTTATTATATCTGCATATTCATATTGGCAAAGTCAGGCTGGTTTTGAACATGTCATATTAAGCCAAGTATCATTTCTTACACATATAACACTTTAAGTTACACTAACTAAACAAAATCAGTCAAATATTTTGTAAACCTCTACCAGGTTCTGTGGTGATATCTGAAGCTCCTGCACACTTGGACATCAGCCAGAACGAGACGGCCATGCTTCGGTGCACGGCGTCCTACGACATGAACAAACTGGACGTTGTCTACAACTGGAAGTTCTACTCCCACACCATTGACCTGAGCTCTGGCAGCGAGGATCTGGTGCACTACTCTATGGTAAGTAACACAGGTAGGCAAGACTAGAACTAGTATCTGGTGCACTACTCTATGGTAAGTAACACAGGTAGGCAAGACTAGAACTAGTATCTGGTGCACTACTCTATGGTAAGTAACACAGGTAGGCAAGACTAGAACTAGTATCTGGTGCACTACTCTATGGTAAGTAACACAGGTAGGCAAGACTAGAACTAGTATCTGGTGCACTACTCTATGGTAAGTAACACAGGTAGGCAAGACTAGAACTAGTATCTGGTGCACTACTCTATGGTAAGTAACACAGGTAGACAAGAACTGGGATATACCTTGGATTTAGGTTTGAAGGTTCTTCTTGTGTGGCTAGGTCCAGAAAGTGAGCATTGAAAAGTGGGTTCTCCGAGATGTCGCGTCTAACACCAAAAACTCCACAGGTCCCCAGATAACAATTTATTTATGTCATACTAATCGGTTTTGACTATTGTTAAAAATATTTTCGTTTTGAGTTTGACGACTTATCTAAGCTCGAACTAACAGTTGAAAAAACTATTATAGATATATATAATATTTGAATATATATAATATGTTTGATTCCTTTAGCCATACAAAGATGTCGAGAGATCGGGAATGCTGTACATCATAGCTGCAGGGTTTGAACACGAGGGCGAGTACACTTGTATAGTATCATCAGTCATTGGATCAACGAGGGCAAGTGCCTTTGTTACTGTCAAGGGTGAGTGCACTGTATTTTTATTTCTTACCGGGATGGCTTTTGGCTTTTATGAAGCAGCAATGATATGTTGATCTAAACTGTGTGAATGTTTGTATGTGTGTGTGGATGTATGTGTGTAGTGTGGGTTTGTGTGTGTAATCGAGAGGTTAAAACGTAAGGACCAGAAGTAAAAAAAAAGATGAAGTATTTACCATATAATAGCTACGATATAAAGGATCAAGTTTTGCAACACATATAAATCTTGAGGACAATTTAATTGTCTAGCCTTACACATTATTACATGCAATAATTTAAATTAGGGCGTGGCGGTCTAATGGGAGAGTAATGGGCTGACAATCGAGATTCAGGGGTTCGAATCCATGTTAAAAGCACACTTACACACACCCCTCCCTCGTCTACCCAACTCTTATGACATTCTTATGTGGGTGAATTCAAGAATGTTGGAGATTGTGCCGGCCACTTAATCGACCATCTTCTTATGTAACCCTAGAAAACTGTTTAATTCGCTTCACAAGCCCAAAGAACAATTATTGTCTAAAGTCTAAATGATACTTGACTGTTTTGTCACCGTTATTATTAAAAATTATGATCTTAGTTCCAGTTTGAAAAATGCGAGGCAATTCTAATAATTGTCTTGAAAATCAAATATACAAGGTTACTGATTGAGAAATTATTATCCTCTATGCAAGATGTGTTTTGTGCTTTTTTTTTATGTACATAAAAAGAATTTTTAAATGAAAAAATAGGCGTGTTTAATACTTGCGTGAATTTCAATGAGTGCAGAGTGTTTAATAAATATCAATTAAGATTCCATTATCTATGCACTTCATAACAAAAGCCTAGCTGGTAAAGTCTTAAAAATTATCTTCAGATCTGTCCAGTTCATTGTTTTAAAACATTTTATAGTAGTTGACCTGTGTATCTGTTGTATTCGTAAGTGTTTACAGTGTAACCTGTCGATTACATATACTGGATTGTCGCTCTTTGAATAAAATGTGTTCATTTCATATAATATAAGAAATACTGTGTTGTTAATGAAGTTTGAGAATAAAACAATACAGTAATATTGAAACGAAAACTTAACATAGGGCCTAATGTATTTGAAACAGGTTTACGGTACAAATTTTTTGTAAATGCTTAATTAAGATGACATTAAATAATATCCCTGTATGGAAATTTATAGATGTTTCAAGTTTTTTTTATTACTTTAAACTGGACTATACAAGTTGGTTTCTTCTATTGTAGGTCCACCTGGTGAACCTGGCGGTGTCCACCCTAGACAGAACACCAACAGTACAGACTTCTATTACGGCAACCTGGCTCTGTGGTGGCAGGACGGAGAGACCCATGGGTACCCCGTGACCAAGTACACCATTGAATACCAGAACTACTGGGACAGAGAGTGGACAGTACTGAAACAAAGTTAGTATATTTATGCATAGAGATGTAGATTTGAATTTACACATTTTATTTTTAAACACTGGGAAGTCTTTAATATCTCTTAAAAATCCACAATGATGATTAACATTGAATATGGAATAGCTTTACACCATACCGAATGAAAGTAGCATACAATAAAAATTTCTGAATCAGAATAAAAGCATTTTTGCTCGAATTTAAGTCACCTTATGGTGAGCCATTTAATGATGAGTAAATACCCACTAATTAAACGTATAGCTCCTTTCACCAAATCGTTGTTGTTTATAAGTGTTATAAATCTTTTAAGTATATGATATAATTATCGACACTTATTGGTCGAAAAAATTGTAAGGTTAAATTGGCTTATTTTACAAGGATTTAAATTTAAAAGACTGTACGTGATCTAATGGCAGTTTAAAGACCAAGACATATCTTTTATTTTTAGAAACCTAGTTACGTAATCAATGGCAAGCATAGAGAAGACTTTCATCAAAACATTTTGCCATCTTCGTTCAAAAGGCTTTGAAACACTCTCATCCTTATTTTGTTGTTATTGTGTTGTTGTTTTTTTTAATTTTGTGATGTTCATTTGTACAGCATGACTGTCCATTCTTTCACATCCATCATTCTCTCTGCACCATGTATCCATAAGTGTGGATATTAACCTACCAAATTTTATTCCAATTCATAAACCATTATCCAATGGTTGTTTATCCCAGCGCCATCTTACAATTTTATATTACATTTGTAGATTTAAAAATTGGACTTCAACTGCATTAAACCCAAATAAAGCAAATATATAATGCGGGTACCTTTTCGATGAATTTTATTAAATTGTACTGACTCTAGATAAAGATAGTATTTTCTGGAATATTGTCAACAGATTCATTTATTACGTAAAATCCTTTCATAGAAGTTAATATGAAATCTATTTTCTAAAAATACCAAGCATTTGAAGGGAATGGTGTCAATCTATTGTATTTATTTTAATGTATAGAGATGGTATTATCTATCTATATGTTTTCGCCCAGACATATCACATACCAGTTTGTATTATTGATCTGGTATGTATTATCAATCTATATTTTTTCGTCCAGACATACCAGTTCACGAGAGTGTGATCGACGACTACCCAGAATGGAGAGGCACCGAGATCACAGAAGGTCTGTCTCCAGGCACTTCCTATCAGTTCAGGGTCAAGGCCGGAAACAACGAGCTAGGATTCGGCCCTTCAAGCTACGGACCATACAGTATTTACTTTATATTTCTATTTATTATAATCATTGTCATCATTACAGCACAAGCATCAGTGCAAATAATATTGATAAAGTCTCTTAGTCTTTGTTTTAATACTCGAGACTCATAATTCACTTTAAGATTGATTTACTTTTATGATATAACTATTAGAAAAATAGTTAACAAAATTAAAGTTCATATCTCAGTGATCGATTGTTGCCTCCTCTTCTTAGAATGGTACACTATGGCTTCTGCTGCTCCGTCTTACGCTCCAGAAAATGTTCATGGTGGCGGAGGAAGTGTAGGCCTATTAGTCATCAAGTGGGAAGTGAGTAGAGACATTAAAGCAACAAGTACATTCTACCCTAAGATGTATACTATAGTGTATATTAATTTAAAAAAAAACAACGCATATTTTCTTTGTTTCCAGCCACTGTCTAAAGGTCTGTGGGGAGGTCAAACAATTAGCTACAATGTCTACTATAGACGACAGACAAACACTGGCGAGGAAGACAAATGGCAGGCTGTGAGTCTATTCACTGATTCTGATTATAAATAGACTTATTTTTATGATAGCCAGTATTGTTTTGTTGTAATATCGAGTGGGAGATGGCAAAAGACGCTAACCAGCGCCCTGGGTAAGCTTGAATTACGGCCTCTTTTTAAAGTATTGTAAAAAAATAATATTTACAAAGCAAATCAATAGAGAAATTCGATTATTATCTGGATGATATGAATGTATTATCTGAGGTTTAATCTTCGCTTATTACCTTGGTCTTCTTATATTTTTGTTTATTTTGTGAGCTAATTTTTCGGGGCTTTTTTCCGGAGTAATTTTTTTTAATATGACATTAAATTAAAAGGCCTGTACATGATCTAATGACAGTGTCAAAACCAAAAAAAATCTTTCGGGGTTTTTGATATTTTTAGAAATCTAGTTAGCTTACGTAATTGCCAGTATAGAGGAGCTTTCACCAAAACATTTTGCCATCTTCATTCATAGGGCTTTGAAACACACTCATCCTTATTTTGTTGTTATTGTGTTGTTGTTTTTTTATTGTGATGATGATCATTTGTATAGCATGTCTGTCTATTCTTCCACCATCCAGAATGATCACTGCACGCTGTTTCCATTAGTGTGGATATTGTCCTCCGAATTTGTATGCTAATTCATAAACCATTATCCAACGGTTGTTTATCTCAGCGCCATCTTGCTTCCGTGTGGGTTGAGTGGTGGGTACAGACAACAGTGAGATTATGTGATCAGTGCAATGTCCAGTCACCTTACTTTTTCTTGACTGATCTATTTTGAGCAAAGGGAGGAAAGTTTGATATTATAGATATCAATACATTGACAATGACAATACATCGATCTGTCGCTAGACCACGCTTTATGTAAGAGAAAATAATACTTGACAAGTATTGTAAAAGGAAATTGCATTAGGGAATAATGTCATCTATAATGAACTGCTTGTTTCAGAAAGAAGGTCTTTCCGACACTTTTCTGCACGTCATTGTGGGGAGTATATATTACTATACACCATACGAAGTCAAAGTTCAAGCAGTGAATGAAATAGGCAAAGGGCCAAACTCTACAGTAGCCATTGTGTACTCGGCAGAAGACGGTAAGTCGATCGTCATAGCAATTTAGTTATCATATAGGTCTAAGGGTCATAAAGAACTACTAAACACATCGGTCTACTGGTCACATTCATCATATAATCTGGACTAATAGAGCACTTCTGCACTCATGGGTCTCATAGGCATGTAAAAAGTTTAAACAACCCAAACGCTCTCATTAAGACTATACCAATGGGCTAACGCATTGCGAACTATTGCGCGTCTGAAGATTATTGCACTAACGAGGGGCTTCGGTGGGAAGGAAGAAATGTGCGCATCACCCCGTATCACCCCCGCCCTGGTGCCTGGATGTCCAAACCTATGGTGCATGTACGGCTACTCTCGAGCAGGATCTTGTTGGGCCTTTCTCTTGATCCACCCATTAACCTCGTCACGTGCTGGACCTAAGAGCCGGAAGTCTCGTCCGTTGTTGTGGTGTTTTTTTTATTCTTGTTTGAGACAGTTATAGTGGTACTCGTATAGAAAACAAAGAGAAGGTGGCTGCCTTTCAATGAACAATGAACAATATTTATTTTGCCACAAAGTACATCAGTACCATAAAGGCATAGTCAAAAACATAATTAGAATATTCTAACATTAGTAAATAATAGTAAAAGTTACCGAAATAATAAAATTAATAATAATAGATTCATTTTAAGGTATCAAGAAAAGAGAATACCAACATAGAAATACAGTATAGACATAGTAACATAGTTCATGAAAACAATTATAATTTAATAAAAGGTGTTTTAAAATGAAAGTTGTTAATACATGTTAATATATTTAGCATGTCAATAAGTCGCATTTACTGTAAGGGCGTTTGGGGAGGGGGGGCATAGAGGCTTTGCGGCGTAAGGTGGCAGAGAACAATGAACAATGAACAATATTTATTTTGCCACAAAGTACATCAGTACCATAAAGGCATAGTCAAAAACATAATTAGAATATTCTAACAATAGTAAATGATAGTAAAAGTTACAGAGATAATAATATTAAGAATAATATCTTCCTTTTAAGGTATCAAGAAAAGAGAATACTAACAGAAGTTGGGTGGTGCAAGTTTTAGTTAGGGATAAATATTATAGCTATGTAGCAGGCGATAATCTAAAATCTATGGTCTCGATACATCGTACGATATCTCCCTAACAACCACACAGGATATCGTGTTTAAATTTTAGACTCTTTTTGGTCAAGGTTCATCTTAGATTTATAGAGTATTCTTGAAGCCAATAGGTTTAACTCAGAGATGGGAAACTATGTCCCGCGGGCCTCATTCGGCTCTGCAACTGATATTATGCAACCCTCGAGGGCATTTAGACAAGCACGTAAAAAAACGGTTTTGTCACTTCCCTTTGCTGAATCAAGAAACCATTTCTGGTGAAATGATTGAAAAGTACAAAGCCCAATTAGATATAGATGCATTGACACAATTCGGAAGACATTCCAAGAATTCAAGAACTTAGAGCCACAGTCTAATATTATCAGTTCGCCTTTTAGTGCAAAAGTTGATACAGCCGCAGAAGACATAGAGTAGGAGCTGCTTGACTTACAAGCATGAAGTGAAGGAGAAATTTAAGTCAGATGGTTTTGCTTGGTTTCTATGTATCATTATCATAAGAATCCGATTCCCAACTTGAAACAACTTTGCAGCTAAACATAAATCATTGTTTGGATCAACAGATAGATCTATATGCAGAAAAGCATTTATTTATTTTTTTTCCTTAAAAGTCAACAAATCTAAAAATAGGTGTTCATTGTCGGACTGCAACTTTTATGCTGTCATGCGAATTTCGACAAATAAACTTACTCCAGATTTCAAGAATATTGTAAAAAATTTCAAGCAGTTCCATGCATTTCATTAGAAATCAATAAATTAATATAGTAATAACGTAGTCAGTTTGTGTCCAAATTAAAGCCATTGATAGATAATATAAAAGTATTTAAATATAAAGTTGTAAAATCTTTTGAACTATTTAGTAAAAGTTTGTGTTTATATTGTAAAATATAACGTATACTTGTATAAGTTTACAAAATTGCATTAACTGGTTATTATATACTGTTTAAAAAATTAATAAATAATTCATAATTACTTATTGTGATAGGTTACTGTAAACAAATTAATATTTATGCGCCTCCCCCCCCCCCCCAAAAAAAAAAAAAACTACTATAGCTTTACATCATGTGTCAATGTGGTCCTACGCACACACAAAATTGTCCACCTCTGGTTTAACTAAATAAGAAAGCGTACGATGCCACGAAAACGCTTGACAATGAAAGCCACACAATCTTCTAGTCGTCCCTGCCTACTAAACCGGTGGCCGTGCGGCAGCGCGTTCGGCTGGCGTACCGAAGGTCCCGGGCTCGAATCCTGGTGCAGGCTAGGAGTTTTTCCCGGGTCTGGAGTCTTCCTAGCTCTGATAAGTACCTGACCTTATTGGAGTAAAGTAAAGGCGGATGTGCATAGTACTGGCCACACAATCCCCTAGTATGCCGTCGCCACAGAAACCGGTGAACGCTGCTTCACCGGCCTGTGGATGAATTCCGTCCGAAGGGATACTTTACTTTTACTGAAACAGAAGCGCGCTGCTGAACTTACTGTAGTTGCATCAAATATTGTCATATTTTTTAAAAAAAATAATTCTATGTCTATACAGGATGTTGTCACAGACCTGTTCATTGTCATGACATTTAATGAAGCTGAGCTTTAATGAAATACATAAAGTAATAGTTTATTAGAAATAAGGTGAATATGCAATTAAGTGTGTAATAAACAAATACAGTTCTTGTAATAAGTAGCATCTATATACGAGTCTACTTCAGATACTGACGATAAAGCAAAAGATACCTATTTACTTTATATTCAACTAACTTTGTAATTAAATATTATAAGCTCCTGATTTATTTTTCAGTGTGTTGAGAAAAAAAACGTATACACCTTGTATTGCCTTAAATTTAAGAAATATTCAATAATTGGAATTGTTCAACTTAACGAGCTAATAAAGCAGAGAATGCATTTAAGGAAAATATTAACGTAAGGCAGGGGCAGCAAACAAAGGCACGCGGGACAAACTTGGCACCCAGAGCAATTTTCAATGGCACGCGAGAGACCTCCAT
Source organism: Anisus vortex (assembly GCA_949126835.1). Classification (NCBI taxonomy): domain Eukaryota; kingdom Metazoa; phylum Mollusca; class Gastropoda; family Planorbidae; genus Anisus; species Anisus vortex. The sequence continues at coordinate 30,612,260 of OX421500.1, forward strand.
GAGGTGTCTTTTATCGTTGACTGTTGAGGCCGATGTTTCTGAATGACATAGTGACACATTTCAGTGAGTTGAACTTGTATTTACAAAGACCACTGGAATGGATTTGCATTGAAACTGGACATATACATTGCCCTGAAATCAATTTCAAAACATTGAACTACATGTACAACCCTATATTAAACCAAGATAGATAGTTGGGCTTTTTCAGAAGTACATCGAAGCACTCAAAGCGTAGTTTTCTAATCAAAGGCAAAACTTTCTAATTGATGGAGTCATTTTTTCATACCACATCGAGCCTAACTGGTTTTGATATTACTACAACCTTCTTAGATGTAGATCTTTTTTTAAGTGGAGGGATAATGGCGATTTTAAAATGCAGCAAGTTGAATTTTTATCATTTAAAAAATGGGCATCCAAATGCCCATTTGCTGATAAAATGTGTAAGGATACTGCTTAGGAAAGTCATCTGCTATTCTTAACTGCTAGGCATTCGCTCTTTTAGCTTTTGTTTCAACTTACACTTGTGAACAGATTTTATCACACATGAAAGCTGTTTTTAGCATACAAAGACGTCACTTGACCGCTTGACTTGACCACTTATTTACTGATAGGCCTACATACTAATTACATTTAAAAGAGTTTTTTGCTTACTAATTAAACATAAATATAAGTAATTCTAAAACACATTTATTTGTATAAATTATTTAATAAGTATAAGATAATTATTTAATAATTTTAATTATGTAATTTCTCTAGTTATTAATGTTTAAAATATAAACTCCTAAATGGACAAACAAATTAAATACTACAGGAAAAGTTTATTTACAACTTAACTGTTTAACGTACATTTTTTTAATCTTCTAATACTTCTAATGAATCTCAGAATGTTGGATTTATATAAAGAAATAATAATGTCAGTAATATTTGTTATATTACAAAACATAATTTGTTTGTCATCGCTATTGAATCAACTTTGAATTTTTTTTTAATTAAAGGAAGATAAATAAGCCGTTTTATTTAGCTACATTTTCTATTACTAAAATGTTTCTTTTGTTTGTTTTTTTTGTCTTTTGTAAAAGAATACATGGCTCACAATATATAACCCTGAAATGATCAAACTGTAAAAAGTAATTACAAATAATCTAAATATTATATGACTAAAGAATGTATATCTATATTTTTAAACCTTACATTAACTACTCGGTTTGTATGATTACTATGTATCTATTCCGCTTCAAGATTGCTGAGATTTTTTCTTGTAGTTCCGAAACACATTAAAAGACTTCTCAATGTTAACTGAGATTAAAATATAATTAACATTTGCAGATGTTAGATCTCATCTTGACTAACAATTGATAATGTCTAGACAATAATTACAATAAATTGGAAATTTAGTAATAAAATATTGTATTTGATATAAATGTAGATAAAAAGAAAACCATAAAAACGAAGTTTTCATTATACTCCCTTTATTTGCAAACTAAGTTTACCATCATGTAATTAAATAATTTGATTGACTACTGCAAATGAAACGTACAGAAAAAATATCTGTGTCGCAAATCTCAAAAATATCTCTTTACTCCGTATGAATTGTTCTAAAAATAATCGTAGTGCATAATTATTTTTTTTCTAGCTTTGCGCCGAAAAAGTATAAAAAAGTTTCACAGGCATTTTTAACGCGAAATCAAAATATTTCTTATACTTTCCTTTTAAGAAATGAATATTGTCATAAGTGTAGTATTATTAAGTCGTTTTAACTGAAAATTTGATAGGATGTATTGTTAGGCGCCCCAAATCTGCTGTCCAAATTTCAGCTCGATCGGACCACGGGAAGTGGTCGAAAAATCGAAGCCAATTTTTGCACCATTGACGATTGCAGACATTGCAACTTAAAATAAAGGGAGTAAAAAGGATGTTAATTACAAATACGTTAATTTTGTATTAAATATAAAACGCTTTGACGATCTTCTCTATAAATAATCACCGTTGGTTTTTTAGCATTGGACATGCTACGGAGTTAATTGTCCTATAAAAATAATTTTAATCAAAGTATAATAGAGCAGGTTGAACTTTAGGTTGTTGGCTCACTCAACGATTTAGAAATCCTAGTTTGGCAAACTGTTAGCAACAGGTTGCCGATCCCTGGCGTAGATAGTAAAACGTAAAATGTATAAAGTCAGTCAGATAAGTAGGCCTAAATAGATAAATATATAGATGCTAGATATATGATAGACAAATGATTGAAAAATAATAGATAGGTGCTAGAGAGATGATAGATAGATAGATGATATATAGAGAGATTATAGAAAGATATATTTATTTTTAATAGAATATGATAGATAGATAAATAAATAGATAAATAGATAGATATACTATAAATAGATAGATAAATACAAAGCAATACGCATTAGATGGATAGATAGATAGATAGATAGATAGATAGATAGATAGATAACTTAACTATAAAGAAAAAAAGATAAACAGATTGTTATACAAATAGATACATATTTAGATAGATAAATGTATAAATAGTAAAGATAGATAGATAAGATAGATTAGACAGAATAGATAGATTAGACAGATTAGAGAGATTAGACAGATTAGACAGATTAGACAGATGAGACCGATTAGATAGATTCGATGGATTATATAGATTAAGTAGATTATTTATATTAGACAGATTAGATAGATTATTCACATTTGATAGATTTGATAGATATATGATAGATATTTGATAGATATATAAATAGATTGATAGATAAACATATGCATATATAAGACAGATAAATAGATGGACTTGATGTCAGTTTCCAGTTTAATTATGAATCTATTTTTTTTCCCCTTCTGAATTCCCAGTGCCCTCCAACGTCGCCCCAACATTTGTGGATGCCCAAGTCCTAAACGGCACGGCAGCTGTGGTCTACTGGACGCCTATTCCGAACACTAGAGAGTCTGCCAGGGGCACAGTCTTTGCTTACCAGGTAGTTTGTTTTATGTTATGTTATTATGCAATAGGTATAGCTTGTAAAATTTTAAAAAAAAATGAACTATGCCCTGTGGTTCTGGAATAAAGACCCTAGTTTACCAATATTTTTTAGTATGTCAATCCCTTTATTATATATGTTATGCTCACCACCCCTTCTTCCCATCAATATAGTTGTTAGAAATTCAACGTACTTGTGTGCGTGCTTTTTATTAGCCTAAATACAATTGACTATTTGGTAGAAACATTTGGAAAGTTGACTTCTTTAGTAGGAACATTTTGACAACACTTCACATACTTTCTGTCCAACAGATAAACTACTGGCAAGAGCCCACCACGTTGTGCCTGGGAGTCAATGAACATCTGGCATTGTTCAGTCGTTTCTATGGCGACGTATCTAGCGGCCTCATCATCGGTCTGGTTCCTGAAGGTCACTACTGCTTCAACCTGCAGTTCCTGAATCACGCTGGCATAGGCCCCAAGACGGACATATACAACTTTAATCTTAACCTTGCGCGTGAGTATGTTAGTTTTACAATGTGACCAGTTACTGAGAACCTTGTAATTCTTGACCCCCTCACTCTCCGTTATCATTACAGCCATGGTGTAATCAAGTAGCTAAGTAATAATAAAGTATCCCTTTTCAGACCAGTTTTCTTGTACGTTAAGGTATGCAAGAAGATTGTGTAACCAGCCTGTTACAACTGACAATTATAACACCAATAGTTAATGCAAGGAACCTACAAAGGCTAGAGAAAATAAGGGCAAAGAGCAACGTAGTTATAGTACACAATGCATTAAACTCTTATTAATTTAGAAATACAATCAATGGGCCGTATTGCTGTTGAGAGTTAACACCCTTGCCCCTTTTACAAGTCAATCTTTTATGACTGACTTGTAAATTACAAGTCAGTCATAAATGATTGACTTGTATAAGGGGCAAGGGTGTTAACTCTCAGCAGCAATACGGACCATTATAATGCTCAGCTAGACACAGACATAAAAACTCTTTTCTTATTTCTTATGCAATAACAAATGCATAGCATAAGCTTCCTTTTTTTCCCGAGTGGCATCCGGGCATGGAATAAATGGCTTAACTGAACCAGTCACTTAACATCATTTAGAAAACTAACCAAAATGCAAGACTAGACTTATACTGATAAGCGTTGGGTGGCTTCATGGATACCTTTCCGAACTTGGGTACAAATACCCTAGTGCAGGGGTCGGCAACCTTTAGGTTATAGTGTGCCAAAGTAGAATTTGTAAATCATTCAGCGTTCCAACAGCCTAAAAGTAATTTTTCTCTAGCATTCACTTTCTTGTAGAAAAGACTTGATTTATCTTTTATTCAGTTCCTAGGCGTGCCATTAAAAATTGCTCTGCGTGTCAAATCTGGCACGCGTGCCGTAGGTTGCTGACCCCTGCTCTAGTACTTTTATCTGTAATTGAATCCCCATGTCAATCCGCGAGTAAAACTACATTGTACCATGTAGATTATCAGTAAATTTACAGCCGGTAGAAGTAGCACGTTTTAGAATTACATTAGATTTAAAAGAGATTAACATTAGCTTTACATTAGCTTTACATTAGAATTACATGTGTACACAAAGTCCTATCAAGAAGATCTGTTTACATTGAAGATTCCGAGCTGTTGTTGTTTTCTAGCGCCCGGCAATTATCCGGAGTACGTCACGGTCATGTCCCACGGCAACGACAGTGTCCGCCTCTACTGGAAAGGCGTCTACGTGAACCCAGGGGAGGAGACAGTGAGGGGCTACAAGGTAAGTGAAACTAAAACACCAACGTCTTGAAACTTGAAAACCCCAAAAAATAATTACTGTCTTTAACTAATGGTCAACCACTCGTAATTGCTATTCAGTTCTGATTGCATCCCATTACCAATTGCTGACCAGTCCCAACGGCTGCTAAGTACTTATGGTTCAGTACTAATTTGTGCAGTACTACATGCTTTTAAGTATTAATTTTGTCCAGTTCTTTTCTCTATCTAGTACTATTGGCTGTCCAGTAGTAATTGATGTTCAGTCCTAACTGATGTCCCAGTACTTATTGTTGACCATAACGGCAACTCAAAGAAAACAAGTCAATAGATTTAATAACGATACACTTAAGAATTTTTTTTTTTTAAATTCATTTTTGTCTGTCAGTCTAGTCTAGCGGATTTGTTTCGAGTTCAGAGGGTGCGACCAACAGACCAACTTTGAGGCCAGGCATATCCACGTATATTTTTTGTTCCAGAACCGATGATGATTTTTTTGTTATATTCAATTCTAGTTGTTGTTTTTTATATGTATGTGGAGAGATAATAAGCCAATAACCCTAAATACTGTTATAATATATAGTGTACCCTTATTTTAAAGCGTATTAGCAATAGCATTAATAAAGGGGCCTAACCTTAGAAAAGATGCTTTCTTTTAAACGTTCTATTTCATTCATGGCCCTTTTCTGTTGCCTTCATATTTAAAACAATGTTGTTGTTTTTTAACATGCTTACAGTATAAAGCGTGTTTCTCTTTTAACTAAGATCTGGTACCATCATAGATTGTTAGATTGAATTTATGGGCGCCTTAAAGACTCGTTGTAGTGGGAAAGTGGGATGAGAGCGGGGAGTGCTAAAGGAGCGGAATTTCCACAACTTGCCTGGAGAGAATCCAAAGCGCTTTGTATATTTTTAATTTAAAAAAAACACAACGCCCCTATACACAAATCTAGCTTTTATCACAGTGGTTCCCAAACTGTGCTCCCCGACGCTCTGGGTCGTCTTGAAGACTTTTAAAACTATTTATTCCCTTTTCGATGGAATGTTATGTAATGCGACACCTATTGGTTTGATTTAGGAAAGTTCGCAATGGGATTAACTTAGTTCGAATGGGCATCGTCTGTGAAAAAAAAAGCTTTGGAAGACACTGAAATTACATTTCTAAAATTCCCCACAGGTCTGGTGGTGGGACGTCCGTGAAGACATGAGGTCGGCCAAGAACGTCACCTTTGGTAAAGTGTTCACTGGAGTCCTGCATGGCGTAGATAGGGACGTCATTTACAAGGCCAGGGTCCTGGCTTACAGCATTGGAGGGGACGGCAAGAAAAGTGGGGACGTCTTCTTTACACTAGGTCAGTCAGTCTTACTGCAGTAGTTTAGAATTACTGTACACGATTACTTTAGGGTTGCACGATTACTTTAGGGTTACACGATTACTTTAGGGCTACACGATTACTTTAGGGCTACACGATTACTTTAGGGCTACACGATTACTTTAGGGCTACACGATTACTTTAGGGCTACACGATTACTTTAGGGCTACGCGATTACTTTAGGGCTACACGATTACTTTAGGGCTACACGATTACTTTAGGGGTACACGATTACTTTAGGGGTACACGATTACTTTAGGGTTACACGATTACTTTAGGGTTACACGATTACTTTAGGCTTACTGTAGGACGCGAGTGCTACTGATTTACTTACCACAATCATTATCACAAGTTAGTATGTTAACACGCTTGAATGGGTGATTGGGTAGATGATTCTATGGATGTCTGCGTAGGTAGGTTGGTTTTTATGTGTGTGGATGGGTGGATTAGGGCGGAAATCGGCAACCCAAGCCACGCGTACCAATTTTGGCAACCAGAGCTATTTTCTATGGCACTCGAGAGACCTCCAAGAAGGAGATTTGTGAATGCAAGCCAAAGCAATGTTCGTCAGCATATTTAATGGCTGCTGCAAACTTCATGAATATCACACTAGATGTCGAGTTTTAAGCATATAAAGAGGTGAATTACACTTGAACACTTAGCAGTGACGAACTATGTACTTGACATTTAACATTTAGCGAAGAGCATTCCAGACTCATCATCATTGGCTCCATAGTCCCGAATGACGATTAGATTTGCGCTCTTGTGATTTAGCCAGCCTTGCAGAATTAGCTGTGTCTGTGGAGACCTATCCTTGAGAGACAGGCTCTGTCGCATCTTTGGCACTTGAAAGAGGGACCGTTGGGTCAGTCTAATGTTCTCTACCATTCGTCGCTAAACGCCCGTTAGTTGATACAGACTAATTACATTCAATGGAGCTTTATGTTTATCTCGTTTAATTAAGCCTAAATATAATTAATTCAAAAAAAAAAAATTTGAAACATTGATAATTACAACAATTACATACTATAATGCAAGTAGATAAGTTTCTTATATTTATTAAAATAATGCAACAAACTCCTTAAATCGACTTAAACATTTAATGTAGGAAATGTTTATTACAACTGTTTAACGAAAAAAAAAATTTTGAACTTTTAATTACATCATGAAATCAATTCTATAATGCCGGAGAAATAATAATAAAAAATGTAATATCAATTATATTTAAAAAAAACATAACTTGTTGGCATCACTGGATTTAAAATTGGAAACTTTGATTTAATTAACGGAATATAGGTTAGGTGTTCGATAGATTCATTTCTTGTCTGGAATCAATTGAGGTGTATCTTGATTCTTGATGATAAACAAGCAACATTTTCCGGTATTGAATGAGGAGAACTGACTATTGAAGCTGATCTTTCTGAATGACATGGCGACACATTTCATCCAGGACGGTGTCGAAAAGCACTTTAAGTGTTGGATTACAGGAATGGATTTGCATTGAAACTGGACATATCTTGTCGTGAAATCAATTTCAAAACATTAACACTTTCTCTAATTTAAGGCAAATTAAAAAAGATGAGCTTTTTCTGAAGAACATGTATGCACTCAGTGCGGAGTTTTCAAAAGGCAAGACTTTCAAAATCATGGACTCATGTTTCCATACAACATCAAGCCTTACTGGCTTGATCTTACCACAAACTACGTAGTTCTGGACTAATTTTTTTTATAGTGTAGGGCTATTGGCATTTTTTTCATTTTACACATCCGAAAAATGAGCATCGGAATGTGACGATTCTCGTGAAAATCTGAAAGAAAGCTGCTTAGGAAAGTCGTCTCCTGTTGTCAACTGCAGGGCATTCGCTCGACTTTCATCTTTTGGTTTAATTTACACTAGTGAACATATTTTATCTTACATGAAAGCTGTTTTAAGCATACAAATAGATCACTTTTACTTGACTACTCAGAAGTGACTAAATATGTACCTGTTACCTAACAATTAGCGAAGAGCATTCAAGAAAAAGGATACATGCTAATTACATTCAAAAGAGCTTTTAAGCTCATCTCTCTTAATTAAGCTAAGATCTAAATATAATTTATATTAAAATATTTTTGTGTTTGATTGTTTTAATAAATATAAAAGGCTTATATACTAGCATTATATTATGCAATTGTAGTACTTAGGCCCATTAATGTTTAAAAAAAAAACTCCGTAAATCGACTTTATTAATGCAGAAAATGATTATTTACAACGTAAATTAATTTTATACATCTAATTACATGTTGAAAAAAGAGCATAATGTTGAATTTGTAAAAAGAAAAAAATAATGTATAAGTAACACTAGTTATATTTTAAAAATTAACTCGTTTGGCTTCAATAGCATCAAATTTTTAGAATTTAATTAAAGGGAAATAATTAGCCCGTTTTCTTTGCGTTAATATTTCTAATATGTTTTTTTTTTTTAAATAATAGCTTACATTTTATAATTTTAACATGGTCAAACATAAACAATAAAATATAGTTATATTAATTATATTAATATTATATGACCAAATAATTTATATGTAGATTTTTAAACATTATATTCACTACCCAGTTTGTATGAATGCTAGGTATCTCTTCCGCTTAATAATATTTCAATGTGCAATTTTATCAACATTAAATTGCAGAAATCTCAGTTAGACTGAGATTAAACATTAAAGACTGTATTGCTATTACTACATAGTATGTCTTCACAACTAAATTTAAATGTTAATACATTAACCATGAATGTGTAGGTTGAGTAATGATATTGTGTATTTGCTATGAATTGATAAAAAAAAAGAAGATAATAGCAAACAGGTTAATTTGTTATTTAATATAAAACGCTTTAATGATTTTCTCTATAACGCTCCTTTTCTTTTGGTCTTGATCTTGCTAAGGCACTAAATAAGTTGTCTTATAAAAATTTATTTTAGTTGAGCAGTTTGACTTTCACTTTCAGGCTATTGGCACACTGAAAGATATTAGTTAAGCACACAATAAACAAAAGGCTGCCGACTCCTGGGTTAGTGGATGGTGTATGGATGCCAGTGGATGGGCTAGTGGATGGTGTATGGATGCCAGTGGATGGGTTAGTGGATGGTGTATGGATGCCAGTGGATGGGCTAGTGGATGGTGTATGGATGCCAGTGGATGGGTTAGTGGATGGTGTATGGATGCCAGTGGATGGGCTAGTGGATGGTGTATGGATGCCAGTGAATGGGCTAGTGGATGGTGTATGGATGCCAGTGGATGGGCTAGTGGATGGTGTATGGATGTCAGTGGATGGGCTATCGGATGGTGTATGGATGTCAGTGGATGGGCTAGCGGATGGGTTAGTGATTAGTGGATGGTGTATGGATGCCAATGGATGGGTTAGCGGATGGGTTAGTGATTAGTGGATGGGTTTGGGGATGGATGGAAGGATGGATGTTAAAAGAGGAAGGGAAGTATGTTTAGTTTCTTTTTTTATTAAATGCCCTAACTCTATAATATGACCTTTGAACTAATAGCATTATTTGTACCTGTACTCAGGAGGTCAAGTACAGTATAATCCAGCTACAACGGCACTTTTTAACAGCTCTCCGGAAGTGTCTCGTTCAACCAAGTGGACATTATTCTCTGTGCTCTGTATCTTATTTCAACGAACAATCTCATGAACAAGGCTCTCACAGTAATCATCAAATGGACGCTCAAGAGAATTACAACCAATGGTCTAAATTAAGTTGTAATATATATATATTTTTTGTAGCGTGCATAGAAAATTCAATATTCCGGCTACGTCGGTGCCTTCATTATAAACATATTGCCAATATCATTGCGTGGATTACAAACAAAAAAGTATTCGTCAATTCTAAGGCAATGTATAATTTAACCCTTGGATGACGAAATTATTTAGTCCAACTTTAACACGATATGTTCTGTTGAAGTTTGGACCAAATTTTTACCAGAAAAGGGAGGTCTGGTTAGATTCATGTTAATCAGTGACTTCCTGTGCCCTCGATGGTCACATTTTTAATACTAGATGATTTTCTTTAAAAAAAATTGTTTTAATATATTATAGCTTTTTTTGCAAGATAAAACTATAAAACTATAAAACATTGACAATGGTTTTGGTCACAGTAACGGAAATGCCCAATCGGCTTGTGAAAACAAATGAACATTTGTTTTATAGTCTCGTTGCCTTTTTAAACATCTTATCTATAAAACAAAACACTTTTAAAACTGTTTAATTACAGAAGTAAAATTGTATATTGGTTCAAAAATATACATATGTATACTAAAAGGTTCCTGATTCTAATTTTAACTTCACATTGTACATGATTTCTTTAATTTTGTGTTTTATAAACAACTTTGCACTTCAGTATTATTGTATTGGTATGAACAGTTTGATCTATTTCTTTATCTTAAGATTATGCTATTATTGTTAATATTTTTGCTGTTACATTCGTAAATAGTTATTTTATTTCCGAGGAATGTTTAAATTTAAAAAATACTACATATTGTTACTGTCACAAAATATATGTTTTCTCCTAATTGTACAAAACTAGACGCTCTAATAACTATGAGGGTTTTAACTAAAAAAACGCTTACCTTTTTCAAGTTCTGTTATATCTAGTATATAACTTTCTAGCGTCTTTTAAAATATCTTATGAATTCTTGGCTCACCGGTCCACTACCAAAGATTTGTGCAGCGCTGCTCTAGGCATCGCACGTTAGATAGTTACATTGTTTTTAGCGGAGCTCGTGGGAAAAATCATTGGACAGCACTGTGCGCGTAATACAATCACCTGGTCATTCAGAGCTTCAAATTCTACAATGAAAACTTTGATTGTATCACTAGACCTGAATTATTTTTGTTATTCGCATAATACATAGACGACTATATTGAGCATTCAAATTTATTCTAAATCTCCCTCATTATAAGTCAACTTCGATTTGAATTACTACCATGGTGTACCGACACACTGTGTATGTACTAAATAGAGAACAGTTTTTATCCTTTCTAGATAGTTTGTCTCATATGACTTTTCTTATTGTATATATCTCATGCAACTTCTTAATAAAAATATTATTCAAATATTATTAACCTGTGTCGTTGTAAAGCTTCTCCTGCCAAACAATAATAAAAAAAACATAAGCTCACAAACACTTTTCTTATCCCTTATGCGGAAACAATATGCATATGAATAAAAATGGGCCTACTCTTTCTTCCCGAGTGGCATCCGTTCAAGGATTGACTTGCTTGAACAAACAAGGAAAACGAGTAACTTGGCATCATTTAAAACACTAATAAAAAATTAAATGCTAGACTTAGACCACCATAGAACTATAATCTTCTTTACAGAATGAGAGTCTGTTGTATATAAGATAAGAAAAATATAAGATACACTTAGTTCTTGGAATCTGCAAATGAAAGGAACTGGTCGACTAAATGTTATCTTATAATCTCCACTCGCCTTGGCCTCAACATACACAAAGGGAAGACCAAGTTCCATGAGGTCAACGCAGAAAACACATCGCCTATCACTCTCAATGGTAAAGCGCTAGAGGAAATTGAAGAATTCACCTATCTGGCAGCATCGTAAATAAGAAGGGTGGATCCGATGCCGATGTAAGGGCAAGAATTGGCAAGGCCAGGACAGCCTTCCTCCAACAGAATTAGCGTATTACTATATATTTCGTTGTCTGTCTGTATTCTGTAACTGTCGTCTGCGCATAGAACTGTCACCAACGGGATATGCGCTATATAAGCACCATTATTATTATTCAAGATCTTCAACTCAAACGTGAAGTCTGTCTTACTCTATGGTGCAGAGACTTGGAGGACCACAGCTACAAACACCAAGAAGATCCAGACTTTCATAAACTCATGTTTCAGGAGGATTGTGCATATACGCTAGCCGGACATGATCAGTAATGATGATCTCTGGAGTCGCACAGGTCAACAGGCAGCCGATCTGGAGATCATGCAAAAAAGATGGAGATGGTTGGGGCACACACTCCGAAAACCAGCATCCAACATCACCAGACAGTCCCTATCGTGGAACCCCAAAGAAAAGAGGAAGAGAGGCCGTTCCGTAACAGCTGGCGCCGATACCTGGATGCAGACGTCAAGAGAACAGGCCATTCATGGGGACAGTTGGAAAGACTCGCTCTAGACCGGGATGGCTGGAGAGCCCTTGTTGGTGGCCTCTGCCCCGAGAGGGGTAGTAGGCGTAAGTAAGTAAGTAATCTACTGGAAAGTGTTGCAAGACTAGGATTTCTACATCATTTGCATATTTGCATATAGAACTAAATCAGTAGAGTCTAGTCTCGTCTAGTAATAAAATGAGATATGGTATAGTTTCAAATCATGTTATGATTTTTCTGACAAGTATAGGTTACTCATTCCAAATTGATAAGCTTTTTCATTGTGTTAAAGGAAAACTAGTTTCCTATAGTTTTCCTAGTTAAAAATGAGTACATTTGTCTGATAGAACTGTTGGTTGCAACCACTGATCTATAAATAGAATTGATTTGCGCCTTCTTAATAAATTGGTTTGAGCAAAGTGAAGACAGGGAAATCTAATAATGTACACCGCACTTATCGATATAAAAAAAAATTGTGTCTAAAACTGATCTATAAATAGATCGGAACGGAATCTATGTTGCTGCCGTTTTACACAATATACATATGAATTGTTGCTGTCAAGCGTCTGAATTTTTATTAATAATATAAAACTAACAATAATACTATGAAATGGAAAAAAAAGAAAACAAATACCTAATAATAAAAAAAATTATTAATAAAAAAAGTAGACAGCAATTTTACGCAGTACGGGATAACCCGGTGCCGAAACACACTAAATGTGACAGCATTTCAAAGGGACATAATTCGGGAATGGCGCCCGTTTTATAACCTTAGCATACGGTGATTAGTAATAGGTCTAGGTTTATTTTAAAAAAAAAATTAACGAATTAAGCAATATTGTTTGATAAAATAAAAATTTCTTTTGGAAGACGTTTCCAATTTATACATGTAACTTTTAATCCGATTAGTCAAACGGCTTAGGTAATTATATATATTGATCAGTGACAGTAGGGAAAAAATGGCGGAAATTTCTTTAAGAACGTTACTTCCGAGCCTAATCTATTCTTTTTATACATCAGTTTGTTACAACCCTTACTTTACGTTCATCTCGTCTTGGACCTAGGCGTTTAGAGTCAATTTGTACCAAATAGCAAGGTCCAATCTTTTATTTTGTTCATGGTATAAGATATGCTCGTTATAGATCTATTTCATTTAATGGTGTGTTTTTTGTTTTTTTTTGTTATTGAAAAACATATTTAGTTGTTGTTATTTTGTACCTAAATTGGTGTCCTATGGCATTGATGAATTAGAGTAATATGTTTTAATCAAGTCATGTGTGTGTATTATGAACTAGTGTGTGTATATGTCATGTCATTTGTAGTAATGTCAACACGGTGGTATGGCTACAGTGCCATGCATCGATATAGCAAATGTTCTGGGCTCAAATCCTAATAGCAACGCCAGTATATATTCTGCATCACGTCGCTTGGAAATGTCATTGAGTCTACCCAGTTATATTACCCATCTAATCAATCGGAGAAAAGTACAAGTGGCTGGGCACTGTGCTGGCATAACAATTCTCCGGCATGCCTTGTCACACCGAAACTGCTATGCACAGATTCACAATCTACCTTTCTCTTATATTTTTTTTCATACGCTTCCTCTATACATGAGATCAATGTGCCCAACGCTTACGCATGGTTTGAATCTTGTATTAACCTTTCCTGTACCGACCTACTTCTATCTAGGCTGCCTTCAGTTCCTCTATATACGCACCAGGGACTGTAAGGGTTAATGTAAATGTAACAGGCGCTTCTCCTTATGTAGTTGAATAAAATAAAAGTCGCTTACAGTTAAGGCTAATAGGAAAGTGTAATTGAAAACAAAATGGTTTATACATGGCCTTCTTGCATTTTGATGATAGTTTTAATTTTAATGATGTGAAGTTGTTGGTTTTCTTGCATTTAACAGTCACCCCTTTGGAAAGAAAGAATATACCATTTTTCTTTTAATTATAGACATATGTTTCAATGAGTACTTTATACAAAATATTGGGTTATGATTCTGAGTTAGCTGTAATGGTTTACATTTAAAGTATTACTTTGCGTGTTGATCCTCTTTTCACATTAAGATGTATTTTTGTAAAATTATATAATAAAACCGAGGTCTACAATGCTGTTGTTGTTTTTTTTTTGTCAGTTGATAAAAACATATTCGAAATATATAAATAAATAAATATATACTTTTAGTACCACTGAATATATATGTTGTTGTTATTGGTTAGTGTTATTGATTCTATTTTAATTATTAGTGTTCTTCGTAGGCTAATAGAATCATGAGTTGATTGAGTTGATTGAGTTAAATGTTTCTTTAATATTATTTTCACAGTACGTTTAACACACTTGATAATTCAAATCTTCGCAGCAATATATATATCTATTTATTATTACTCACAATACATTATTCACAGTACATCCAACAATCACATGTAATATCCAATGAATCATATAATATAATATAAGTCCAAGAAATGAATTAGTATTCTGATAAAATGTAGTAGAATTACGAGTCTAACGTATACGTCTATACGCTTCTAGATATTTGAGTCGACTAACTTTCCTCTGGTCTTTTACCCCGTGATCAGCCTTGCCCAGTCAAGCAAGCCTCACATGAAAAACGTGCAAAGCATTCTTTATAAAGCTACGACGCAGTAGAACAAACTAGATTGTGACATTGACAATCTTCCCAGTGCCCATAACTCTTGTACTATACAATTGACTTTCCTGAGTCATTTCCCTTTGACCATGTTAGTGCATACTAGCATTACTCACCCCTCCCGGAAAAAAATAATAATTCATTATTATTTTTGCATAATTACATATATAGGGAACATAAATTATTGTTACAAAATCAATGAAATCTTTAGTTGCATATCAATAGTTAACGTATCTAATTAAGTCATGTAATATTCATGTAATCATAGTACAAAAAACATAAATAATCATCATAAAAACATAAATAATCATCATAAAAACACTTTACATCGGTGTCTTACAGAAGTTATACACCATTTTATTAACTATGAGACCAAAAATCTGAAGTCTCAAGTTTTACATTAGTCCTAGACAATTATCTTTCAGTATTGTCTATTCAATATCTGGGATATAAATGGATAATCTTGATAACACATCTGGCAAATGATTATCTTTTCCAACTATGCTTTTGATCTGAAACTGATAATCAGATAGTAATAATGCATATTTGTTTATGCGTTTGTTATTTACATTTGACACATTAAAATTTACTAATGGTTTGTGATCTGTGAGAATTGTAAACTTACGTCCTAACAAATAGTATTGAAATTTCAATACAGCATAAACTATCCATAAACCTTCCAATTCCAATATACTGAAATTTTTTTCACTATTAGTTAATGCACGGCTTATATAGAATGCTGGTTTGTACACCATTTCTGAATCTATCATTACTTTCTTAAAAATACAAGCACCTAGTCCTATTTTTGACGCATCACAGGCTAAAATAATTTCATCATTTTTCTGAATAGTTTCCAGAATTGGTTCTTTAGAAAACTCATTAACTAGTTGTCTGAATGATTGTTCACATTCATTATTCCAATTTACATAATTTGGCTGATATTTTTTTGTAAGATCTATAATAGGTCTAACTATTTGACTGTATTTTGGAATAAACTTGCTGTAATAATTGAATAAACCTAAGAGTGCTCTAACTTCTTTCTTAGTTTTAGGTGTCTTTATTTCTAAGATCTTTTTGTGTAATTGTTCTGTTGGCTTGACTTGGCCATTAGAAAATGTATGTCCCAGAAATTCAATTTCTGTTTGTCCTATCTTTAATTTAGTTGGGGATACAGTTAAATTGTTATCTTTTAGTATTTGTAAGACTTCTTCTAAAATAGTCAAGTGTTCATCCCAAGTTTCTGTATATATACATACATCATCCACATAGTGAATTATGTTGTTTCTTTGAGGAAGAATTTTTCTCATTAATTTAGTGAAAGTTGCAGTACTATTTATGAGACCAAATGGCATTACATTCCAGTTAAACACACCTCTATGTGTGATAAAAGCTGCGTAATCTTTAGAATTTTTATCTAGAGGTACTTGCCAAAAACCTCTGGTCAAGTCTATAGTGGAAAATATTTTCCCAGTTGCCATAGTATTGATGATATTGTCTATGTTAGGTAACCCTTCCTGATCAATTTTTGTGATTTTATTTAATTTGCGATAGTCACAGCAAAGTCTAATTGAACCATTTTTTTTTCTTACTATTACCATTGGTGAAGAGTATTGAGACATAGATTTGTTTATAATCTTATTTTCAATTAATTGGTCTAATTCTTTATCCACTCTGTCAACTAGCATTTGTGGAATTCTATAAGCTTTTGATCTAAACTCTTTTTTGTCAGTTAATTCTATTCTATGTTCAATGACATTAGTTAAACCAGGTGTTTCTGTGATTGTATCTTTAAATTTGTTTAATATTTTTACAATTTTATTTTTAGTTTCTACACTTTGAATATGATCTAAGTTAATTTGCTCTAATTCATTAGTTGTATTTGCGGTCATGCCACACAAGTAGTTAACATTACTTGGAATGTCTTTAATATTTTCATCTTCAACGATGATAACATTGTTGTTTTCTATTTTGTCATTGGTTTTTGATGTAGTATCAACTATATTGCTTTCTTCATAATGTCTTAAATTGTTGATGTGAACAATTTTTTCACTACCATTTATGTCAATTTTATATGTAACATCTGACAATTTATGTATAATGTCATAAGGACCTTTCCATTCCATGGTGTTACCAGAACCAATGGGTAGATATACAAGTACTTTGTTTCCTATTTCTAACTTTCTTAAGTTTTTATTCATGTTTTCTCTAAGTATGGTTTTTTCTTTAATTTCTTGGTTTTTTTCCACAGCAAATTGATATGCTGCTTGCATATGTTTTTCTGTCTTATTTATTAGATCAAAAGGTGACATTTTTGTTTCTTTGGTTTTTAGTAATTCTGCTTTAAAATTCTCTAATGGACCATTGGCATTTTTACCAAAGATTAACTCAAAAGGTGAGTAACCAGTGCTTTCATGCTTTGCCTGTCTATAAGCAAAGAGAATGGCTGGTAGGAATTCATCCCATTCATAAGGGTGTTCTTCGCAAACCTTAGCTAACATTTGTTTTATAGTTTGATTTGCCCTTTCAACCATACCATTTGACTCTGGGTGGTAGATTGAACTAAAAATTTGTGTTATGTTGAGCATTTTAGTAAAAGCTTGAGTCAATTTGGATTTGAATTGGGTACCATTATCACATAATATAGTTTTAGGAAATCCAAATCTGCAGAATATTGGCAATAGTGAGTTACATACTCTATCTGCGGTTATTTCTCTTAGAGGGATTACTTCCACCCATCTACTACCCATATCTATGAGTGTTAATGCAAATTTAGCTTTTGAATTCCTAGCTTCTTTCATAGGTCCAATAATATCAATGGCTATCTTTACAAAAGGTTTGTCTACTGTATCTGTTTTTTGTAAAGGTGCTTTATGTTTTGAATTTTTCTGATTATGTATCAGACATGTTGAACATCTTTTTATGTACGTTTTCAAATCCTTTTCTAAATTGGGCCACCAGAAGTTGTTTTTGATTTTGTTACAAGTTTTTTTTGTACTTATGGACCTGCTAATGCATTATCATGCGAAATTTTCATTATTTGCACTGTCAAAGATTTTGGCACAACTATTTGAGTTATATTAGTTTTTGTTTCTATCCTACAAAGAATTCCATTAATTAATTTCATTTGTCCTTGTTTAAAATTTTCTTTACCAAGTTGTGACACAATTTTGTTTACATACTCATCTTGTTTTTGTTCATTTTTTAAAGTTTGTTCATCAAAAGGCATACTATTTAAGCTAATCTGTTCACGTTTTTTCATTTGTGTTTCAGTTTTCTTTTGAGTAGTATCAATATATGCTAAAATGTTTGTTTTCAATGTTTGAAAGTCATTGATTTCTTTCTCTGCAATATTGTATATTGCTTTGTGATTTTCTAAATGTTTGCACAGTGCTATGGCATGCAATTGTTTAGGTATATTATTTATTTCACATTGTTCTTCAAACCTTTCAATATATTGATTCAATTTATCTGTACCATTCCATTTAGGCATTAGATTTTCTTTCACTTTGTTTATAGGTATATCTATATTAGGTGTGTCATTATTAATGCTACTGTCTGACTTGCCTAGTGTTTGTAAAAAACTGACAGTTTGCAAGGCAGGGCCGAATTCATCTTGTGATAAATCTCCCAGTTGATTATTTTCTAACAAAATTACAGGTTTTAAGTTTAAAT
The DNA here is from genome assembly GCA_949126835.1 of Anisus vortex. NCBI lineage: Eukaryota > Metazoa > Mollusca > Gastropoda > Planorbidae > Anisus > Anisus vortex. The sequence goes on from OX421500.1 coordinate 30,630,875, forward strand.
CTGTGGATTTAAGATCCATCCATTGTTGAAATATTTCAAAACTATTGTCCTGTTTTACTCCATATGTATTACCTATTATTAGGGGAGCAACACAATTTTTCAAAATGGCTGATTCAGTAATTCCTGTAAGCCAAGGAGTATCAATTTGTATGGTAGTGATTGGACAACTAACCATAGATCCATTACCTAGTTTAATTGTTTCTATCCTTAAGATATTTGTGGCTTTATGAGGAGGAATAATCCTCTCATCTACACAAGTGAGAGATGACCCAGTATCCCTTAGACAATAGGTACGTATTCCCTCAACAAACGCAGGGAATAAGATCAGTTGACCTTTATTCTCAAATATTACATTGTTTCTGTGAGTAGTAGGATTATTTGTATTGCCTTTATTTCTATTCTGAAAATTTTGATTTTCAGAATTTGGATTGGTAACATGCTGATTTGTAGAATTTCCTTGTGGAAAATTCAATCTTGTAAAGTTTTGATTTTGATTTCCTTGTGGAAAATTCCGTCTTGTAAAGTTTTGATTTTGATTTCCTTGTGGAAAATTCTGTCTTGTAAAGTTTTTGTTTTGAAAATTTTGATTATTTTGGCTATTTTCATTTTGTCTATACCTGTTACTTACATATTTTATTCTGAAACCACAAAATCTGTCTATATGTCCATAACGATTACAAAATTGACATCTAAGATTTTGTCTGTTTGTATTTGTTTCATTACCATAGTTTTGTCTTCTACCATATTGACTATTTGTTCTAGGAGGTGAATAGCTTCTATGTCTTCTATTTTGCATGGTATTTACTGTTTGAGTCTGTTTAGTAAGTTCTACATTGGGATTACTATCTTTAAGATTGGAGATAGCATCTATTAAATTTTCAATATTTCTTACTTTCCTCTCCATAATATGTGTAAACAGAGGTTTGGAAGCCATTTGTAACACTTTATCTACTACTACCATCTCAATAATTTCATTGGGATTTTTTGTGTCTATTTTGATTAGTTCTAACCAAGTTAATAACAATGATTTAACTTCAGAGACAAAGGCTCTTGGTTCTATTTTATCAGTTAATAAAAAAGAATGAAATTTTTGTCTATAATAGTCCTCTGAATGGATAAAAAATTTTATCAACTGTTCTCTAATTATTGTGTAATCAGTAATCTCTTTATCAATATGAGCTAATGCTTCCCTTCCTTTGTCTTTCAATTGAGGAATTAAATGAATATACCATTCCGATTGCGGAATGTTATACCCTTTACATGTTGTTTCAAAGAGAGTTAGAAAATCTAAAAAAATTTCTTTTCCATCAAATGGTGGCATTTTAAATCTAACGCCATGTTTATTAGATGAATTAGTTGAATGCTCAACCTTATTTTGTTGCAATTTAGCTAGTTCTAATTCATGGTCTAGTTTTAGTTGTATTTCTTTTTGTTTAAGTTCTAATTCTAATTCTTTTTGTTTAAGTTCATTGTCTAATTCTTTTTGTTTAAGTTCATGTGACCTACTTTCTGCACGCTCATCTCTTTTTTTATCAGATAATTCCTTTTTTAACTCTTTTACTTTCTTTTCTATAAATTCTTGCAATTCTTTTTTTCTGTTATTTCAAATTCCTTAGCTAAAGCTTTAGCTTCTTCATACATTAATTTAACTTTTACATCCATATTTAATTCTTGATCATTAACAATAAAATATTATTATGTACAGGACAATGCTATTATTTATTATTATTTATAGAGTGGACATTCACAATGTAATTCTTATAATTATTATGTAGACCATGTATTATTAAGTTGAAGCTAAACACTTGCAATACTATTATTTCTGTTCACTATGCTATTATAATTGAAAGCATTTTGGAATTGGAACAATGCAAAGCATAATATTTTGATTGATAAATTATTTTCTCTTCTTACTTTTCAATTTACTTTACTTGTATGTAAATGTTGACTATTGTCAATTATTATATTTGTAAAAATGCCTTATTTACTATTTTCTATAGTGTGTACATAAATATTGACCTTTGCATAAATTATATTTATAAACAATTGATAGTTATTGTTACTATCAAGAATCTATCAGAAATAATAGTGGTTATCTTGAACCAATAATATTAATTATATTTAAAAAACAAAACAAAACAACAATTATGTATAACTAAAATAAATGAAACACAACACAACAATTATGTATAACTAAAATAAATGAAACACAACACAATCTTAATTAAGGACACAAATGCTGCATGGACAACAGTGATAGAGGAAATGTTCACACTAGAATCACAATATTTATCAACATTGACAAAGACAATAATTTTACTTCAATATTTGAACAAAAACAAACAAGTCAATACAGCTAACAGAAATTACCCTATCAAAGAATCATTTAACATGTATCTCTCTGTAAGAAACAGAAGTAGAGTACAGACAGAGTAAGATTTAGAAATTGAGAGATATATGCTAAACTACCACCTCCAAGCCCATATTAAATAGAGAAAACATAAAATAAATGTTAATTATATCAAACTTAAATAGTATTTAAGTAACACAATGAATCTTCTTGACGATGAAGTTAATCCATTTGATCCAAGTGAATGGTCTAATAGTAGTTTAAATTTTAACTAACACATACTTCATGACGTTAATCCAGGTACGAATGATTTAAATTAATTAACACAATCTTCATCACATTAATTCAAATTAACTTTACTGTATAGCGAGATAGCTATAATTCGCATAATGTAAACGAATCCCTTGAATTAATGTACGTTAGAGTAAAATCTGTCTTCAATAAGGTCTTGGTATTCCACAAAGTATGACTAAGTGAATACTATGCGTTGATGATTGCCTTGTTACCTTCGGATCTCACACACACACGTGTTGACCTCTAGTTGAACTAGTGTCCGCCATCTTGTTTATCTAGTGTCCGCCATCTTGTGTGACGTCATTGCTTCGTTTCATAGCGTATTGTAAAATATTACAGAGTCTAGATTCAGAAGCTGTTTTGTTTAAAAATGTTTCATGCGTGATAATTCAATTTTTCATGATCAACGATTGATCACAAAGAAATTCATACGACAGCTCTCAACGTTCCACGTAATCCAAATATAATCTTGAAAAAAATTTATTAATTCCAGCGTCGGCACCTTTGAAAAATGCAATGTGGGTTGAGATGTAGAGCGCCACGTGCACCCACCTTTTTGTTGCCTGTTGTGCCGCCTATGTATCTACTGACTTTTACAAGTCTTGCTGCAGTGTCTCTGTTTCCTGTTACCCTGAATATGGCTTTATACCGTGTTGATTAAATCTTGATTAATATCTTTAGAAATCGTCCATTAAATTCTGCCATCCACCAGCAAATCATATATTTTCTGAGAGATGTTTTAGCGTTATCAACATTGACAAAGACAATAATTTTACTTCAATATTTGAACATAAACAAACAAGTCAATACAGCTAACAGAAATTACCCTATCAAAGAATCATTTAACATGTATAATATTAAAATAAATGTTAATTATATCAAACTTAAATATTATTTAAGTAACACAATGAATCTTCTTGACGATGAAGTTAATCCATTTGATCCAAGTGAATGGTCTAATAGTAGCTTAAATTTTAACTAACACATACTTCATGACGTTAATCCAGGTACGAATGATTTAAATTAATTAACACAATCTTCATCACATTAATTCAAATTAACTTTACTGTATTGCTGCAGTGTCTCTGTTTCCTGTTACCCTGAATATGGCTTTATACAGTGTTGATTAAATCTTGATTAATATCTTTAGAAATCGTCCATTAAATTCTGCCATCCACCAGCAAATCATATATTTTCTGAGAGATGTTTTAGCGTTCTCTCTAACGATTTTATGACCAGGTTGACTGGTTGAATATTTTGCTGAATAGTTTGCATGAGAGAGTTGACAATTTGAAAATCAGATTTTACCTTCTAAGATTTGTTTTTGTGGAAGCATTTCATTATGTTATAGCGTAGTAGTTTACTAGTTGCCGTTCACCGCTGCCGTTCACCGCTGCCGTTTACCGCTGCTGTTTACCGCTGCTGTTTACCGCTGCTGTTTACCGCTGCCATTTACCGTTGCCGTTTACCGCTGCCACCACTGTTATTGATTCTATTTTAATTATTAGTGTTCTTCGTAGGCTAATAGAATCATGAGTTGATTGAGTTGATTGAGTTAAATGTTTCTTTAATATTATTTTCACAGTACGTTTAACACACTTGATAATTCAAATCTTCGCAGCAATATATATCTATTTATTATTACTCACAATACATTATTCACAGTACATCCAACAATCACATGTAATATCCAATGAATCATATAATATAATATAAGTCCAAGAAATGAATTAGTATTCTGATAAAATGTAGTAGAATTACGAGTCTAACGTATACGTCTACACGCTTCTAGTTATTTGAGTCGACTAACTTTCCTCCGGTCTTTTACCCCGTGATCAGCCTTGCCCAGTCAAGCAAGCCTCACATGAAAAACGTGCAAAGCATTCTTTATAAAGCTACGACGCAGTAGAACAAACTAGATTGTGACATTGACAATCTTCCCAGTGCCCATAACTCTTGTACTATACAATTGACTTTCCTGAGTCATTTCCCTTTGACCATGTTAGTGCATACTAGCAGTTAGTATAATATTTATAGTTTAATTTAAGCTCTGTTTTTTATGTTTACTCTATCCTTCTTTTATTTATGATAATGAAACAAAAAATACCAAATTAATTAAAAGATATGAAAGGATTTGTAAAGCTAAAGAAATATTGCATAATTTGAAAAAGCAAAAACAAAAATTGTTTATATGTTTAATTTTATTAATCAGTAGAACATCAGATTTACAAGCCCTTATTGAAAATATGCGTGAGATTTCTTGAGTAAGGGTATGTTATTTTGGCATTCCTCTCCCTCTCCACCCCTTACATAGACAAAGGATCGGCAACCTACGACGTGCGTGGTAGACTTGGCACCCAGAGCGATTTTTCAAAGGCACGTGAAGACCCTCAAAAAGTAAATTTTAAGTCTCTTCTACAAGAAACTGAGTTCTAGAGCAAGGTGACTTTTAGAATGTTGGAACACTGAATAAATTACAAGTCCCAATGTGGCAGACTATGATCAAAACGTTGTTGACCCCGGCCGTCGACGAAATTTTACGAAATAATATCGAAAACTATTCGTATTAATGGGGAAAATTAACTAACTTAGTGCAAAACAAAGAAACCTTAAATACAAATCATGTCATTGGCTATATGATTAGGATTAAGTTAATCCTCTGTGGTGGATGGAGGGATATTTCATTTTGTCACTGTCAGTTGTGATTCGGATATATTATTATATTATATTTGATTGTGAAAAATGGGGAATGAAAAGGACATCTCCTCGTTAAGTCCCTTGATTCGAAGCACGAGATGATTGCAACAATATCGCAGCTCTATCCATCGGCCACCATGTTCCATTCATAGCTAACTATTATTGATTCGTAAAGAAGAAAAACTAAAAACTTTAATGACATCATACCTTTGAGCAGATATATCTCGTCATTTAGACCGCCTACACTCGTTTTTTTTTCTCTCTTACTCACAAGCAGAGCGCTCCTTCCCCACTCCCACACACACTAACACACACACACACACACATAGACACACACAAACACAGATAGACACACACACAAACACAAGATGACATTTAAACCCCAAGTTCCTTTTTTTTTCTTCATTTTCTCTTAAACGTCTAACTTGTCCCCCTGAGTTACATTATGACTCATTCACTGGTCTGACATCATAGTGTGAAACTCAGCACACTTAGGTCCATCGAAAAGCAGCGATTGATTCTATTATAATAATAATTTTCTCGACCCAACTGTTTGTTAAGGTCAGTTTTTTTTAATTTGTTTTTTTTTGTTGAATTAACTATTTTTTTTAAAATAGATCTATTTATTTATATATTTTCTACAAGATTTATTGAAAAAAAAAATGTTTAAAATATGTTTCGTTATGTTTTGTTTATTGACATTTTTTCACTTCATATCATATGCATCTTTATTGCCTTTTAGCAATCATCGCTTTGCATACATTTTTACTTTGTTACATGCCACTTGGGGAGGATGGGTAACTTTGGTAAAAAAAGAAATATATTTCTTCATTAACCAACAATAACCAGAGTGTGTGTACGTGTGTGTGTGCGCGTGTGTTTGTGTGTGTGTTTGTACGTGTGTGTGTGTGTGTGTGTGTGTTTGAGTGTGAGTGAGTCTATTTGAAAGTATTTGAAGCTATTCAGCGAAGGATTGAACTATTTGAAGCCTTGGTGACGACTGTACCACTCACTAGGTCACTAGTATCTAAAGGTCACAGGCGATAGTAGTTGACATTAGTAGAAATGACGTAACAGTGACTGAAGTCTGAAGATGTTGACCTATTTCACTCTCTCTCTTTCTCTCTTCCCGCTTCTTTCTCTCCATCACAATCTGTGATCCCCCCCCCCACCCGACACTTTCTATGACATACTCCTCCTCTATGTCTCCCCCTCGCTATCTGTCTAAATGTTCATCTACAACTCTCTGCTCGTCTATCTATCTTATATATTACAGACGTTCCTTATATAAAGACAATTATTGCGTCCTGCGCTCATACGTGGTCCGAGTCTGGTCTTGCATTTTATTAATGTTTGTTTTAAATTATGTTAAGCTACTGGTTTTCCAGGTTTGTTAATGCAGCCCATTCCATACCCGAATGCCACTCGGGAAGAAAGAATCCTTATATGCATTTGTTCTCGCATAAGATACAAGAAAAGTGTTGAAATCTGATACATTTTCATTGACATGGTGTAGTCCTGAATTTTTATTAATGTTTTAGATGATGTTACGCTACTTGGTTTTCCGAATATCTCTTACTTTCATTGATGCACATTTTCCTGCCCCCCCCTCCCCTGTAATATAAATATAATCTCCGTGGATTCCATATGATCGTTGATGCAGCGTCAACCAGATATCGCGTCCATAGCAAACTAGTAGGATTGTGTGACCAGCACAAATCCCCATAAAGGTCTTTACTTTTTGTTTCTCCCAAATATTATTGACCATATCATTCACTGGGATTCGAAACCGGGATCTGTCCACATAAGTCACGTGATTTTTAAAAACAAAAATGAAAGTGATCATTCAAATTTAAAGCAGCGGTTAGAATAGAAACAAGCTGTAGTCCATATATTAGCGTACTTTATATTTTTAAAAAGTAAAAAAAAAATATACAGTGGGAACCATATCAATGAAAATGTATCAGATTGCAACACTTTTATTGTCCCTTATGCGAGAAAAAAATGTATACAAGTATTCTTTCTTCCCGAGTGGCATTCGGGCATGGAATGGGTTACCTGAGCAAACCAGGAAAACCAATAACTCAATATCATTTAAAACATAGGTTCTCAACCTTTTTCGGCTCACCGCCCCATTTTACAATTTTTTTTCCGCTCACCGCCCCCCCCCCAACTTTCTGTTAGCCCCCACTCCCCCCCCCCTTCCGTCCATTTTGGACTATAGTTTCGCAATTTTTTTAGCCGACTAAACTTTTTGTGTGATTAATTATCTTTAAAAAAAAACTGAAAAGGAAACATATTGTAAGAATTAATAGATAAAAAAATTGCCTTAACAAAAGGTTTAAAAAAATCAATATTTATGCGAATCGTTTGCCTGGTGTGTTGCTAGCAAATTGTCTATTTTCGTTTCCATTTTGATTGCAAAAGCTGTAGGTCTAATAATCAGTAATATTTGTTATATGACAAAAAAATAACTTGTTTGGCATCACTATTGAATCATATGTGGAAACATTTTTTTTTGTTAAAGGGAGATAATTAGCTCTTTTTATTTGAGCTAATATTTCTGTTGTTTTTTTCTTTTATGAAAAATAAATGGCTTACAATTTATAATTTTGAAATGATCAAACTGTAAAAATATTTGAAAATTATATAAATATTATATGACTAAATAATTTATGTGTATATTTTCAAGCATTACAATAACTACCCAGTTTGTATGATCACTACGTATCTATACCGCTTAACAATACTGGCATCATAATTCCACATATGTAAAACACATTAAAGACATCTCGGTAAAACTGAGATCAAAACATCATTAATAGTAGCATATGTTAGGCGACAGTGATTGGTCAGCAGGGTTGACAACCGGTGATCCAACCATAGGACCAGCCGGTCGCACACTATATTTGCCAATATTTCATCGAAAAGTCACTGCGATTACTATTTCTTATTAATATAATAATATGTAGGCATACTGTTGGGGGGTTTCAGATATTTAGCAGCACTTGCGTTTACATCACATTTCATTCTCCAAAAAACTAATCGATTCAAATAGCTGAGGTATTAAAATATATCAGGTTTGTACCGCCCGCTTGCCCTTCACAGCCCCCCAATAGCCCCCGGGAATGTCAGCGACCCCTAAAGTTTCTCACCGCCCCCCAGGGGGCGATATCGCCCCCGTTGAGAACCTATGATTTAAAACATTAATAAAAATGCAAGACTACACCACGGACCGCGGATAAGCTTATGACGCAGTAATCTTCTTTATAGAAGGAGCGTATGTAATATATAAGATAAGATCATTAAGAAACCGTAATTTATAGAATAATCACCATGCACCATTGCCAAGCAGAAGCGATTTCCTAGGGGTTCCGAAGGGGTTTCAAAGGTCCTGGGGTCGAATCTCTGTGAAGGCTACGATTTTAGTTTTCGGTGTGTCCTGGTGGATACATGACATTTAGGTCGGGAAAAATAAAAAGCGGCTTGACATTGTGTTGAACACACAATCTCTTAGTGTTCCGTGGCCTAAGAAACTTTATGAACGCTGCTTCGCCGGCCCCTATGAATCAATCGGTAACCGACGTGGCTACAAACATAATCATCATGATGTGTATATAGTACTTGACGTTTGTGTGTGAAGTAGTTCCTTGTGTCTCCACTGTCTACCTGTACATCTGATCACGTGGCCAAACACATGACTTGATTGTATTTGGTGGCAGATCTCTTCCTTTACTCCGCCTCCCTGTTTCTGTCATTTTCTTCCTTTACTCCGCCTCCCTGTTTCTGTCTATCTCTTCCTTTACTCCGCCTCCCTGTTTCTGTCAATTTCTTCCTTTACTCCGCCTCCCTGTTTCTGTCAATTTCTTCCTTTACTCCGCCTCCCTGTTTCTGTCAATTTCTTCCTTTACTACGCCTCCCTGTTTGTATCTATCTGTTCCATCTTTCTGCACTCAGTGTCTCTTTCTTTCTCTCCCCTCTTCCCCCCCTCACTAAATCCCATTCATCTCTCTCTCTCTCTCTCTCTCTTTCTCTCTCTCTATCTCTCTCTCTCTCTCCCACGTGTGTAGTCACGTGATCACGTTCCAGTATATTCTCTTCCCTTTTGATGAGCACAGTGGGCGAGCAGCAGCGCATGATTCTGGCGTACCGAAAGTTCTGGGTTCAAATCTTGGTGAAGGCTGAAATTTTTTCCCGGGACTGGAGGGTGTCCCTGAGTCTACACAGCTCTGATGGGTACCTGACATTAGTTAGGGAAAAGTAAAGGCGACTGGGCATTATGCTGGCCACACAATACCCAAGTACGCCATGGCCAAAAAAAACTGGTGAACGCTGCTGCACCGGCCCTATTGATCAATTTGGTTTAGTTAAATTATTCCGCATGTGTATGTGTTTCACTCAACTATGCAATTTATTTTACCATGTTCCGCCACCTCCTCTCCCCCTCCCCTCCTCTGCCAATCCACAGCCCACAATTTCATCCATTTCTGATACCTACAGTAAAGAACCTGATAGCATTTACAGAACCTGACCTCGTGTGGACATACCAGACAACACATCAGATTGTTTATAACGTCTCTGTGAAAATGTCTCAGCGACCTGCACTGAAACATCGCCACAGTGGAATCTGTACCATTACGTCGCTATAACACCCTGTATTTACCCAATCGGCGTCTTGTGTGTAGACATCACCCGCTTGCACCCTTATAGTCCTACGTGAGAAAGAATACCTCCCCCGCCCCCCTTTTCCCGTGATAATCACACATGTAATTAACATTGGCTCCAACCTGTGTTTAAATACATGACAAGACCTCGACAAATAGATCAGTTCAGTAAGAAAAAATCCTCATTCAAGGGAGAGAATCAACGCTAGAACTTCAAAGTTGTTGTCTTTTATAAAATCTAAAAAAAAAAAACGTTTCAGCTGTTGTTTCGACGTTGCTAATAAATACTTTAAGACAAATTGGTGTAGAAAACTTACTCACTTAGTGTGCTGGTTGCATTATTGACAGCATCTTTTAACATGATACCAAAATAATTACAGAATTCGTCAACCGGTCTGCGTCAAATTACCGTAATAATATGGTCCTCCAAACTATCAAGGGTTGATAACAAATTTGCCTGTTAATCTGAGGCATACTTAACAGTAAGATAATATATTTTTATAACTCTTGTGTTTAGGTCTTGAGAGTTGTATTAATATGGAGGGGAAAAATAATTATTATTATAATTAATTACATGTATATTATTATTTTTCTTTTCAAATGGAAAAAAATGAATAAAATAAACGAATGCATCTGAAAAAGTTATTCGAAAAAAATGCTTTTTATGGGTTATTTAATTGTCTAAATAAAGTTGTGTCACTAGATGATTGTGTCAAAAGATACTTTGGTATGATACAAAATAGGTAAGAATTATTTAAATATTAATATTGACTTAAAAGACTATAATGGCGAAATTATTATTAATCTGCTTTATTTTAAGGTTAAGAAACTCGGACCAGTCAGAGAGACAAGACATTTTTGAAAGTATTTAACTATGTGGCGATGGTTGCTGCTTGCAGTTGTTCAGTGGAAGGTTGCCTCTTGCAACATATTCCTTACACCTCAAGGTAACTAAATTCAGTTTTGACCTCCTGAAGTCCATGTGAATACTTGACAAAACAAAAAAATTACATACACACTCTTACAGTGCTATGAGCTTCAGAAAAAAATTTTTTTTATACATTTACTAGGAACACAAAATTTACAATTTTAGTAACTATTTTCTTCTACTCGGCATTTTGCTATAGTCTAATCATTTGGTGTTTAATTGAATCATTTTTTCTTTCAAATATTTTTTTGGCATAATCATTTTTTTAATATTTTTTTCGTTATCTTTTTACGCCTAAATCCTTGTTTTGACAATATCAACTTTATGATTTATCTTTGGGCAAGCTGATCTTTTTGACAATGACATGCTTTACTAAGTTATCTTTTGACAAAATAATAATTAATTTTTTTGCAATATCTCCCTCCTATTAAGCATTTATTTTTTACACAGATCTCATCATCTTTTTGGCCCAACTAGATTCCTACTTTGTTGCCTTTGAATATGTGCTTCGAATCTATGTTTGTGGGTCTTGAACAACATATGAATAAATCTAAAAGTATAAAATTTACAATCCCCCCCCCCCTTCCCCAATTTTCAGATTGCCCGACTGGCTGGTTCGTATTCTCCGATGTCTGCTACAATTTTGTCTTCCATCCTGCGAGGAAATACCAAGAGGCTGTTTTGGCTTGTGACCAGGGTATGGGTTCTCTTCTCATTGTGAGAACCCTTGAACAGCATAACTTTATACAGAGCTGGCTCAAAACACACGACAGCTCTAGGTAAACAGGGTAATCATGTTGATTAGGCTTAGCAGAGTTATTATATTATTTGTTTTGATAGGAATTGTGTGGCTAACACACATCATCCACCAAAATGGGCTATACTTATGAACTTTTTACCTCAATGGAATCTTTGTAACGACATCAAAGAAAACTAAAGATTATACTTTCAGCCCTGTTTGTGCTTTTAATATATTTATTTAAAATGTGGCCCTGTTGTTTAAACTCACTTTTGCAATAGCTTATGTTATATTTATACTGCAAACAAAGGATAATTTATTTTAGTTGAAAATATTTTGTGAAGCTTTTGAAGCCAGTTATGATAAAAAAATAAATGAATGAAGTTTATATCTATTTATCATCATTTTCCGACAACTAAACTCTTTCATATCTTCAATTACATCCTTAGAAATAACAAAGATAAATGGGTGTATACCGGTAGTAGCCCTTTGATGGAATTTTAGAATAATGGAAGATGGTAGGGTGAAGTCCAAGTAGGTCTAAATTGTGAGTCTGTATCATGGGCTCTTAAATAGACAATACGCTTGAGAAAAACCATTCGAATCTAGAACACAGGACTAATGTCTGGGTCATAATATCTTCAATTTTGGGCCCTGAAGAAACCATTCTGGCAACAATCAAGCGGAACAAGCTGACATAGTATGGTCATAACTTGCCAAAAAATAATTCCCAAAGGCATTGTAGAAAGTGGACTTCGAAGAGGTCGTCAGCGGAACTGCTGGTTCGACAATATAAAAGATCGGACAAAGCTGTAAACGGCTGAACTATTGACAGCCGCCCAATATAGGCAAAAATGGAGAAAGAAGACTGCCGAGGCGTCCATTTGCTTCCCCCCCCCCCCATCTACCATAACGATGATAATGATGACGATGAAATACACTAATTAATTCATTTCTATGAACCATAACAATATATTTGAATTTTACTGACATTTCAGATCCGAGTGGTTGACAAGTGGTGTTCGAGACAGCAGTGGTCATTTAATCTGGGAAACTGACGGAACTTCCGTTGACAGGGATTATTTTTCTGAAAGGGAGTCACAAGTCAACAACGGCAGTGATTGGGGCAACGGCGTCATAGTATACAAGTATATAGGTAAGGGATAGGGGAACAAATTGACGCCAGACATATTTTACTATCTATTATTTGCTGTCTTTATTTCTTGCGAACATTATCTTATCTTATACATTACAGTTGCCTCTTCTATAAAGAAGATTATTGCGTCCTACGCTCATCCGTGGTCCAAGTCTAGTCTTGCATGTTTATTAATGTTTTAAATAATGTAAAGTTACTGGTTTTCCTGGTTTGTTCATGCAACCCATTACACGCCCGAATGCAACTCGGGAAGAAAGAGTAACTATGCGCATTTGTTCAAGCATAAGAGATAAGGAAAAAGGTTTAGTCTTTATGTTTATCTGAGCATTGCAACAGGCTGTTATTATGTTTTATTTTTTAAATTAGAGTTTAATGCCTTATGTATTATTACTACAATGGTTCTCTTAGCTAACTGTTTTAGTACTCTAATTTTACTGGAGCGAATGTTGTGGTTGTCTTCGCTGGCTATACTATAATGTTAACCTATATAATTCTTTACGGTAAATATCGTAATATTATTAACTCGCTCCTTCTTGCGGAAAAAATAATTTGGTTATCGCATTTCCAACACTTGATTTTACAGTAAGCCATATCAATATGACGTAAGTGTTCTTTCTTCAACAGTGTCATTCGGGCGCATAATGGGTTGTCAGATCTATTCAGGAAAATTAACTACTAAACATTTATTTTTGTTTTAAATATCGAAATATCTTAACTGCTGATATACGAAGAACGCAGTTATCTTCTTCTTGCAAGTAAAAGAAAGGTAAAGTGTCCACCCAGTAAAGTGTCCCCCGGTAAAGTGTCCCCCGGTAAAGTGTCCCCCGTTAGATGAAATTGATCTATAGTGTCTGTGAACCAGCGTTTTCAATTTTATATGGTCATGGCATACCTCGTGATTGTGTGGCCAGAAACTTTTAATTTGCCCTAAATAATGTCAGGTACTCAACAGAGCTGGGCAGACTCAAAGACATCCGCCAGATACGGAAATAAATCTTAGCATTCAACATGTTGGATATGAGCCCGGGCCCTCCAGTACGCTTGCAATGAGGCTCAGCTAATTATAAGACAAGAAGTTAATGACATTTGTTTGTGTTACCGTTTCTTTAATCAATTTTATTATGTTACATTCGCTACCTCTATACTGAAGCTTGCTTCCTCTACGTATTGGGAGGGAACAAATATCTTATGTATCGTTTGTTACATTGCTAAATTGTACCAATTAATGTGTTCTTGCGTCAGCATCTGCGTCAGAATACACCTGGTTCTGGAGTAAAACAACGACGCCAAGACCCTACATTTGCCAAATTTACAAGTCAGACGTTTGGAAACTTTACCAAGCACAGCGAGACTTTTGTACGTATCAAAGTTGTGTATGTTTGATTCATTGCTGCTTGTTTCTATCTTTTGCAACCTTTGAGAAATTAAATGTTGGTTTTCTAAGTATTCTTCTTTTTCTTCTATTAACCCTTACAGTCCCGGGTGCGTATATAGCGGAACTGAAGGCAGCATAGATAGAAGTAGGTCGGTACGGGAAGGGTTAACAAGTCTGTGAATCTGTTTACTTTCTTGCAGTCAATGCCAAACATAGTTGTGTCTTTTTAAGTTTTTTAGTTTGTTTGTTATGTTGCGATCAGAAGTTATATGTATGTCTCAGATTGGTTAGCTTTGTGCAGGGGGCGGCAACCTACTGCACGCGAAAGACCTCCTAAGCGGCAATTTCTCTTTTACAATAAATTTAGTGTTAGAGCGGGATGACTTTTAAGCTGTTGGCACGCTAAATGAATTAGAAAACCTACTTTGGCAAACTATTATCAAAAGATTGCCGACCCCTGGCTTCGGGCATTCAATTAGGAAGTGTTGTACTGTGGGTGGGGACAATGTCTAAGGAAGGGTGGATGTGTTGGGCTTATTCTGTCTGGCATCGATGGCAGAGGGACAGGAAGTGACAATGCCATGAAGGAATATGAATCAAGCATGAGACGACTCCACATAACATTCTCAGCACATTCCAAACACGAAAAGGGAACAATTGATTGTCGCAACCATATTCTGACACACAACAAAGATTCAAACGGACTGTCCTTGTAATAGTTACAAAAAGCCCAGTGCACGAGCTACCTTTTTTCTTTTTACACCGCCTATGCTACGGTGGCCTACAGACACCATATTAGATTGCCGTTTCCAAAGTCGCGGTCTCGAACCCATATTTAACTGGCTGAATCGTTCCCATGTATTACAATTTTTTTTAAGTCATAAAAAATATGAACATTTTATAAATTTCAATTAAAAATTGTATTTCAAGGTTTGTATTTATTTTTAATTTGAATAACCTTATATTCATAACGATGGGGGCATCGTCATCTTTTTAATGTTAAGGGCATCTAAAGGTCTCCATTCGGCCATGGTTGGGATATTACTGTATTACACTCATTCCACAGCCTACGGTACTAACATATCTGACCCCAACATGTGGGAGACTGGACCGAACATCACATACATTTCACCAGATACTGTCTTCTACAAGACTGAAGGACAGGTGACCACTGTTGTGCTGGACTGCCAGGCTACTGGAAACCCACAACCTACGTACAAGTGGCTCAAGAGAATACCGAAGCAGTAAGGGGGAACCTTTTTAAAAACTATTAATTGAGATTTCTTATGCTTCGTGCATGGAGTAATTGGTAGAGCGACAGAGTACAGTTTTTCTGATCAAATCATGATTAACGCAAAATCTTGATAATTTTTCAAGGTCTTCATCGTTAGAGTCTGCCCATCCCTTTGAGGTATCCGACATTAAATTATATTACATTCAGAAAATTTAAATGTTTCTGTGTTTTACATTGGCAACACAATAACTTGGGCGTTTGCAATCTCAGATGTGAATTACAGACTTAATATGGGTGGTTGCATTTCTGGCAACTTAATTTCGTAGTCTATTTCTACAGCTTAAATGCTGCTTTACTTAAAATATTTTACAATTAAAATAATAGTTGCCTACAACTGTTCGGCAACATAATCGAGAAAAATATGTTTTTTTCCAATTTAGCCTGCGTATATGGATAATGGATAATAATGAAAACGTCCAGATAATTATCCAGATGTCTCCTACTTTCATAAAATTTGTAAGCGAAGAAATATACCACGAATTCAGTCGCATTGCGCCCTAGAGCCAATTTTAGTTAATAAGTTATCTTTACGGTGATTTAAATGCTGAATTTAATGGTGAAAACCGTTTACAAATTGGAGAAATAGTCTTCTCGCTGTGTGTGTTTTACTCTAGCCCGTGACGGGAACCTGATTTTGAGAAATTTCAAATTTACTATTTTGCTTTTTCATATGAAACAATACAAGGTGTTACATTTAAAATATTTTTTTAATGATTGGTTAGCTCAAAATAGCTTAAGACACAATGCAGCTCATTTCGTGGTGGAGGGTCACATCATCTAATATAATTAGTACTTTTTTTCTCCAATAAAACTTTAAGGAAAAAAATTTGAACCTATAACTTTCGATCAGATATTTCCTGCTCTTATGTGCCACCAACATAGGTAGATTCGCTTTATTTTAAAACGTTAACTTTTGTTCTTTCTGTTCTATATTTATAAAAATTATATACAAGTCTTAATGAGGTCTGACCTTTCAATAAGTCGTTGTTTATCGTGTTCATAAACTTCCGGTGTTTTTACGGCAACAACAAAAAAAAAAAAACTTGTTTTTTGGTGGTGTTTGACAATTTATTTCAACCTCGACGGCAGGTTCTAGTCTTTTAGAAATATACAAAGACTACAAGATTAGTTAGATAAGTTATGAAGAACCCTTACTTTAACATCAAAAGTTAGTATATGATAATTAATACTTTAAGTATTAATAAGATAAACTAGTCAAGGGTAGTCTTTCTAGGTTATTAAAAAGCACAATCCTTAGAAACATAAAAACAGACAACTAAAATTCTTTTGCATCAAGCAATAAGTTTGGAATTATAAATCTTCACGTCTGACGTTTACAAAATAAAATCTTTAGGAAATCAAATTTAATTCATTACATATTTTCTTACTCGAGGTAACTTAGTAACCAGTAACTTAGCACACAGACGTGTTTTGTTAGTAAATAAACGAACAGAACCGGAAATGTTGGCACAAGATAAACTTTTAGGTTCACCACGCATGCATCATATTTAAGACTTGTCCATACTTGCACATTTGACGAAAAATTGCCATTTTTGTTCCCATGATTATTCATTAGGAAATTCGAAGTGGAAGTCACGACAGAAAGGAACAACCGAGTGACAATGTCCAACGGAAGACTTGTGATAACTGAGGTAATCTTAGACATTTAGGTATTTAGCAATGTTTTTTTATAGAATTAACATTAAACTACATTTATTTAAAAATAAACAAGCAATATTTCGATTGTAAAAATTGACATCTTTATTGTTTGTTAAAATTTTGCTTATGGACATTAAAGCATTGACATTATTATGTTGTAATTAACGTTATCTTTGTGTGATATTTAACAAATGTGCTAACTAGCATTGAACACACACACACACACATATATATATATATATATATATATATATATATATATATATATATATATATATATATATATATTAAAACATATATTATATATGTGTGTGTATGCGTGTGTGTGTGTGTGTGTGTGTATGTGTGCGTATGTGTCCGTGTGTATGTGTTTGTATGTGTGTGTGTATGTGTGTTTGTATGTGTGTATGTGTTTGTGTGTATGTGTGTTTGTGTAAAGTAGACTGTATGTACCTTGTCTTTATTAAAATATTTTTTTTATTGATTACAGCATTTTTTTAAATTGATAAGCCTAATTAGTGATTTCAAAATAAAATAAAAATTTAAACTTAAAGAATTAAGCAATTTATATAATATAATACAAATAGAAATCATTTGCCATTTGTTCTTTAATTTATTCTTAATTGTTAACGCAGGCAACGCCGGGTAATTTAACTACTGTGTAAATAACATTTGGCCTTTTTATTGCAATTAATTCTGAGCAATATGTGATGATAAATGCTGAGTAATATGCTATAGCTAACATTGGGCTATTTTACATTGAGCTATAGAAGCTAATTGATTTTGGCTTTTTACTTCTATATGTGACAACGGTATGATTTTCTCCTTTTTTTAAAAATATAGATGACAAATCTATTATGTACATTAATTATATATTATATATCGAAAACTCTATTACTATATATATACATGACATGTGTTTCGTGCAGAAATAGTTAATGAAAACCTTCGTTTTCCAGCCAAACCCGGTGGCAGATTCCACTTTGTACTCGTGTGTGGTGTCCAACAAACTAGGGACCGCTGTATCCACACGGATTGAGGTCAGCTATGGATGTAAGTAAGCCTAGGCCTCACAACCTGGGCCATCCTCTATCACTATTGTTAAATTAATGAATACTGTTGATTTTGACTATACAATATTAATATTCAGTGAATATATAACTAACTATATAACTATCTAGAAAAAAAAACAAATTCTGAAAATAATTGTGTCAAAAGTTCTAGCAATATTATTTTTAAAATCTCTAATAAAATTTCTTGTTTCACTTTATTGTCATGAATGTCAAATGTAAGAATTGAAATTAAAAAAAATGGTTCAGATGTACACAAATATTTTAACGCGAACCAGTTCTGTACTTGGTTTTGGGTTAGTGGAAAAAAAATTGACATAATATGGTTATTGTGCTGGCCTCACAGTGCCATTTAATATCATACACAAAAAAAGGAACAAAACCGTTTTAGCGCTGCACTTTTTAATTCGTTAGTGTAATGGCAGGGGCAGTGGCGTGGCCAGGTTTTGACTCTAGGGAGAGCGAACCTTTAGGAAAAAGGCCCCACTTTTAGAAAATTTTCCAGATTAATACAAGAACTAAGAATTTGTACGTATCAAGTGTTATTAGAAAATCATGTGCCTCAGGATACACACACTGTATTATAGTGCAGTATTTCTTTTTAACCATTCACGATTTATACTAGCAACTATTGGAATTTCTGCGAATCATCTACGTCATCGGCCCTCATGAGGATCTACTCAGTGCCATTAAATCCAGAAAACTCCGATGGTATGGGCATGTGGAAAGATCCGAAGGCCTGGCGAAAACCATCCTGCAGGGCACAGTGCGAGGTGGAAGAAAGAGAGGCAGGCAGAAGAGACGATGGGATGATGAAATCAAGGAGTGGACCGGCTTGTCTCTTGCAGACTCCCAGAGGGCGGCGCAGGACCGAGACAAATGGCACAAAATTATCCAACTGTCAAAAGAATGGTGCACCAACGACCCTCGCTCAGGTTATGGGAAAGAAGGAGAAGAATTTCTGCAAAATTGAATGCATCTACTGCTCATTTTCGGGATGAGTTTCTAGTGTCGAAAAGTATTTATAGAATCAATGCGAATGCTTCTATAGGACTGAATTCTTCTTCGTTTTAATTTTGAAAGACGAGATAAATGGCCAATATAGACATTTTTAACGAGATTTAGAAAAAAATAGTTTCAACATTATTATTTACTGCATTGTCACATATTGGCAGCTCCAAATATTGGAACACATATAGGGCGTTCTCAGTGGGCGTGGCTTAGGTTTTTTTACTATTTTTAGTGACGTATTTGTGTAAATAGAAGCCACTATTGGTGTACAAAAATGGTGAAGTACTTCTTTATCATGCAAAATTCACATCGGAATAGTGGCTATCCTACTCAAAAATAAGGAGGTAAATAGTAGTACTGTAGAGTAATTGATTAATGTGATTAGGCTAGGGTCGGCTAGACCTATTTACACTTTCAATTTCACTTTATAGGCCTACACTTTTAATGTTTTGTAGGCCAGGCTACGATGTCAAGTGATAGTGTTGGTGAATAGGCTATTTATAATCTAGTCAAGTCACGAATAGGCTCACATTGTCTATGATCTATGTCTATGATAATAATAAAATAGCCTATTTTATTTAACATACATAATACAGCTTAAATCTTAAGAAGACTTAAAACACAACACATCATTTAAAAAAAAGGTCGAGCCTATATTAAAAACTTTATTAATACAGCGGCCATTGTTACTTGTACACCATTACTCAAAGTAAACACAAATCATATGCTTTTTGTCACGTGATTGCAAACGCCCTATTTCTTATTCCCCCTCTCTCTTTCTCCCTACTCAAGATTTTGTGGGCGGGGCTTAGTTTTTCCATTCCCTTGACTTTTAGTACGAAGGCGAAAGATTCTTAGTAATCTTGGGATTCCATGTTTATGCTGACCTCAAATTCTCGGAATTGCTAGGAATAGTTTATTATTTCTGTACAGGGGAGTTCATATCATTTTTATTATGAGTTTTGTAACGATACCATTATTTTCATCCCTCCTAGTAATAGGTCTGTTCCCCGCACCACTCTACTACTATTTAATGATTCGTTTGTCTTCAAGGCAGTCAGAGTTTCGAGATAGTTTCTTCTGAGTCGGTTATGGACGCTTGTGTTGGCACTATTCTGTTCTAACTGTATATAATCCTTATATTGTATATATATATATATTTGCACATATCATCTGAATTAAATTATCAACAACATTTACACTGAAGCTTCCTCGCCAAGTTATTATTTTTGTTTTCATTGTTTACAATACGATAATATATTTATTTACAACTACAACGTCAAGGAAAGGAACTGTTAGAACGCAAATCCTGAGTTTGTGCCCAGGACAATAATGAGAGTTCGTGTAATGCTGAAATGTAAATAATAATAACCAAAGTCTACCCTAGGACGAACGAGATATATCAACAACATTTATACGCCTCTGACCACAAGGGGATTGTGGTCATAACAGTATTTATGTGTCAATTACAAAATACGATATGTTATAGCAACGCTCTATTTTTTTCTTCTCAGCTATTAAAACACCACGCCCGATGGTTATATCCTTAGCAAACGGAATTTTTTCAAAACAAGTTATTTCTTTTCTTTTCTTCTTTCTTTTATATTCTGTGGGTATGTTTTTTTTTTGTTTTTTTTTTGCGAAGTTCGTGTACCATGTTTTTTATCACTACACGTATACGGCCGAGAAGCCAGCGCGCCTTAAGTCACATTATTACTTGTCTGTGAGTACACCAGACTTGAACCCCACCTTTTTTTTTGAGAATGCGAGCGAGCGTACTATTTTGGGGCTCTGCTATGTCCACGCACCACTGATACATCACCGTAAAAGTTAGGCACAAACGGTTTGTCGTTCCTGCTTATGACCTGGTTTCCACTAGAAAATGGGTCGGCAATCTAAGGCACGCCTGACAAACTTGGCACGCAGAGCAATTTTCAATGACACGCGAGAGACCTCCATGAAGTGTTTTCTTTTTGATGAAAATAAAAAAAAAACTATAGTTTTTAGTAATATTTATATTGAGTGAAATCAATTTCACAATATTTAACTATATTTACTTCCCTTTACAAAGGCATAGATTAAGATAGCGGAGTTTCAAGACTTTCAAATTGATTTTTTCATACCTAATCAAGCATAACTGGCTTAATCTTACTAAGACCTTCTTAGATGTATATACTTTTTTTATATTTTGTATAGGGACATTGGCGATTTGAAAACGTAGCCAGTTGAATTTTAAACCTTTAATGAAATGGGCATCGAAATGTGCCAAATTGTTTAAGAGTTAAGCTCCTTAAGGTTGAATGGACAAATAATTAATGCAGGAAATGTTTACTTACAACTATTTAACGTAAATTAATTGTATACCTCTAATGATTAAATCTTGTAATGAAAACCACAACGCTAGTTAATGTAAAGAAATAATAATTAGTCAATAATATTTGTTATATTAAAAAACATTACATGTTTGGCGACACTATTGAATTAAATTTAGAATGTTTATTGTAATTAAAGGGAGATAATTAGCTACTATTATTTCGCTAATATTGCTAATATGTTGTTGTTTTTTTTATTTTATAAAAGACTAAATGATATACAAATTATAACTTTATAATGACCAAACTATCAAAAAGTAGTTGCAATTTTTATAAATATTATATGACTAATATAGTATATGCATATTTTTTAACATTACATTAACTACCCAGTTTGTATGATTACTTTGTATCAATTCCGCTTAATGATATTCGCGTTAGATGTACCAGTGAAAAAAATAATAAAAATATTATAAACAATATTATCAGTTGATAGATATGCATCTTGACAAATAAATGATAACCTTTACAAAATAGTTAACATAAATGTGAAAGTTTGGTAATATAATTTTGTATTTGGTATAATTGCTAATAAAAAGGAAGATAATCATATACACATTTTTTTTTTCATTAAATCTAAAACGCTTTAACGATTTTCTCTATAGAGTTCCTTTGCTTTTGGCCTTTGTCTAGCTACGGATTTAAATTACCTACTTGTCTTATAAGAAAACAAGTATAATAGAGCAGGTTGACTTATAAGAAAACAAGTATAATAGAGCAGGTTGACTTTTTGGCACGCTGAATGATTTAGAAATCCTAGCTTGGCACAACATTAGCAAAAGGTTGCCGACCCCTGCTAGTGTGTGACCTTCACTTCGTATCATATTAAATTAAACTAAAATTAACTAGATCTAACAAGGTTCAAATTGTAACAAATTAAATTGTTGAAATCCATTTTAAGAGTAAATAAATATTAGAAACAGTATAAATTGTGCCACATGGCTTGTTAAAATTATAATTTTTTTTTAACGAAAAGGCCCTTTTTTCGAAAATGGTCGTTGGTGGAGCGACTGCTCCCCCTGCTACCCCCCCCCCTGGCTACGCTACTGGGCAGGGGAAACCGTGGCAAGCAGGATGCACAAGTCGCTGCGCGTCCACTTGGAGCGATTTAGACAGCCAATGTGCTGGTCCGCACCGCGTTCGATATCCTTAAATAAACAACATGCTCAATAGTAACCTATTGTATCCGTCAAGCCAAAGACTGACCTACATGTTAAGCTATGGAGAGGCAACCGATAATCGCCTGCCCCTTGCTAGCAAAAAGAGAGGTGACCAGTATTTGACCGGTTTTCAAAATTGAGGTGAAACTATTTTAAAATGTGAAAATTATTAAATGCGCTAACCACTAATAATGGAGCTGCCTAAGTACTATTCTGCTAATTAGCAAAACGGGTCATGACAGTTATAAAAACAAAGATATGCTACAGGTAGATTCCTCTCCCTTAGAAGACAATTGAATGATAGAGACATTTCAAAGGGAAATGACACTTTCTTCTTTCGTCCATTAGATATTGATGAATTTCCAAATGTGCAACAAAGTAGCGTGCTAGCCACAATGTTTATGGGGACAGAGCTGACCTGCCAGGCTCTGGCCCATAACACGGGTAAGTACTTTTTGAAAACAAATATCGTCTGCGTCTTATATTTATAATTACAGATAATATTCTCATCTTTCTCATGATTATAAATTGCTGAATGAATATTGAATTGTCGAGACTCAATGCGGCGAAAGAATTGTCCTCTTCGGGATATAATCCCTAAACTCCCTTGTAACATATTTTGCATGACAACTTTATTTAAGGTGCGCAGAAGTGTATTTGTTGCTCTTTTTTATTTGAAGAATGTTACATTGAACTTATTCATAATCCAATAGTGTATTGTGTACATTCTTTATTCATCATTTTATTCAATGTAAAAAAAAGTATGCAGTGAAATTATATTTGAAACTTTTATAAAAGTTCATTTATTAAGTTATTCTAAACTTCTTCGAGTAGCTTGAGTGAATTATTTCCAAGTCAACCAAACCCAATACAGAAGACAGAAGACAAGAGTGTATAACAATATATATTTTGGTCATGTTATAATCATTCTAGGTGTTGTGCTAGCTACACACAGTTATTTTTGGGATTTCTTTCAAGTGTCTTTGGATGTTGATTTTTTTCTTTCCAGAGCTGACCTATAACTGGTTCAAATCTGGGATGAATTTCATCAGACCAGAACTGAATTCCCAGTATTTCCTCTCCAGAAACGGAAACCTCTACATCTCGGAAGTACAAGCTTCTGACCAGTAAGTGAATCGGGCTTTCTCCCTAAAAATACAATAATTACAACACAATATAGACACTACAGACACATAAGCTCTAATGACATAATTTAATGTATAATTATTATCATATCACTAATTGTTTGTTAATTTATGACGATTGTAAAGTTTCAGATGTAAAAAGATATTGATTGTCTTGTTTCAGAGGCGACTATTTTTGTATTGTTTCTATGGCAGCCCAATATGGTCGTATTCTCTCGGGAGATCAACCGCCCACTAGAACATCATTAGGAGTTGAGCTAAAAGTAAACGGAGAAAGTAAAGATTTTAGTATCATTAATATTATAATTATATTAGTAATTAATAATGAATTAATCTTTTTTGTGTTCATTATGCGGATATTGAAATACATTAAATTCTATAATTATACCAACATTATCTGAAATAAAAACAATGAGGTGCTTTATTGTGCCGGCCACACAATCCGTTCGTTATACAAGCCACGGAAACTGTCATACGTAATGGCCATTCGTTCCGAGAAAACTGTTTTTTTAAATTTGCTTTGCACATGTTATTATTTTAATCTTTGAGATCTTTGAGATCGTATAGTCTTTTTTAGAAATATTTCTGAAGTTGATTATAAGCCTTTCTACCAGGGACAGTCACTGGAACGATTACAGACACTTAAACTGTATAGTGACTTCTTCTTCTTACATGTTACCTAAGCTCAGAGTATGATTACGTCCTTCGCTTTAATGTGCATTTAACTAGTGTTTAACTGATTTCCATCTGTTACGGTATTTTCCTGATTCGTTCAGACATCCCATTTTATGCCCAGTAGCTACTCGGGAAAAAAAAAGACAAAATTTTAATAATGTGTTTTCTCTTATTGACAAGTCTTAACGATTATGAATGCATAAAAGGTCATTTCCGGTCCCATTCGTTCATTTGATTACAAAAGACATGTATTTGTGATGCGTTACTGGTTGTACGAAAAGATGTAGGGATTTCATTTTATTTCATTCCCAAAAGATGTTGCCAAAAGAAAACGATGGATTGTGAATGTCAGACGTGAAGAAACACATATTTATAATCTCAAACTTATTGCTTTGTACTAAATAATTTTTATTTTATGTTTTTATGAATCTACGCATTGTGTTTTTTTAATAGCCAAGGAAAACCTTTGTATATTTCTAAAAGAAAAGAACTAGCCTTCGAGGTTGAAATCAATTATCAAATACCAGCAAAAGCATGATTTTTTTTGTATACGGAAATGCCTGAAATAATTTAAAAATGTAAAATAGCACGGAAGTTCATGATCTCTTCCAATTGAAAAGGTCAGGCCTCATTAAGACTTGTCAATGAAATAAGACAACTGTTGTTTTTTTTATCTCTATGTCTTTATAATGATATACTGTAAAAGGTATCACGTTTATGGTTGTTCTCTTTTGTTTGTTTATGTAAATTGTAAATGAATACCACTATGGACAAGTCTTAACGTGTATGCATGCATAAAAGGTCGACAAATAAATAACATTTCCGGTCGAATTCAATCATTTGTATCGAAACATGTCTGTGTGCTACTTTACTGGTTGTACTCAAATTTGTTGGGGATTAAAATGTATTTCATTTCCAAAAGATGTTTACAAAACAAAACAATGTATTGTGAAAGTCAGAAGTGAAAAATCACCTTTTTAAAATATCAAACTTATTGCTAAATGCAAAGGAATTTTTGTTATTCGTTTTTATGAATTTACGCATTTTGTTTTTCAATAACCAAGAAAACGCAACTCTTGACTCATTTATTTTGTAAACAAATAAATATTTAACTTCACGCGACTAACACTTGAGTATTAGTTATCGCCTACTCACTTTTGATGTTAAAAACGGATTCCTCATAACTAATATTGTATCCTTTGTATAATTCTAAAAGACTAGAACTGGCCGTCGAGGTTGAAATCAATTGTCAAACACCAGCAAAAGCATGCTTTTTTTGTTTATTAGTTTAAAAATAGAACAGGAAGTTCACGAACATATGGGTTCAAAAGTTCACGCCTCATTAATACTTGTCAATTACTAAGTAATGTATGAATTATTTATCTTTACTCTTAAAAAAAGATGCCAACTCTTACGGTCCAGAGATTCATGACAAGTTTCCGCAAGTATTTCCTGTTGTACCATTGGTGGGAAGTGATGTGGAAATTGAATGTTTGTCTTATGGCAGGTAACACACTTCTTTAGTCTGCATTGAAATCCTTAATACATTGTAATATGCGTTCACAAAACGTATCACACAAATAATATGCACAAAGCTTTATTTACCACGGGTAGCCCAGGCCAGATTATCGATATAAAATGGGTCAACTTCATAACTCACGAAGAAGTTGGGTGTGTCACGGAGAACTCGCAACTTCGTTTTTATCCAGTTAATGGGATAAACAAATTTAATAACAAGGCTCTTAGTCTTAAGCGGTATGAGCGAGAATGTGAGTCGTGAACTATGTTCAACTATCCAACGAATATCTAAGGAAATAACATTCAGAAAGATAGGTCCGAGTTCAGCTGAATAATTAATAGTTTATTATACATAAAGAAATAATAAAAGAAATATTCCAAAACGATACACATTAATCAAACATGAAATCATTAGCTCTTCTAATAGGTATAAGATCACCCAAGAGAATAGCAAAACAAAACGAGAGCGAATCTGACCTTGACAGAGATCCGGAAATATTCGCCTATAACACATATATGAAAGAGGCATTCAAAGAAATATCCTCAATATAATAAGTCATAACAGGAAAATAGTACAATACTATAATGTTATAGTGTGTCAGTGCGCCAAAAGTTATCATTGTAAATCTCACTTACGCTTTACAAATAGAAAATAAAAACACAGTCTTGCACGGTCAGGACTCTCTCAAACAACTGACTAACAAACTAGAAAAAAGTCCCCTTCTAAACCTCGCGCATTGATCGCTAAAACAACACACCCCAAAACACTTCATGGGTCGCTCACACAGTGTTCACAATGGCAGGTAAGAAGTGGAAGTGCTGACTAAAGGTCCATCCTGTGGAATCTTCAAATAAAGGAAGTAGAAATGGATTAATCCTACCCTAAGAAGATTTTAATATATTTTGCAAATATATTATTATGTTTTCGTAAAATTTAAATTTTGAACGATAAACGTAGGCCTATACAATCGTTTCGTGTATTTTAAGTTAGTAAAAAAAAGATTTAAGATCTATTAATAGGCGTTAACCATTGTAGTCATATAATTAAGTAACC
The DNA here is from genome assembly GCA_949126835.1 of Anisus vortex. Lineage (NCBI taxonomy): Eukaryota > Metazoa > Mollusca > Gastropoda > Planorbidae > Anisus > Anisus vortex. The sequence continues at coordinate 30,658,036 of OX421500.1, forward strand.
ATTCCAGACTAGTTTGACCTGTATGGTCTGTGAAAAAAAAGAGTGCACAGGTTTCAGTGGTCTCGGCATACATGCGGATGTGTGGCATACAAGCGGATGTGTGGCCAGCAAAATGCCCAGCCGTTTTAGTTATTCCTAACATCTCTGAAGTACCCATCATATCTGGTTAGACTCAGGGAAACTCACTCGAGACACGGGAACAGATCGTGGCCTTTACTTATATTCATATGACTAATGAAATTCCCATAGGCTGACGGATAATCAGACATGTAGATATTTTAATCGTTATGTCTTCTAGTTGCTTAGGTACTCGGGTTATAGTAAAGAAGTTGTCGGAGCAAATTAATTATAGGGCAGGTTTCTGTGGCCACGGCAAACTAGGGGATTTGTGGCCAGTACAAATGCCCAGACGCCTTTACTTTACCCCAACTAATGTCAGGTACCCATCACAGCTGGTAGACTTGGGGAAAATGTATGAAGTGTCTTTGTAGACTAGGGTCGGGTTGTGGGGGGGGGGAGAGGGGTGCGGCCTGGACACACCCCTTAAGTGATTAAATGTCACGTGACTTTATCCGAGTTTGAGATCACTGATCTAGATAATTAGTGATTATGACGTAATAACACCAATATTTTTCTCGTAGTCTTTACCAATTTCTAGTACGCCTTTTATTTTGCATTTGAAAGTTTCAAGAGAATCCATTCTAGTACTTTCTGCACCAAAATCTATGTAAATTTCACATTGTCGTAGTTCGGGTTGTTGTTTTTTGATGATTGAAGTATAATGTTACTATTGTACTCAAGTTCAAGCATTAAATTATTCAGTAAACATTCATCGAGTGGCTTGAGTGTATTATTTCATAGTGAACAAAGATCCTGGACAGACAAAAGGAGATCCGGATTTGTAATACCATCTTTGTGTTGCAAGTTTCGCTCGTACGTTTATGTTGCATATCTCTCTGTATATTTCAGTTTTTCTCTCTGTATTCGCATTTGTCTATCTATTGTACCGGTACTTTCATTCAGATTACCACTCAGCTACTCCTGGGTGAGAGAGGACGCCCCGCTCCACCCCAAATCATATCTCAAAGATCATAACCGTGTCCTGGTCATTCCATCGGCAGGACTCGAGGACACAGGCATCTACACGTGTGTGGTCAAGGGCGATAAAAACATGGCCAATAAGACTGTTCACCTGTCAATGAAAGGTAATAATATCAAAACCAATACATATATTTTATACTTTCCATATAGGGAGTAAAACAAGGCCTTTATAGTCCAGACGTATTTCAAACATAGCTCGCCAAAATTTTGTTTTTCCGGCATAATAATAATGAAAATTACTAATAATAATAAAATAATCTTTTATTAAATAGCGCATATTTCCATGCCTAGAGATTATAATATCGATGTTCTTAGTTGTATGTTAAATACGCTCTGAGTTTACATTATGTTTGTATACAAATATAATTAGGGTTTTAATTGAATTTAACATGTTCAGATCCGCAATTCAGTTGCCGATGAGGAGAGCACACGCAAACATAAACCAAAGAGAAAGATCTCTAAACAAACTCTTCTTAAAGACTCACAATTCCTCAGTATCTGGGGCAAGCTGTTCCACATTGCGATTGCCGAACATTTAAAGGAGCGCACAACAAAACACTTCCATTTTTGTGTCCGACAACACAAAGAACCTTGAGTTAAAAAAAACTGTGATGGGATTAGAGAGTGCAGCCCCTTTAATGGCACATCGTTCGTGAAAATCTCCCGAAGATGGAAGGGTGCAGTACCATCCATGCAGCTGTACATAAATGAAAGAAACTTATAACAATCAGGTTATTCACAGAAGCCAGTAGAGATCGAATAACAGGAGTGATGTTCTCAGACTTTTTTTCCAGCGATACAATATGTGCTACTGCGTTTTGTACCCTCTAGTTAGATTCTATTAATCTGATTTCGAAGCAGACTGCGGTAACAATAATTAGGTATTGAGAGAGACTGCAACGGCGTTGGTTGTTTTTTTTTTTGTTAAATCGGGGACGTAATTAACCCAGAGCATGCAATATTAAGGAACAAGCCCTAACGACATATCTGACCCAAGAAGCCAGTGTGAGACTGCTATCAAAGAAAAAGATAGCATAATGCCCCTGTTGCAATTACGACCTCTGACTTCAGAGATGATCTTTTATATTTTGTCAAGATTGAACCTTAATACTTTCAATTCTAACAACAATTACAAAACTAGATTTTTTGTTCTATTAAGAAAACATTTCTTGTCCATTTCTTGCAGCAAAACCAAGTTTTCCCTTTCAGTTGAAACATCAGCACGTGGACGCCGGAAGCAGACTTGTGTGGGCGTGTCACGCCGATGGCGTACCTAGGCCTGTGTACACGTGGTATAAAAATGGAGTGCGGCTGAACGCAACCCAAGGCTCTGTTGCAGTAATGTACCTTTTTTTTAAATTCATCTTATAGTTGCATGAGTGGATTTGACGAAGACGAAGTAAAGGAGGGGATTTACTCTGATTATGTTCTGGTTCTCATCATGGGTCAGGTTATATTTTATATAAAATATGATTTTAAAAAAAAGGTATATAAGAGTAATGTCGTGAACATATAAAAACGTATATAAGAGTAATGTCGTGAACATATAAAAACGTATATAAGAGTAATGTCGGGAACATATAAAAACGTATATAAGAGTAATGTCGTGAACATATAAAAACGTATATAAGAGTAATGTCGTGAACATAATATAAAAACGTTTATAAGAGTAATGTCGTGAACATATAAAAACGTATATAAGAGTAATGTCGTGAACATATAAAAACGTATATAAGAGTAATGTCGTGAACATATAAAAACGTATATAAGAGTAATGTCGTGAACATATAAAAACGTATATAAGAGTAATGTCGTGAACATATAAAAACGTATATAAGAGTAATGTCGTGAACATATAAAAACGTATATATAAGAGTAATGTCGTGAACATATAAAAAGTGAACGGTTGGCTATCTTTTCTTTTGCGGACTATGTAACGTAGAGCTATATAAGTTGTACAATGGTCTCATTGACGACGGATTGCAAAAAGGAGTGTGTGGCTAGCACAACACCTAGAACGATTATAGCATTACCGAAGTTAAGTAAGAGATATTTAGCAATCAAATATCAGAATATGTTAACAGAAAATAAGTGTTTACCTTTTTGCGTATAAGTGTCAGGCGTTCCTTAGCTTACAAAGAATTGCCTACTTAAAACTGATAACTGATTCAGTGTATGTTTCTTTCTGAAGGTTAGGAGGAATACTTTGACCATCGACCACTTGGAAGTGGGCCAACACGAAGGAGTCTACCAATGTGAAGCCATCAACGAGTTCGGATCTGCCAGGTCTACAGCACAGCTGAGGGTGCTATGTGAGTGCTAAGTGAGTGCTTAACAAAAGCAGCTTGAATTTTGACACAGCGTACCAAAATATATAGACTATATATATATAATGGATATAATGGATATATAATTGGTTTATATCATAGTGTCTAATAGTGGTACAAGACAAAGACGCAAGACTAGACTCGTACTACGGATGGGCGTAAGACGCAATAATCATCTTTATAGATGGAGCGTCTGTAATATATAAGAAGATAAGATTTTTTTTAATTTTGATGGGAACTATGGTGAAAATAACCATTAGCCTACTTTACATTTTTTACGTTATTTTCATTAGTTGTACTTGTATGTTTTTGTTTTTCTTTTAGCAAAGCATCTTTGTTTATGCATTTGTATAATATATAAAACAATATTTTGATAATGGTAGATCCAGTTTAATTTTTCTTAGGATTAGTTCGCCTCCAGACCTTGTTATTTAAAATATGTACAGACAAAGTCTTCAAATAAATGTCAAAAGTCCCTTAGCTCGAAGACTGATAGTACATAATGACTCATTAAAGTATCAATATCACCCCCAGCCCCCGCTTCCCTCACCTTCAATAAACAAGAGTATTGTGTTTCATCAATGACCCAACACAGATTTCGCTCCAACGTTTCAAAGAAGTCCTGTTGCGGCTTCACAAGTGGCGAGCGTCGGGGGCAACGTTTCCATTCCGTGCCGACCAGAGGCGTCGCCGAGAGCTAATATTCGGTGGCTGAGGAACGGAACCGATGCTGGATGGGGCGTGCTCCCCAGCGGCGCTCTGCATCTGTCAGCCCTCGTCCTCTCCGATTCTGGGAAATATACCTGTGTCGCCAGCAATGATCTGGGAGAGGCCAGGTCGACTTGTTTGTTGATTATACAAGGTAAATATCACGTGAATTTTCAAGTAATATTTCTTTATATATATATATATACTATATTCATTAAATTTTCAATACTATGCATAATACTTGTGACATTTATTTATTCTTTTTAAGTTAGTTTTCATTCATTAGAGTAATGATACATAAGACATTAAACTATAACTTAGAAATACAATACAATAACAATCTATTTCAATGCTCAGATAAACATAAAAAGAAAAAAAATTTACTTATCCCTTATGCAAGAACAAATGCATGTAAGTACTCTTTCTTCCCGAGGGGCATTCGGGTATGGAATGGGTTGCCTGAACAAACCAGGAAAACCAGAAACTTAACATCATTTAAAACATTAATAAAAATGCAAGACTAGACTCGGACCACGGATGATCGTAGGATGCAATAATCTTCTTTATAGAAGGAGCGTCTGTAATGTATAAGATAAGAAATACTATTTCTTACCGAGAGACATCCGGACAAGGAATGGGTTGCTTGAAAAAAACAACAACAGGAAAACCTGTAACTTAACATCATTTAATACACTGACCAATACGACGTTATAATCTTCATTATAGAAGGAGTGTCTGTAACATGTAAGATGAGAGAAATATTTTTTTCAATAAATGAATTAAAGACCAAGTGAAGAGGTTTTTCTCAAAGGAACGAGATTTGGAATAGCCTCATACGGCAGTGACGTATCACAAGGGAAATAAATAAATAATAATAGACTCTATAAATCTATATTTAACCATTTTGTTAAAAATAAGAACCGGGAAAAGATTCAAAACATGTGGCAATAGATTCAAAACACGTGACAATATTAATTTTTCCTAGTCGGAATCCTTTATGTTACGTCACTTTCCTATATTGCCGGAAATAAAAACATCTCAAATGGCTACGAGATTTGGAGTATTCCTCCGAAAAACACACACATTTAATTGCAAATATTGAACTAATTACTTAAAATTTATCTTTGATATTTTGTATAAATGTTTTTTATTAACATTCAGATACTGAATACACTATTTACTATCAAAATCAAATGTTAACTCAATTTTGATAAAAAGCTCTTCACTTGGTCTTTAAATGATAGATCTTCTTTTACAGACTTTAATGGCGAGTGAAGCTATGAATGCCTTGTGTCTCTAAGTATCTCGTAGGTTGCCTAAATTCAAATCAAGGACATTGATAAAGATTTCCATTTCTTTTATTAACATCAATTAATTTTTTTTCACGCTTCTTTCTTGTTGAATATTTTAGAAGCCGCAGTTTTCACTGAGTTGCCTAGCAACGTTAAAGTCAAGCAGAACGAGACAACGGCCCTGAACTGTCACGCTTCAGTTGATGAGCGCGAGGTGGACGTGGCCTATTACTGGAGCTTTTTTTCCCACGTGATAGACATGTCTGAAGGAAGTGATGACCGTATTCATTTTTGGATGGTATAGACTTTGATCTATTCTTACTATACGTTTTCCTTTTAGTACTCCAGGTCAGGGGTCGGCAACCTACGGCACGCGTGCCAGACTTGGCCGTCAGAACTATTTTCAATTACACGCCAAAGACCACCCACAAATGGCAACTCAAGTTTCTTGTGAAAGAAATTTGGTGCTAGAGCAATAAGAACTTTTAAGCTGTTGGCACCACTGATCTATAAAAAGAATGGATTAGGCACGGAAGTAGAATAGTAGAAGCAAGCGTCCGCCATTGTTTGAACTATCACTGATATATATATAAATAATCACTATTTACATTATCTTTATACATTTTTTCTCAAATAATGATATTATTCATTTCAATACAAATATATAATTCAGTAAAATTCCACAATGTATTGTCTAATTTATATTACCCCTTTTAATTTAATTGCTGCGCCCAATTAATATACTTTGAATTATCATTTATCAATATAATAGTGACCCTCTCCTTCTGAAGGCTGAACAAGAACTTAATGTGAATTTAAAAAATTAAATAAACACGAATTAATAGATTTAAATTAAATAAAACAAATGGATTTTTTTAAATTATCAATTTAATATTTATTAGTAAAGAAGCTTATTGAAATATATTTACATTAAACAAGAAAACAATATACATAAGCTAACTACTAAAATGGTAAGGCTAGGGATAAGTAAATAGTGCATACTTGTTTGTAAGAAGAGGATTATGTCAACTGTTATCCTTTGTTATAAAAAAAAAATAATTTTGAAATACTTCCCAATAAAACTAAAAATGAAAATATCAAGCAATCATGAATATTCTGACTTGCAACAAACGGAATCTTACATCTTATCTTCTTCTTATACATTACAGACGCTACTTCTGTAAAGAAGATTATTGCGTCCTACGCTCATCCGTGGTCCGAGTCTAGTCTTGCATTTTTATTAATGTTTTATTTGCCTACATGAAATGTATATCCCATTTTTCTTTATTTCGCACAAGCTATTCGTTTGCATCCCAAAATATAAAATGTCGGCATTTCTTGTTGTTAGAGCTTTTAAAATTTTCAAGACACCTTTCAATAATAAGATCGTTGAATATATAGTAAAATGGCAGCTTGTAGATTTCGTTATACTTTAAGGAGCTATAGTGCATAGTAATAAGAAGATTGGATAGTCAGCACACATAACAAGTATAAAATAGCTGTTTTACCAGACCTACATAGTGCGAATAGAGACAATGGTGAAAATAACATCAACTAGTGTAAAAAAAATATAAATCGAGCTTGCTGCTTTTCATTCTTGTCAATGTCCGCAATTCTTTTATGTAAGTCCCAATTAATGTGCTGGCATGTTAACGGGCTTACATCATAATTACAACCAATCAAAGTATGTAAAACGGCATAGGTACGAATTCCCCAGCGGTACGAATTACACATCTTTCACCTATATATTCATTCTACTTATAGCTATCCATTCTTTTTATAGATCAGTGGTTGGCACGCTGACTGAATTACATATCTTGCCTTGGCACACTATTATCAAAAGGTTGCCGACCTCTGCTCTAGACTTTAATAAAACAATTAATATTAGTTGTCTGTTTTCTCAATTGAATTCTAGGCTTTATTTAAACCCAGCTGATTTTTTTTTAATTACTCTTTATAAAACCTTTTGTGTTCTAGTTTTATTTAAATCTAGCTGTAACTTAATTAATAATATAATCTCTTTTTTACTCCCTTTATTTTAAGTTGCAATGTCTGCAATCGACAATCGTGCGTGGTGCAAAAATTGGCTTCGATTTTTCGACCACTTCCCGTGGTCCGATCGAGCTGAAATTTGGACAGCAAATTTGTGGCGCCTAACAATACATCCTATCAAATTTTCAGTTAAAACGACTTAATAATACTACACTTATGACAATATTCATTTCTTAAAAGGAATGTATAAGAAATATTTTGATTTCGCGTTAAAAATGCCTGTGAAACTTTTTATACTTTTTCGGCGCAAAGCTAGAAAAAAAAAATTATGCGCTACGATTATTTTTAGAACAATTCATACGGAGTAAAGAGATATTTTTGAGATTTGCGACACAGATATTTTTTCTGTACGTTTCAATTGCAGTAGTCTATCAATTATTTAATTTCATGATGGTAAACTTAGTTTGCAAATAAAGGGAGTATAATAAAAACTTCGTTTTTATGGTTTTCTTGTTTTTACTCCCTTTATTTTAAGTTGCAATGTCTGCAATCGTCAATCGTGGTGCAAAACTTTGCTTCGATTTTTCGACCACTTCCCGTGGTCCGATCGAGCTGAAATTTGGACAGCAGATTTGGGGCGCCTAACAATACATCCTATCAAATTTTCAGTTAAAACAACTTAATAATACTACACTTATGACAATATTCATTTCTTAAAAGGAAAGTATAAGAAATATTTTAATTTCGCGTTAAAAATGCCTGTGCAACTTTTTATAGTTTTTCGGCGCAAAGCTAGAAAAAAAATATTATGCGCTAAGATTATTTTTAGAACAATTCATACGGAGTAAAGAGATATTTTTGAGATTTGCGACACAGATATTTTTTCTGTACGTTTCATCTGCAGTAGTCAATCAATTATTTAATTACGTAATGGTTAACTTAGTTTGCAAATAAAGGGAGTATAATAAAAACTTTGTTTTTACGGTTTTCTTGTTTAAAATTACTAATTATTTATTTATTATTTATTTACTATTTTTTTATTTATTTATTCTCCTGAGTTTATTTAAACCTTGCTTGTACGTTCCCTTAAAATAAATCTAAAAATGGATTTAATGCGTTTGATCTACTGCTCAATGTTTGCAGCCGCGGTCAAGCAGTTATGACCAGGGCAAGCTGTCCATCATCAACGCCCAGTACAGACACGAGGGTGAGTACACCTGTACTGTGGTCACAGTCTCAGGGACTCTACAGGCCTCTGCTCATGTTACAGTTGAAGGTAAACACATTTTACGATGTTTAGCCTACATCTTTATAGAAGGAGCGTCTGTAATATATAAGATAAGATATGTAGGTGGCATCATTAACAATTAAACTTGTGAGTTATCTATTTTTTGATTTTTTAAATATATCTATATCTTTTTAAAGTGCTTATGTTTGTTGTTGTTTTTTTACATTTAGAACCATATTCTAAACATTCCACGTCCTCCCTAATATTATGATGTGTTATTTCAAATTTGGGTAGTTTTTTGCATTTTGGGGAAAGCGTCAATACGCCTTGTGTTGTATTTCTTATGAAAAGCTGCATACCGCATAACACAATATAATCTAAGACAAAAACCATTCTCAATACCTTACAGTTTTAATGAATTCTTCTTCTTAATTAAGAATACACACACACAGACATACACAAATATATTTCGAAATGAGACTTTATTTCAATTGGACGCAGTTTTAGACGTTATATTGAAATTTTCTTTTTCATTAAATGGTTTATCTTCAAGGGTTGGGGGGGGGGGGGGAGGAATAAGCTTAAAAAAGCCGTTTAGACTGAGATTATAATTTCATTTTCATCAATCAGATCTTTGGCTTTATCGAAGTATGTTCATTAACCCTTTTAAATGTAAATAACTTCTCTTTTTTTTTTCTTCTTTAGTTTAATTCGTCCATGGTGACCATGGAACTAGTCAATAAAGGTTCAACAGCTTAAATCTAGATACTAGATATACACGTATTAAATAAAGTACAACACTAGACTTAAACTACCGGATATGCGTGTAGCACAATACTATTCTCTTTAGGGTCCATCACTGTAGTTTTATTAATACGATTCTTGCATTTAAGTGTTTACTTTGTGTTTGCTTGTTTATTGTAGTAAACAACGGTCTATATCCTCCATTTTTAAACTTCTTGTTATGCTCCGTCGCCATGACAACAGGTCCGCCTGGACAACCGAGCGGCGTCCATGTCAGACGGAGGAGCAACGAAAACGCATCGGCGGGTTACGAGGAAATCTTTCTGATGTGGCAAGACGGACCTGTGCACGGCTATCCTGCGACAAAATACCGCATTGAGTTCTCCTCCGTATATGACACAGAGTGGCAGACATTAAGAGACAGTAGGTCAATACAAATATGTTTTATTTTGCTGGATAATTTAAAATACGCTACGCTACGATATACCATTTATAAACTGGGGGGGGGGGGGGGGAGGCAGGAAGGTTTTCTCGCTGGATCGCTAATCCGACTGTCTCAGGTTGGAGTCGATTTTGTTCACGAGTCAGTAGAGTATACAGGCCAAAATGCACCCAGTTCTTTTTCGTATCTACAGTTAGTCGAAACACATTTTTAGAAGGTTGGGAATTATAAGTGACCACACGACCGCACTGAACGTAGTGGTCATGGAAACAAATATTTTTTTTAGACACGGCATTCTTACTTTATATTAGGTCGGTTAATGCTACATTTATTAGCTTTGTCGTTTGTTAGTAAAGTTTTAAATTATTGATTGGCTTTATTTTTTTTTAGCTTAGAGCAGGGGTCAGCAACCTAAGGCGCGCGTGCCAAACTTGTAGAGAGAGATTTTTAATTTGTACGCGAGATTTAAAAAAAACAACATTTTCCGGTTCTGAATGAGGAAAACTGATATTGAGGCCGATGTTTTTTAATGACAGAGCAACACATTTCAGTGAGTTAAACGCATTTACAGCACTTGAACCTTTAGACCACAGGAATGGATTTCCATATATCTTGAGTGAAATCAATGTCAAAACATTGAACTATATTCACTTACCTTTAATAAGGCATATATTAAGATAGAAGAACATCGAAGCACTCAAAGAGGAGTTTTCTAAACAACACCAATACTTCCTAATTCATGGACTCATTTTTTCATAACTCATCCAGCCTAATTGGTTTGATCTTACTACAACCTTCATCCTATTGAATTTTTCCAAGGCCTTTGATAGGGTCCCTCACCAACGTCTCCTCCTCAAGCTGGACTACTACGGAATAAGCGGTCAGTCCAAAAGATGGATTGAAACCTTCCTTTTTGACCACACTCAACGGGTCATCGTGGAGGGTGAGAGCTCCTGCTTTGGTCCGGTCATGTCTGGAGTTCTTCGGGGTTCGGTGCTGGGGCCCACACTGTTCTTGATCTGGGAGACGGGATCCACGCCATGGTACGACTTTTGCAGATGATACTATCCTGTATTCTCACACCGAGAGCCCCAAATGATGCTATATATCTACAGGGCGACCTCAATAAGTTGCATGGTCACACTCTTGAGAGGGTATCAGATGCCAAGTACCTTGGAGTGAAAATCACAGAAACCCTCCACTGGGACACACATGTCCAATCTATTGCTGCCAAAGCAAATAGAGCCTGCGCCTTGTCCATAGGAACCTCAAAGGATGCTCCTCCAGGATCCAGACCCATTGTTAGAAAAGTTTAGCTCGTCCCATCCTCGAGTACGCATCGACGGTATGGGATCACCATCAACAACACCTGATATCTAAGCCCGTGAACTGAGTGCATTTGTTTTCCTCTCCTTTCCCTTTTGTCTCCGTTTCGACGAACGGCAAGAAAATGGAAGAGAAATGAATGTGTTTACGTTTTGCTCTCCTTTCCCTTTCGTCTCCTTTCGACGAACGAATGTGTTACATATTTGTAACGTCACTGGCGACACACTAGTTGGAACAATAATGGAGGCTTTGCAATTATTGCTCTTACTGTTTTTGATGAAAAGGAAACGTCAAACCCCAAAACGTTACTGGACACACAGAATTTTTTTACGATGAGGTGATTTTGGAGAATATCATCATCTTCTGGATTATTTATCTATACATCCAACCATCCATCTATCTATTTATTTATCTATACATCCAACCAACCATATATTTATTTATTTATCTATACATCCAACCATCTATCTATTTATTTATCTATACATCCATCCAACCATCTATCTATTTATTTATCTATACATCCAACCATCCATCTATCTATTTATTTATCTATACATCCAACCATCTATCTATCTATTTATTTATCTATACATCCAACCATCCATCTATCTATTTATTTATCTATACATCCAACCATCCATCTATCTATTTATTTATCTATACATCCAACCATCCATCTATCTATTTATTTATCTATACATCCATCCAACCATCTATCTATTTATTTATCTATACATCCAACCATCTATCTATCTTTTTATTTATCTATACATCCAACCATCTATCTATCTATTTATTTATCTAGAAATCCAACCAACCATCTATTTATTTATTTATCTATACATCCAACCATCTATTTATTTATTTATCTATACATCCAACCATCTATCTATCTTTTTATTTATCTATACATCCAACCATCCATCGATCTATTTATTTATCTATACATCCAACCAACCATCTATTTATTTATTTATCTATACATCCAACCATCTATCTATCTATTTATTTATCTAGAAATCCAACCAACCATCTATCTATTTATTTATCTATACATCCAACCATCTATCTATCTTTGCACTGCGGCGATTAGAGCTTCGTTAATTGACATTTTTGCGGCTGGTCTAGTCACTTGCTGAGAGTAAACTGGGAGGAATTTTAGTTGCGAGTTAAAACGTTCGTTTTCGATTCAGCAAATGGGAGCGGCACAAAAAGGAGAGGAACGCGAGAGGGGTGCACTCCGTCGCCTAGATTGAAATATGATACTCTTCCGGTGATTCGGCAACTGAGAGCAAAGGTCAAGCTGGGACCATCACGAAGCGGAGACGAAAAGGAATGCACTCAGTTCACAGCCTAAGCTGGAGATGCCCCAACGTCGAGCGGCACGTCGTATTTTACAGGACTACGGCCTTAAAACAAGCGCCTCTGCTGAAGTGACACTCTGTCATCTGTTTATAATTGTTGTGATGTGATAATTATGATGTGTTTTTTTTATTTTATGTGTAGTTAAATTGTGGACTCTTTCCTCATCCTAATGGAGTCTCCACAGTAATATGAAGAAGAAGAAGTTTTTTTTTAAAGTGGATTGATATAGGCGATTTTAAAACGCAGCGCGTTGAATTTTAAACATTAAAAAAAATAGATATCGAAATGTGCCAATCTGGAAGGAAGCTGCTTAGGAAAGTCATCTGCTATTCTCAACTGCCAGACATTAGCTCTACTTTCAGCTTTTGGTTCAACTTACACGTGTGAACAGAATTTATTGCACATGAAAGCTGTGTTAAGCATTCAAAGAGGTCACTTACATTTCACTACTCAGAAATGACTAAATAATATGTATATGTCATTATAAATTAGCGAAGAACATACAAGACAAGGCGCTCATTAATTGATACAGAGTAATTACAATTAAATGAGTTTTTATGCTCATCTTTTAAAATTAAATATGAATATAAGTAATTTTAAACCCAAATTTGTTTTTATAAATTTGATAAATATAAGATACTTTTAAAACGCATTATATTATGCAAGTGTTGTAATTATTACTGCTAAAAAATAAACTTAAGGTTAAATGGACAAGCAATTAATGCAGAAAATGTTTTTTTACAACTGTTTAATGTAAATTTATTTTATACCTCTAATAATTAAATCTTGTAATGAATATTATAATGATGGATTTATATAAAGAAATAATAATGAGTCATCATTTTTTGTTATATCACGAAACATAACGTGTTTGGCATCACTATTGTATTAAATTTAGAAACTTTATTTTAATTAAAGGGAGATAATTAACCCGTTTTTTTTTTGCACTAATATTTATAATATTATTTTTCTTATTTTTCTTTTATAAAATACTAATTGTTCTACAACTTATAACATTATAATATACAATCTATAAAAAGTAGATGAAAATTATATAAATATTATATGACTAAAAATGTATATGCACATTTTTTTATAACATTTCATGAACTACCAAGACTGTATGATTACAAAGTATAAATTTCGAATTTACATTATTGGGTAAAGCACCAAGAAATATTACACATTAATGAAAATCTTAATTAATCTGAGAACAAAATGTGATTATTCAATTTTAGTAGTAATGGTAGTTTCTAGATTCTTAACTAGACAACGAAATGATAATGTATATAAAATAATTACTCTCAAGGACTATGATAAGATAGACGGCTTGCTTTGATATTTCTGCTATTTGATAACTTGAAACACTTAGTTTTGGAATTTTCGATCGCACTACGTCCTACTAGATTTCCGGTTTAGTAATTCACTATGATTTTCTCAATGGAAAATTAAGATTAAAATCGAAAGTTATATACAGCGGAAACCTTTAATGCAATCGTAGGAGCGGAGATGTCATTTAAGACGGCCTTATTGTTTGCGTATGGAAAAGAAAGGTCATATTCTAAAAATAGGTCCAACATATTATAGTCTTTGTTACCATAAATGTGAGAGTTTGATAATAAAATCTTCATTTCGTATAAATGCACAGAAAAAGAATGATAATTACAAACACTTTAAATTGTTGTTTTATTAAATATAAAACGCTATAAAAATTTTCTATATAAATAATCTCATTTGCTTTTGGCAAAAAGAATAAAACGAGAATAAAAGAGCATGTTGACTTTTAGACTGTTGGCACGCTGAATGATTTATACTTTTAATCGCTTCCCAAAATACATTTTGTACACTAAAATACATAAAATAATACTAATATTTTCTTGATAGAAATAGCCAAGTTTAAAAACCAAGAACCTCGAAAAAAAAGCCGATATCCCAAGTTGGGATCGAAAAAGCCAAGATCTTGGGGAAAAAAGTCAAAGAGTGGTATCACTCGTCAGATCTACTGAGTAGTTTTTATAATTTCATTTTTGTTTATTATCTTAATAACGACGTTTAGCGGAATTGATACAAAGTAATCATACAAACTGGGTAGTTATTGTAATGTTCAAAAAATGTGCAAATATTATATTAGCCATATAATATTTATAAAATTTTTAACCACTTTTTGACAGTTTGGTCATTATAAAGTAACAATTTGTAGACCGTTTAGTCTTTTATAAAATAAAAATTCAAAAAAACATAATGCTAGAAATATTAACAGAAATAAAAGTAGCTAATTATCTCCCCTTAGTTAAAATAAAGATTCTAAATTTGATTCAATAGTGATGCCAAAGAAGTAATGTTTTGTAATATAACAAATAAAACAAACTAATTATTATGTCTTTACATAAACTAGCGTTGTGGTATTCATTACAATATTTAATTATTAGAGGTATATAATTAATTGACGTTAAATAGTTGTAAGTAAACATTTCTTGCATACATTTTTTGTCTAGTCAACCTTGACGAGTTTATCTTTTAAACAATTTGGCACATTTCGATGCCCATTTCATTAAAAGTTTAAAATTCAATTGGCTACGTTTTCAAATCGCCAATATCCCTATACTTAATATAAAAAAGTATCTGTATCTAAGAAGGTCGTAGTAAGATTAAGCCAGTTATGCTTGGTTAGGTATGACAAAATCAATTTGAAAGTCTTGAATCTCCGCTATCTTAATATATTCCTTTGTAAAGGGAAGTACATATAGTTAAATGTTGTGAAATTGATTTCACTCGATATAAATATAACTGAAACATATATTTGGTTTTGTTTTCACCAATAATAAAACACCTCATGGAGATATCTCGCGTGCCATTGAAAATCGCTCTGCGTGCCACCTTAGGTTGCCAAACCCCTTTTCTAGTGGATACCAGGTCATAAGCAGGAACTTAAAGTGAACAGGAACGGCCAACCGTTTGTGCCTAACTTTTACGGTGATGTATCAGTGGTGCGTGGACACAGCAGAGTTAGTTCTCCCAAAATAGTACGCTCGCTTGCATTCTCAAAAAAAGGTGGGGTTCAAAGTCTGGTGTACTCACCGAAAAGTAATAATGTGACTTAAGGCGCGCTGGCTTTCTCCTTCTCAGCCGTATACGTGTAGTTATCAAAAACCTGGTTACTCGAACTTCGCAAAAAAAAAAAACGAAAAAAAATATACAAGAAAGAAGGAAAGAAGAGAAACAACTTGATTTAAAGAAATTCCGTTTGCTAATGGTATAACCATCGGCTTGGTGTTTTAATAGCTGGGAGGAAAAAAAATTATCGATTAGAGCGTTCCTAACGTATCATATTTTGTAATTGACACATAGATACAGTAAATAAAAATGTTGAAAGTCTATTTTTTTTTAAATCTTTTTTAAAAATGTCTATATTGGCGATTTATCTCGTCTTATAAAATTAAAACGAAGAAGAATTCAGTCCAATAGAAGCATAGGCATTGATTCTATAAATATTTTTCGACACTGGATACTCATCCCGAATATGAGCAGTACATGCAATCAATTTTGCAGAAATTCCCATCACTAATAGTTGCTTGTAAAAATCTAGAATGGTTATAAAAAAAATACTGCACTATTATACAGTGTGTGTATTGTTAAATTGTAGCTTTCACTCCAATTCTTTTGGCGGTTGACTAGGGTTTGATTTTTAAGGCCAGCGGGAACTCACTTCGTTCTGAGAGTGATAAACAGTCTACAGCAGTTTTTCCAAGTTTGGTTAGTCTGTCCTGATACCATTCAAAAGTTCTCAATAATAATATTAATTCAAAAACCAACTCATTGACTGTTTAATTTAATAAATGAAGAAACTTTATTATTACTTGCAAATCAAACGATGTTAGTGAAACAAATGCACATGGCGATAATTGGTATGTAAGGCGTAGGTCCTACTGTCAGTGGTGCCTAGCGGAAAGAGAAAGAAATAGTCCGCGTCTCTATCTTTTATAGTACCTAGGAAGCCCGCGAAATTGAATATCCCTCCGCGTTAGCTCTAACTGGTTTACGCTGGTTTCAAGAGTGATGCGTTTATAGCCTAATTAGATTTTAGTCAACGAAGAAAAATAAACAGTCGTGTCCCGACAATTAAAGTATTTTAAAATATAAACTCTGTCGAGGGATTAATAAAAGGGTGTTTTAAACTATGTATGCACTGTAACCTAACACCTCCCTTCCACAAAAAGAAAAGAAAATTTGTCATCTGTGATGGGGAATTTTCTTTTAGCCATCACGTTTCCTAACAATATTAGTACGACTGTCAGTATAGATGTCCAAAAAAACAGTTTAAGTAATAGAACAATTTAAGTGCGCATTAGGCACATTTCACAATAAAAGATTAGTGCACATTAGGCACATTTAACAATAACAAATTAGTGCACATTAGGCACAAACAATACAAGTATTTATATAACAACAAGGAACAAAGTAAGTCATTAATAACACAATAAAGTAAAAACAATCAAGAACAAGAACACATATACGTCAGTCCACGAAAGAGTGATGTCTTCTTTCGTATAACGAGTATATACTGATGTGTTGTTCACTAGGATGTTGTATGTTACCCTATCCATAAGTTACTTATATCGACCTTAGTTACTACCTAAGTTCAAACGTGTTTCCCTATAGTTTGTTTTACCATTGATCTATTCCTTAACAACCATGTTATTTAGTAATCCTTTGCTACAGATATCAGATAATAACTAGTCATAGATTCTTACCCAGCCTAAGTATTAACTTTACCTACATGAGGTTACTTAGGTTTTAATAATCTTAATGACAACCAAATATTTTAATAATATTCCAAATTCTTTAATAATATTTTAGTACTTAGTTCTTTTTATCTTATCTACCTTATTTATAGATAATTTTAAAGAATGAATGATGTAGTGTGAGAGTTTATCTCTAATTTTAAAGTATTTTTTTAACCCATAGATTTATTGATTAAAAATGATTGTAACCGTAATACTACTACTGAATCAGTTTACGTCAATAATCATTTATTTAACATTAATAGTTATTTTTAACCAAGTAAGACGTTAGCTATTCGCTCTTTATAGTACAAGTTTAGTATTTTTATTTACAACGGAATTAGTTATTCCTAAAATAGTAAAATACCAGTGTCCGTAGAGACATTTATTCAACAACTCTAATTAAATGTACAGCTCATTTAACCTTAAATTTTTCCAGAAAAAAAACCACAGTGACCGTAGTTAGTTAAATTTTATTTTAACTTAACCTTTACCTTTTAAGAGTATAATTTCTTAAGAGTATAACCTTTGAGTTGATGCTTTCAGAGTATTTACCTCTGTAACTAAATCTTAGCTTTCATTTCATGTTTAAAAATCCAGTTATTCAGTTATTAAGTCTTTCCATTGCTTACGAGATTTTTAATTCAATGTTTAACTCTTATTTAAAAGTTTAGTCATAGCATTTATCTCTTTAATAGAAAACATTTGACTTAATTCCCAATTACCTTTTTACAAGAAAAGAGTATTTTCCATTTATTTTAGTAAGTGCAACCAATTTAAACCTTAAGCTACCCGTTTAAAGTTCAACTTTAGAGTTCTAACCAGGTTTGTTAGATATTACTCCTCAAGCACATTACCATTATCACTCTCTTTTTAAAATTTTATGTTAAAACTTTAAGTTCTTTTGATTTAAAGGTTTTCAAGTTTAAGGATGCTCTATTATTTTTCTAAAGATGTGTACACATTGACCTTTTTTTGTGCAAGTTACCTCTTTTTAATTTGTAAGTGTATACATTGAACCTTTTTAGTGCAAGACGTTTCTTTACTATTTATCTTAGTATAAGTGCAATTGTGTAAACGTTGACCTTTTTTGGAGTTTTTACCGAACAAAATATAAACCTATCAAGTTTTAGTATTGTTGATTAACTCACCATGTTTTATTTTTATCACTTATCGAAAGAAAACACCTCACAGTAGTCATAGTTGTCAGTTGTCATAAGTATAGACAATACAGACAAACATATAAACGCCATAAGGGAAAAAATGATAATACCAATAATCAAATGCAATTAAAAATGTACATTACTCATTGAATTAATGCGTGTTAGTTTTTGTGTTGCAAATTGTTATGATACTTTTCTCTTGTACATTAGCAAAGTATAATTGTGCAGTTTATAAAAGTAAATCTCAATAAATTGTATTATATACATGGGGTTTTGGGGAAAAAAACAATTGTTTTTTAAGATATATTTTCTTTTTAATACAACATGCAAAGTATAATAAAATCATATCAAGAAGGCATCTACAGTCGGCTGAGGGTGTCGGCAAGAACATTTTCAACCCCCTTTACGTGTTGGATTGTCAAATTGTATGACTGTAAGAATAATTGCCACCTAAGCAGTCGTTGGTTCTGCTTTACCCTGGCCAGGAAAGTCAGTGGGTTATGATCAGTATTGACTATTATGGGAAAACTGGACCCATTCAAGTAAAAGTCAAAGTGTTTCAGTGATATCAAAATTCCTAAAAGTTCCTTTTCAACCGTACTATAGACCCGTTCATGCTTATTAAATTTCTGTGAGTGATAACAGATGGGGTGTTCTAAATTATCTTCACCTATCTGACAGATAACAGATCCCATACCTGTGTCACACGCGTCTACGTATATTCGGAATTGCTTATTAAAGTCAGGGGTCACTAACACTGGTGCGCTAGCCAAGACAGTTTTTAGTGCCTCAAATGCCGAATTACACTGTTCGGACCATACATATTTTGTGTTCTTTTTAAGAAGTTCGGTTAGCGGAGCCGCGATTACCGAAAAATTTTCAATGAACTTCCTATAGAACCCTGCCATTCCTAAAAACCTCCTAATCTGTTTCTGGTTCTGGGGTATCGGTACCTCCAGGATAGCCTTAACCTTTGCGTCAATAGGCTTCACCTGCCCTCCTCCCACTATATGACCCAAAAACTCAATGGTAGCATGGCCAAACTGACATTTTGCAAGATTAATGGTTAGGTTCGCATTATCTAGCCTTGTAAAAAGTTCTCTCAACTGTGCAATGTGGCTAACAAAATCCCTACTATATACTATGATGTCATCTAGATATGCATCGCAGTCCTTGACCTCCCTAGTAATAGTATTAATCAACTTCTGGAAAGCTGCTGGAGCAGTCTTCAAGCCGAATGGCATAACCTTATATTTGTATAGGCCATCAGGTGTTACAAAAGATGAGATATCCTGTGCCCTGGCAGTTAAAGGAATCTGGAAATATGCGGATAACAGATCAATCTTAGTGACAAACTTTGAGTTACCCACCCTGTCGATCAAATCATCTATACGCGGTATTGGGTACGAGTCTGATCTGACAATGGAATTTAACTTTCTATAGTCCGTGCAGAAACGGAGGGTACCGTCTGCTTTGGGAACTAACAGAACAGGGGACGCCCATTCGCTGTCGCTATGTTCGATCATGTGATTGTCTAGCATAAACTTTTCCTCCTCGCGAATTACCTTTAGTTGCTGCGGGTTTACTCGATATGGATGTTGCCTTATTGCTTCTTCAGAACCTACATTAATGTCATGCTTAAATAAGTGTGTCCTGCGTGGTATATCACTTAAGAGAGTAGAGAAGTCATTCAGTAAAGTGCGTATTTCATTAGCTTGATCAACTGACAAGTGATCTACTTTACTCGGGAAGTCCCGTAGAGTGTTACTGTTCTTTAACTTACTCTCAGCGAGGTCTTCGTTAAACGCGGGTTTTTCTCCCGTTATTTGTATCACCGGCGCCATGGGTGAAATTTCAGTGCATATTTGCTTTTCATTTTCTCTACTATGGTACTGTTTCAACATGTTTACATGTACCAATCGCTTGGTTTTCCGGCGGTCAGGTGTTCTAATCAGATAGTTTACCTCCCCAATTCTCGAGTCTATGGCATATGGACCACTGAATTTAGCACTAAGGGGTTGACCGGGAATAGGTAAGAAAACCAAAACTTTTCCCCCTGGTTGAAAAATTCTGTCCCTAGATTTCCTATCATACCAGGTTTTCATTTGGCTCTGTGCCTTTTGTAAATGCCTTTTTGATACCTCATAGGCATCATATAATCTATTCTTAAAATTTAAGACATAGGTGAGCAGGTCAGTTTGCTCATTTTGTTTCAACAAAGATTCTTGCAACAGTTTGAGTGGACCCCTTACCGTGTGTCCGAATATGAGTTCAAATGGACTAAGGCCTAGTGAATCCTGTACGGCTTCCCGTGCAGCGAATAACAAAAGAGGCACACCGGTATTCCAGTCTTTCTCATTCTCCGTGCAGTACGTACGCAGCATTGTTTTTAGCGTTTGGTGGAACCTTTCGAGAGCGCCTTGGGACTCTGGGTGGTAGGCGGTTGCTTTTCGATGCTCAACACCAAGACTACTGATAATTTGCTCAAACAGTTTCGACGTGAAGTTCGTTCCCTGGTCTGACTGAATAGACCGAGGTAGCCCGTATCTTGTAAAGAACTCGACGAGTGCGTCAGTGACCTTTCTCGTGGTGATGTTCCGTAGAGGAATTGCTTCAGGGAATCTTGTGGAGGCACACATTATGGTCAGTAGGTACTGATGTCCTGATCTGGTTTTCGGTAGTGGACCAACACAGTCAATTAGGATTTCACTGAAGGGTTCCCCGAATGCGGGTATAGGGTGTAATGGAGCGACTGGTATCTTCTGATTAGGCTTGCCCATCAGCTGACAAAAATGACAGCTTCTGCAGTATGTCACGATGTCTTTATGTAATCCTGGCCAAAAAAAGTAGGGGAGAACCCGACGATAGGTCTTTGAGACTCCCATGTGTCCAGAATAAGGCAAATCATGAGCGATACGCAGGATATCATTTCGATAACGGTTTGGAACGATGATTTGGTGTGTTTCGGACCAACCTTCGTTAATCTGGTCGTCGCGTGGTGTCCATTTACGCATTAGCAGGCCATCTTTTATGTAGTAGCACACTGCTAATTTCTCTGCCTCAGGTTCGGTGACAGCTTGCTCACGAAGCCTGGCAATGTTCACGTCGTCTTTTTGTTCCTGGATGAGTTGATGTCTAGAAGACATGTTGATATTGGTCTCAGAGGTGGTGCCGTGGAGTAGGTTGGCGAACTGAGTCGTGCCAATATCTGACTCTCGCAAGCTGGAGTTCTGTTCCGCTTGGGCTTCTCTGGACTCTGCTTTCTTCTGCTGCTTTCTTTGTTTCATGCCCCTAGTGACGGCACAAGTGGGGTGTGCAGTGTTACTTTTGCCCACACCAATGTCACTGGACGAGTTGGGGTCTTGTACCTTTGCTGAGCCTAAGGATGATAAGACTGAATTTTTCTTTATGCTATTCAATATCACCTTACCTCCAGCTAGGTCATTTCCAATGAGGAGTGCTATACCGTCAATTGGAAGGGCTAGCTGTACTCCGACAACCACAGTACCAGATATCAGTTCCGTTTCTAGCTGTATCGTGTGTAGTGGCACGCTTGTCTCGCCCATCTCCACACCTCTCAGGAGTACCTTTCTACCTGTGAATGAATCACTGGAAAGTGTTAATATACCTTCTAGAAGAAGCGACTGGGATGCACCCGTGTCTCTCAACATTAGAACTTTACTCCGACAGCTTCCATCTCCTGGCATGGATACATAACCTTCATGGATGAACGGTCTGAATTCTCTCAGAGTGTTGTTCTCTGGTGGACTTTTACTGGTCTGTTCTGCCTTTATCTTCGAACAACCATCAGCTAGCTTGTTTTTCTGTGGACTTAGGTTAGAGTTTGTAAATATAGTGATGTAAGTTTACAATCATTCTCATTATTACGTTTTACAGTTTTATGCACTAACTCGACCTTTTCTTTGGCTTCACCACCGGATCTCTGGCCTCTTATGTGGTTTGCTCTCGTGCGTCGCTTGGGCTTACGTGACTCATCAGCACATGAGTGAGGAGAACTCTCTCTCACTACCTGACTACTTTCATATGATCTTCCTTCTGTTTGGCTTTACAGATTGGAATAGACCCATCTTTCATTGTCACACAATTAGCTTTTAGCTTGATGTTAGAGGTTTCGTCATTTCCTCTTAAATTTTGTCTTCCGCTTTTTGCCTTCCTATTGCCATTTGCTTCACATACTGGTTTGGGTGTAAATATGTCCTCTCTACTTAGAGTAATACAAGTAGCTGCAAATACCTGTTTTGGTTTTGCTGGCTTCCCATTCAGTACAAAACAGTTTTGTTTAGTATGTCCCTCTTTCTTGCAGTGGGCACATACAAGTTTCATAGGTTTCACATTTCTATCATTTGCATTATTTACAGTCCTAAAGTTATTGGAGTTGTCCGTTTTATTTCGCCTGTCAGAGTTAAATTTCTGGTTATTGAATTGCTCTGGTTTATTTCTGGATTGTTGTGATTGTTGTGAGTTTTCTCGGAGATCTCTTGTAGGATATGGATGTAAAAGTACAAAGTCATCTGCCAATCTGGCTGCTTCTGTAGCTTTAGCCACCTCCCTGTCTGCAATGTGCAGCTTAATATCGGTTCTTGTGCAGTTTAGGAACTCTTCAAACAAAATAACCTCTTTAAATTCTTCATAGTTATTATTTACTCTCCTGGAGCGTAGCCACCTGTCCAGATATTTTTCCTTTTGCCTAAGCAAATCTGCATAGGTCTGTTTACTACTTTTTCTTAGTTCTCTAAACTCTCTTCGGTATTTTTCCGGTCTACCTTCATAAACACGTAAGACCTTTTGTTTAATACACTCATAGTCATTGCTTTCTTGTTCACTCAGTGCCAAAACAACGTCCTTTTCCCTTCCTTCAGTTAATGCCGATCTAAGAATTAATGCCATTTTATCCTTAGGAAATTCATAGTCTTTAGCATTTTTCTCCAGCAATAAAAAAAAAATCTTCAGGGTCGAGGGTAGAAAATTTTGGAACGTATTGTAAATACTTGGCCAGCTCAATGTTTGAGATTTCTTTATTTGGCGGGCGGGCATTAAGTGTTCTGCTCTCTGCCTCTATTCTAGCCATTTCGATTCTTTCATGTTTGGCTGCTTCTAATTCAGCTCTAGCCAATTCAATTTTAGCCAATTCTATCCTTTCCTGCTGAGCAGCTAATTGTATTCTTTCTTGCTGGGCAATTTTTGCTAGTTCTATTTGTAATCTGAATTGTTCATTCAGTTGCAATGCTTGATCATTATCTTCATCTACACGTACATTTTCAGTGTCATTCTCGCTCAATATCTGATCAGTTTCAACATCATCAACTATTAGTTGGTTGTTATCTGCTAGGCACTCCCTGATCTGCTGTTGTAATTTAGTACGAGTAGGGGTAACCTGCGTAACAGTTATCTGTAAGCCATGAGCCAATTCTTTGAGTTGAGTCAGCGTTAGCCTATCTAACTCATCAGTAGTAAACATTCTATTAGCATCCATTGTGCTTGATCAATTAGAAATGTTACAAAAAAAGAAATTAAGATCCAACTTACGTGTGTTAGAATGTCCAAATTCACTACACAACACAGTCCTAAATATTAGACAATAGTATGAGTTAAAAATTATTTCAGGAATTTACTTGAGTACGAATGCTGAAAAACCTTGTAACGATAGTATGATGAAATTCTCGTGATTGCAGAACGATAACTTGTAAATAAAAAAATAGACTCTGATGCAACATGTAAATAAATCTTCCAGCTGAATATTCGATTGTAGCAGTGACAGTGATGAGTTGTAAAACTGTAGTCTTGAAAAATTAACCTCGTAGTTGTGTAAAGCACCTTGTGTAAAAATATTTAGCTCGACGAAGCCCCCTTCATGTATAGTAAATAGAGTATCTCCTTCCTCACAAACAATAAACTTCTCCGTGGCGATTCCTCAGTATTGACAATGATTCATTATTGAAGTGCTTGTAAAAATTTGCGCGGCAGACATCGTTATATTGTTGTGACGTGTCGCCTTGATTTTTCCAATAATAATCTTGCTACTTGAAAAAATTATAAAACGTTATTACCTTGAGTATTTGAATATAATATACTTCCAGACGTTAGACCTCTTGTAATGCTGATAAACTATTTGCCGGACCGAGACCACATGTTAAATTGTAGCTTTCACTCCAATTCTTTTGGCGGTTGACTAGGGTTTGATTTTTAAGGCCAGCGGGAACTCACTTCGTTCTGAGAGTGATAAACAGTCTGCAGCAGTTTTTCCAAGTTTGGTTAGTCTGTCCTGATACCATTCAAAAGTTCTCAATAATAATATTAATTCAAAAACCAACTCCTTGACTGTTTAATTTAATAAATGAAGAAACTTTATTATTACTTGCAAATCAAACGATGTTAGTGAAACAAATGCACATGGCGATAATTGGTATGTAAGGCGTAGGTCCTACTGTCAGTGGTGCCTAGCGGAAAGAGAAAGAAATAGTCCGCGTCTCTATCTTTTATAGTACCTAGGAAGCCCGCGAAATTGAATATCCCTCCGCGTTAGCTCTAACTGGTTTACGCTGGTTTCAAGAGTGATGCGTTTATAGCCTAATTAGATTTTAGTCAACGAAGAAAAATAAACAGTCGTGTCCCGACAATTAAAGTATTTTAAAATATAAACTCTGTCGAGGGATTAATAAAAGGGTGTTTTAAACTATGTATGCACTGTAACCTAACAGTATCCTGAAGCACATAATTCTCTTATACCACTTGATACGTACGAATTATGAGTTCTTCTATTAATCTGGAAAAAATTCTAAAAGTGGGGCCTTTTTCCGAAAAGTTCGCTCCCCCTAGCGTCAAAACCTGGATACGCCACTGTTTCCCCCCCCCCAACCCCCCCCCTCCCCCGTATCATTGACGCTCGGGAAACATGACAAGGTCATGCGTGGCGCAATCATCCTTGAGGCCACCACCTCTGACCTTCGCCCCCCCCCCCTAGCCGTCCCTCCTCACTTCCTCGTTTGTAGCTGTTAAATACGCTTTGAGCTTAGATTAATATTATGTTTGTTGGTAGCGCTATATAAATAGAATTATTATAAATATTATGTCTGCATCACTAGTCTTTGTGATAGGATTGTTCATATTTCACATTATTTTGTATTAAAAATAACATTGAAAGAAAATACTCAGAACACGATCGTCCATTTACATCAATTAAACTATACGTTTTTCTCTTTATATAGTTGTATAACATTTATTTAAAACAAATTAGTAATGTCATATTCTTCTTCTTCTTCTATTAGCCAGTCTGCAGAGCAGTTTGCTCTCTTACAGTCAATGTCAGGCCCCTTCACGACTTTACACCCACCCATCTCCATGCTACCAACACCAGAGTCCCGCAGCAAGAGCTGCGCAAAACCTCTATCAAGGGTAGTGCAGTCTGGACCTCTGTAGAACAACACCACAAAGGGGGTACACGTTTTACGTGCCCGGGTTATACCCAATGTACAACCCACTATTAGTCGCCTTTTACGACAAGCAAGTGGGACTTAGCAGTGGAGTTATTCTTTCACCTGGTCATTTACAGGATCCCAATACCCATGCGGGGGAAAAATGTCATATGAAAGTGTTTGAATTATAACATGTAAATGTATTAGTTACAGATATTGTTGTAATCGTTATGGATATTTGTTGTGGGAACTGTGAGAGTGTTGTTGTTGGCCCATAATTCCCATAATTTGTTGTGACCTTGTGTGCTGCGTGTTAATGTTTTTTTCAAAATAAAGCCTTGTGTCGAGTACTTAAGTTAAGATGTTTTGACATTCATTCATATTACTATTAGTAGTATTACGTTTCAATATATTATTACAGATATAAACTATAAATTCATTTAAAATACATTAAATAAGAAGAAACCAATAATAAAATTAACTTTTGTAAACGATATTTCTTTTAAGCAAATTTCATAAGTGGATCATTAAAAATACTAATTGGGTTGTTCATTTAGATGTTCGTGTTCAAGAGACTCGTGTGGACGAATTCCCAGATTGGAGAACTCTATCCATCACACAGAGTCTTTCTCCCGGAAATACTTACAGATTTAGAGTCCAAGCAAGCAATGATCAGGTCGGCCCAGGAGATGTGAGTGGTGGACCATATAGTAAGAGAACAGATTTTTTGTTTATGGTTGTTATGTCCTGGGACATTGATATTTAATTAGTATTGCTATGTATGGGAGCAGTAAACTTAGAAATGTAACAATTTATTTAGCACTGTTAATGAAAAAGGTATTCCTAAGTATTCCTTATAAGCTCTTTACATCAACAATAGTTCATTTTATGAAAGATCAATTTTTTTATTTTGATTTAAGTTTCAATTTAGTTTCTCGGTTCTATAGTATTTGTTCTTTGTTGTTTTATTTTCAGAATGGTACACAGTGGCGTCGGCGCCACCTGTGAGGGCGCCAGAGAATGTTGGAGGTGGTGGCGGAAATGTGGGAGTCTTAAGCATTACGTGGAACGTGAGTCATACAAATATTTGACTCAGTTCAGTGTTAATCTTTCAGGCAATGTGACTCATAAATAGAACAAACTTGTGATGATACGTGCAACATTTCATAAATTATAACATCACTAAGAAATATAACACAATAACATTTGGAAATACTAAAAAGACAAGAGATAAATAATAAAGTCTTCATTTGCTCTATGTAAATACTTGTCAGTAAAATGTTACTTTCACTCATATGGCATTTCAATAATTTCAAAGTCACATTCTATTATTTATCACTTGCTCTTTCTAAGGGTTTGTAAAACTTATTAACACAACAAGTAAGAATATAAAATTATGTATCAATTTAAATATGTTATAATGATTATTTTAAAACGCACAAATGTATATAAAATTTGTATTTTGTAGATTTGCTACATGCTTTTAATTTTTTGTTTCGAATGGAACAATATCTTGTATGTTGTTGTTTTTTTTAGGCGACACAAAATTTTCTGAAGATTTTTTTATTCACATTTCCGTCTTCATATCTAGCTGAAACTTGGCACATAGACATCACATTCTTACAAATTTTTCTATTTTTAAGGAAACTAATAAAGAAAATTAGTTATTGATTTTTTTTTCCAAAAGGAACTAATGCTGAATTCAAAAGATTTCACACAAATAACAGATATGCAAATTAAAACGCAAAATAAACGTTTTACAAAAATATAATGTCGTTTCTAATTAGACTAGTAATTAATGACATGCTCAAACTGTTTTAGCTTGTTCTATACTATTATTATACGAACAAGTATTGTGTTGTTTCAGTTGTTGCCTAGAGGACACTGGGGCGGCCCCAGCATGTACTACTGCGTTTACTACCGTCGTCATGGTGACCAGGGAAATAACTCACGCTGGATGACTGTTCGTTTGTTTATGTCTCATGATTTCCTTTAAACGTTTCTATTTATAGCATTTGTACCGGTAATTTTTACACAAATTAATATATCTCTAGGTTCTTAATCGCACTTCTTTCTCTCAGGTGGACAATGTCCCCGACCCTTCTTTGTACGTCACTGTTGGCCTTGACAATTATTACTTGCCCTACGAGGTCAAAGTTCAAGCTGTTAACCTCAAAGGCAGGGGACCTAACTCTACAGTAGCTATCGTATACTCTGCAGAAGACGGTAAGATAGACCCGAATTGGAAGTATTTCTTTATTTCTGTGCAGATTCTAATAATAAATCTAAAGTTTAAAGACCAAGTGAACAGCTTTTTCTCGAAGGGACGAGATTTGTAGAAGTCTCATACGGAAGTGACGTGTTAGAAGGACAATAAATAAACAAGACACGACCCACAAAATCTATATTTAACCATTTTGTTAAAAAATAAGACCGGGAAAAGATTCAAAACACGTGAAAATAGATTCAAAACACGTGAAAATATTCATTTTTCCTTGTCGGAATTCCTTCTCTGACGTCACTTTCCTTTGTTGCCATATCAAATGGCTACGAGATTTGGATTTTTCATACACTCATTTAAGTGCTAATATTGAACTAATTACTAGAAAGTTATGTTTAATATTTTGTATAAATGATTTTATTAGCATTTGGGTACGGAATACTCTATTTACTATCAAAATAAACGTTTATCTCAATTTTGATAAAAAGCTGTTCACTTGGTCTTTAAAAAAAAGAAGATGCCTACAATATCACAATTTGTTTTACCAAAGGTAGAATAAGTCTTTATTTGTCAAAGCTGTTCCCTTTACTTACATATGACGTTCCACAATAGCCTACGCAAAAATTTCAAAGAAACCTTTAACCGCATATTATGAAGGAACTTTCACCAGTTTTTTCCCCAGTTTGTATTGTTTTCTTTTCATGAACTTCTTTTGTAGAAACGTTTTAAGTTTAAAAACACATTCGAAATCAATGGATGTATTTACACTTACATTTTATACTTTAAAATCTCTTAAGATTTTATTATTGGTTCTTTGCTCACGTATATATGAAAGTTATTATATTTAGTAGTACACATACAAATAGTACAGTCCAAATGTAAACATTAAAGTACTCGTGACATCTACTATTATGGTGTCTAGATCTTGCACATGACTTTGGAGCCAAGGGAAATAATCTTGTATTCATTCTTTTATAGTTTACAGAACTTTAGAATTTCTAGGTTATTGGTCCTACAGTATGACATTTATTATGTTGTAGAATTCCAGTTAGTGTTTGAATATTTCCGTAATTTAAAAACAATGATAAATTTCAGATTTAAACGGAAAGAAATGCGTAAACCAGAATAGATGTGTATGTAAAAATACAGAATTATACATAGTTATAACTCTATCTAAACAAAACGTCCATTGAATCTGACAATGTTCCCAGTTCCTACCAACATAATGCCAAGGTTTAAGTCTGCAAAAGCCATCAACGGAACGGCTGGCCTAATCACCTGGATGCCAGTACCCAACACAAGAGAAGCGGCAAGAGGAAGTGTATTCGGATACCAGGTTAGAATTTAGGTCTAATTTCCGGAAAAAGGTTTTAGTAGGATTGAAATAACAGCTATGGATAAAGTTAAAGACCAAGTGAAGAGCCTTTTATCAAAATTGAGTTAAAGTTTATTTTGAAAGTAAATATTGTATTCAGTATCCCAATGATAATGAAAATTCTTTATTCAAAATATTAAACGTAACTTTCAAGTAATTAGTTTAATAAGTGCACTTAAATTTTTTTTATTTTTGGAGGAAAAATCTAAATCTTTACTCTTAGCCATTTAAGATTTGTAATTTCCGGCAACAAATCGAAGTGAAGTCAGTGAAGAAAACGCGACTAGGAAAAATGAATAGTGCCACGTGTTTTGAATTTTTGTCCGGTTCTTATTTTTAACAAAATGGTTAAATATAGATTTAGTGCGTCGTGTTTTTTTTTTCTTCTATTGCGTCACTTCCATATGAGGCTTTTAGAAATCTCGTTCCTTCGAGAAAAACTTCTTCAGTTGGTCTTTTAACCCTTGCCGTACCGACCTACTTCTATCTATGCTGCCTTCAGTTCCGCTATATACGCGCCCGGGACTGTAAGGGTTAAGTTATGGGTGTAAAGTGTTAGCGATAAAATGTATTTGCTACTAGCTTACTGGTGTGAAGACACAACAAAACACTCTTACATTAACATCAACATATACACCAGACTAAGAGTCCTACTGTACTCGGATATACTCATTTCTTAAGAACCTAGATATTAACTCTGACGTAGTTAAAAAAGCGGCTAAGTCTTAGAATGGCTCAATGGAAAGTGGTTTCACGGACTCGTCTTGTTTTAGACACACACACAGCAAAAATGTACCTATGTAGCATAATCATTCAAACTTTTATGTTACTACCTAAGAAGCAGAATTGTTTCGTAAACTATATAATATTAGTAAATCAAATCGTTAGTACCTAGCATTTGCCTTGTATATTGTTTTTCCTTCTGTTTTTTAATTGTGTGTTTCATAAAACGTTTTGTCTATATCAAGCCTTCTTTATTTTTGACACAATATTTCTCTAATGTGTAAGCTTCGCTTCACTTTCAAGCAATCAAATTCATTTAGGTCTTCAGTTTGACATACAGTCTTACTACTTCCGGTTTTGAGACAACCTTTTCATCTCTTACCACTTCACTATCAGTACTGACCTCAAATCCTGTAATGACGTCATTTCCTTAATTATTTCCAGGTCAACTATTGGTTGGAAAACACCAAGTGCCTGGGCACCAACGAGCTGGACGGCATGTCCAGCGATTTCTACGGCGACGTGTCCAGCGGCCTCCTCTTGGGGCTTGACTTCTCCGGAGACTACTGCGTCAACATCCAGTTCTTGAACAACGCCGGGATGGGCCCCAAAACTGACAACTACTACCTCGGAACGAAAGATGCGCGTAAGACTTCTTTGTTTATCTCCGTATTCTCTATACGTTAAAATAGGCTATTTATTCTTGTCTTGTTCTTAAGTTATTGTATGCCTTTATTAAAGCTTTTTTAGAATGATTTAGACATTTCAAGTCTCATACCTTGTATATCTTCTTTAGAAAAAACAACATATTTTAGGGGTTTTACAGTACTGATTTTGTTTGATTACAAATCGACAAGTCTTAATTAGGCGTGACCTTTTGAACTGGGGTGATCGTGAACTTTCCGGTTCTATTTTTAAATGTTTAATTATTTTAGGCATTTCCGTTAACAAAAAAGCATGCTTTTGCTGGTTATTGACAGTTGATTTCAACCTCGACGGCTAGTTCTAGTCTTTTAGAATTATACAAAGTATACAATATTTGTTATGAGGAATCCGTTTTTAACATCAAAAGTGAGTAGACGAAAATTAATACTTAAGTGTTAGTCGCATGTAGCTTGTTTATAAAATAAATTAGTCAAGAGTTGCGTTTTCTTGGTTATTGAAAAACAAAATGCGTAAATTCATAAAAACAAATAACAAAAATTCTTTTGCATTAAGCAATAAGTTTGATATTATAAAAAGGTGATTATTCACTTCTGACTTTCACAATACATCGTTTTCTTTTGTAAACATGTTTTGGAAATGAAAGAAATTTTAATCCCCAAAAAATGTTCGTACAACCAGTAACCCAGCACACAGACATGTTTCGAATAAAATGATCGAATTCGACCGGAAATATTTTTTTTCTTGTGAACTTTTATGCATGCATACACGTTAAGACTTGTCAATTATGTGTAAACTCTTTGTTCCACTGTATCTGTTTCTTTTTTCAACGCATACTTTTTAAGATTAAATTTCAATTCTATTACGTTACATTTGTACCACCTTATAAATATAGTTGATGGTTCTTTCGTAATATCTGCATTGTTATCATATTGTCCATTTAGTCCTATTATTTTAAAGCTAAGATTTGTTTCAAGATTACTAATATGTTACAACTATTTTTTAAATCGCCTTTGATTGGATATACGCTGTAATGTTTCTGGTATAAATTATCTATATGTAATTTTTATCATATGTTATACTTTCACAGTTATGTCCCTTTTTGGGGTTTTATATCCCCCAGTTTTTTTCCTCAGTATGTCACAGTTATTTCCCTTCTTTGTGTTCTAGCTCCCAGTTTGTTTCCTGAGTCTGTCACAGTTATGTCACATGGGAATGACAGTGTCCGGCTGTTGTGGCGAGGGATCTCAACACTTTTTAAGGAAGAACCACTCACTGGTTATAAGGTACTTGTTAGATTACAATGTCGCAAAGCTTTGATTGACGCATTACGATCAGCTCTAGTCCATGCCCACTTTTCTCTACCAGGCCTTCTGGTGGGACATCAGAGAAGACATAAGATCAGCCAAATATGCGACGTTTGACAAAGTAACGACGGGAGTCATCCGCGGCATACAGCGAGACGTTGTCTACACACTACGCGTCCTTGGTTACAGCAATGGCGGGGATGGGAAGAAAAGCAATGCGGTGTATTTTACTTTAGGTATGCAATGATTTCATATACAACTTACGCATGACAAAATGTAGCTCTTTTATAGACCACGATACGCAATATGATTATGTGGCCACTACAATCCCCCAGTCCTTAAAACAAAACTTGCTTTGGGTTTGACTGTTCTTAGATGGACTATCGATAGCCCTTCTCAAGAGTGTGTTCAATCAAAGACAATAAGAAGATGGACCGCCTGCTGTATTTTTAGAGCTGAAATGTTACTTTGCGCATATGCGGCCTTCAAGAAGTCCTCAAGTTTTCCGGTGCACAACAAAGACTATAGAGCGTTCTCAGTAGGCGGAGTTTAAGTTTTTCTGTGTAAATTTAGTGACGTATTTGTGTAAATATAGAACCCACTTGAGGTACAAACGTAACGTAGTGAAAGTGAAGTACTTCTTTATCATGCAAAATTCACATCTGAATATTGGCTATCCTACTCAAAAATAAGGAGGTAAATAGTAGTACTGTAGATTAATTGATTAATGTGATTAGGCTAGGGCCAGCTAGACCTATTTACACTTTCAATTTCACTTTATAGGCCTACACTTTTAATGTTTCGTAGGCTAGGCTACGACGTCAAGCGATATTGTTGGTGAATAGGCTATCTAGTCAAGTCACTAATAGGCTCACATCGTCTATGATCTATGTCTATGATAATAATAAAATAGTCTATTTTATTTCACAGACATAATACAGCTTAAATCTTAATAAGACTTAAAACGCAACACATCATTTAAAAAAAGCTCGAGCCTATATGAAACTTTATTAATACAGCGGCCATATTTAATTGTACACAATTACTCAAAGTAAACACAAATCACGTGCTTTTTGTCACGGGATTGCAAACGCCCTATAATGAGCTAATGAGCTAGACCGCTTGCTCTAGTTTTAGAGCTTAAAACTTTTTTTCCGTTCGCACACTGTCTTTAATGACTTCTAAACTTCCCTAAAGACTTCCGCTGTATACAAGTTTCGATTTTAATCGTAGTTTTCCTTTGAGAAAATATTATCGAATTACAAGACTGGAAGTCTAAAGGACTTATTGCGATCTGAAATTCCGAAAAGAAGATATTCGCGTCATCAAATAGCAGAAAAATTAAAGCCAGCTGTCCCTCTTATTAATGTCCATCAATGGTGATATTAAAATGTGAATTTTGTCACGTTTTGATGAGTATTAACGAAACAGCATTTTGTAGATTTGTATTTTCGTTTACAAAATATTTTAATTTTTATGTTTACCTAAACTGTTCACATTATTTCGTTCGATGTGTCTTGAATTTCGTTCAGTTTTCTTATCAGTTTGAGCTATGTAGATTATTGCTTTACAAAGCAGTCAATAAACGAAGTTGCAAAAAAAATTAGGAAATAGTTTGCATGTTGCTGTAAACCTATTGGCTTTGGTACAAGCTCCATAATTATAATATAAAATTTCAGCTGTTTTAAAATTAAAATCGACCTCACAGTTTTTTTGAATGAGATATGATTTTTCGTCATTGTGGTGGCCACACAATCTCCTTTTATGCCATGGCCTCAATCAAACTGCTTGTAATTTATTGTTCGTATTTTTCAGGTGGTGAAATACTGTATGATCCGATGACTACTGACTGTATGAACGGCGGTAGCAGCATCAGCATGTCTTGTTTAATCTACTCAGTACTGGGTTTTATTTTCATAACACTTGACGAAAAGCTGTCAGTTTGACCACGGTCAAAGTAGAAATCACAAAAAAAAATTGTTACACATAGTATTGCATTAGTTCAAGTTAATGTTGGTTTGTTGTTACGCCTAAATTATTCATGTGGTTCAAATGTAAATGCGTGTATACATGTGTGATAATTCAGCAAATCGTGTGTGGTCTTCTTTAAATTCATTTGAGGCAATGGAAAAAAATTACCTTATCAACAAATGCAACATCATGCCATGTTTTCTTGTCTACTATAATACTATTTTTCACCTGTATATCTTTTTAAATGCCTGATTCCATGGACGCAAGTTTTGACGAAGACAGTGTCAAAACCTACGTATTGTTATAAATTGAATGTTTGTGTAAGAAACAATGGGATGGCCTCCAGTGAGTGACTTATTAGTGTTGTGGTTAGGCCTGCACTCGTGTAGGTCAAGACTCAGTCCGCGTGGACAGAAGAGATCTCCAAGGCACTCTGAAACACAATGGTGTTAGTGTTTGTAATGAACTATTGGATGACCTCAGTTTGAACTCATTCCCTACCAAGAACAGCAAAATGTATATATTGTGCTCGCGTGGCTGTGTTGAACTATGACCCGGAAAACGAGACTAAACGACCATGTTATTTTTGAACATTTATTACGGTCCCGCAAATAATTCGTTTCTGTTATTTGTTTTTTTATTTCATGTAAATAGTTAACATAAACTCTGGGGTCAACCAAGTAAATCTTTTGAATGTGCAGAGTCGCACATAATGTAATAGGCTTAAACATTTGCCAATGAGGACCTGTCTAAGCTTGTGTAATTTAAAAAATGTATAGGAGATGAGGAACTAAAACCTTTAGACTGGTTATAAATGTTTTACAAACCAATTGCCTAAGTCTTCTCCTCCAAATCTATGACATACAAGTGTCATGGTCTACTGTAGAATGCCAGAAAATATTTGAGAAGTATCATACTAGTTTTAAAGACCAAGTGAAGAGGTTTTTCTCAAAGGAACGAGATTTGGAATAGCCTCATACGGCAGTGACGTATCACAAGGGAAATAAATAAATAAAAATAGACGCTATAAATCTATATTTAACCATTTTGTCAAAAATAAGAACCGGGAAAAGATTCAAAACATGTGGCAATAGATTCAAAACACGTGACAATATTCATTTTTCCTAGTCGGAATCCTTTATGTTACGTCACTTTCCTATATTGCCGGAAATAAAAACATCTCAAATGGCTACGAGATTTGGAGTAATCATCCGAAAAACACACACATTTAAGTGCAAATATTGAACTAATTACTTAAAATGTATCTTTGATATTTTGTATAAATGTTTTTTTTAACATTCAGATACTGAATACACTATTTACTATCAAAATCAAATGTTAACTCAATTTTGATAAAAAGCTCTTCACTTGGTCTTTAAAACTAGACTAGTAGTTTCATGCTGGTGAAAAACGGTACTATCTTTAGTGTCAACAAATGTTGTTGTTTTCGTTTAATTCACACTCGGGAATCTAAGACAGTTTAAGTATTTGACTGAAAGAATTTTAAAAGCTACGAAAAAAAGGCAGTACTTCTTTCTGGGGAACAATCTAAATGTTAGCGTTGATTGTATTGATGTTTATTGAAGATAAAGGAAATGTGTTTTGATTTCTCTTCCACCCCCTCCCCCGTTCCGGCCCCCAATTTGTATTAAACAAAAGGTATGAGACTCAAGTGATGTATAGTTTTCCATCTTCAATATTGTATGTCAAGAAATAAATAGAGATTTTGGGTGCAAAGGTGATACATTTGGTGGATAGCTAAATTAATTTTCAGAAGCACTTAACAGTACCATCATAATCAGTAAACTATTTAATCAATGTTATGACATAAGTAAATATAATGTAGCCATTTCCATTTGATTTTATTTGTGAAAACGTGAATAAAAATCATTTCTAAGTATTAGTACTTATGCTGGTAACCGGTTTATTGTAATTTCCTTTTCATTAGAAATAGATAATAATTAAAAGACTTGTATTTTCAAAACCTGTTTACTCTCGTTATATTTGTGTATGTTTATTTTCCTTTAAATTTGTCTATCTTTAATTTCAATATGGGAAACAAATAATTTATATAACTTCAGTGGACATCGTTTCTCCTTTGTTTTTTGTTTTCTCAAAATTAGTTTTTAATAATAATTTCTAAAATATTTACCGAAATACACATTAAAGGACAGGCTATGCTGTGTTGGGGCATTTAGAAAAAATGTCAAATGACATTGGCAACATAAGGGTAAGTCTATATATCATCAAAATTTTAAGATCAAGATGAACGATTCGGAAACAGATCTACATCAACTAATGCAATCAACGTCCAATAGCTCATGCCAATTTGTGCTACAAGCGTTTTTGTGTTATGGGGGTCTTTCCGGAGAATTATTTTATTTTGTTTTTGTAAATACTAGGTTATCCATTTCTAAATCATAATTTATATGTTGTTTTTTTTATTTGTTTCTACTTAAAAATATTTTAATTAATTATTTTGATCAACGTGTGATTTAGAATTTATCATAAAGTCTCTAAAATTCGACTTTATTTAACCTATCGTTCTGTACCAAAACCTTGACAGTACCCCGTAGCCTATCATTGAAAAGGGAAGACTCTCTGGAATTTCTTTGTGATCACTATTTATTTATAGAAACCAATCAAAAAATATTTAAGCCTGAAGTTTGAAATAAACAATTCCTTTTTTTCTATCCAATGAAAATTCGTTTATAAATTGATCATTGGTTACGATACCATATTTTTCCAATACAAAGTCGCTGATTAGCTATTAGAATACAGGGAGCTAACGATTAGGCTTTCCGTTTTTTTCGAGATTATGAAAATTTCACAAAATGGAGAAATGCATAGCTTCACTGCTAAATTCTTTGAGAGATGTGAATATTTTTTTTTCAGTTTTATTATAAAATTATATTGTATATACCACTAAAAAGAGAATTGAATGCCCTTTCCATTGGTAGGCCTATATACATATAGATATTATGACTCTGGTCGCTATGGAGTTTAGACATTTTCAAATACATAAACTTACAAAACGCCTTTTCTCAAAACTCTAGTTTTTTGTCTGACTAGTTCTAAGTGATAGTAAGTGTGATAGAAAAATGAAATATTGACGTATAATAATAAATTTGGTATTAAAATAAAGCCTATTCAATGCCCTTTAAAACGATATATATAACTTAAAATGTTGAAAAAAAACACTCATGCCTCCTTTTGTGGGAACGGGTCATATATTGTTAAACTTGCTATGAACAAATAAATAAAACTAATAACAAAACGATGACAAATGATATTTTGCAAGTAAATAATGATTACTTGCAGCCTGCCTCCTTGTGTGTTCATTTAGATCAATTTATTATCTGAATCTTATCAAAGTAATGCAGTTTAGGAAAAGAACACTCAGTTGTCTACTAGTAAAGTTATATATCCCTTTTCATACCATTTTGGTCCAGGGAGCTATTAAAGCAGCGTTCACCAAGTCATTGCATACACCAGGGGTCGGCAACCTACGACACGCGTGCCGGGCTTGGCTGGCACGCAGAGCTATTTTCAGTGGCTCGCGGAAGGCCAAATAAATAAGCCATTTCTATAAGGAAAGAATATGATGACTTTTATGCTAGTGGCACGCTAAATGTATTAGAAATCTTACTATGGCGCACTAATATCAAAAGGTTGCCGACCTCTTGCATACACCATTCTGCATTCAGCACAATAATATTCAGTTCCCAATTTGTTTTTCCTCCCTTCAATATCCGGTGCCAATCAGAGACTCACCAAATACGGCGTCAAATCCCGGCTTCGGGTTGGCAATAACAACAGACTGCCGCTAGACCACCCTGTCTGTTTTTAAAATATTCAAATTGTAAAAAAATTTCCACTAAATTATTCCTTTAACCTACATTTAGTATTTACACACTTTACTTTATAAAGGTAAAATAAATCACTTCCATTCAAAATTCTTAATCTAGGTCATAGAATAGCTCAAAAGTACAAAAGCAATGTTACTTAAGAGTTATCAATAAGACAGAAGAACTAGTCCCTCTATTTCACTTATCAGGTTTGAGGTGATATTGTTAGGTAATTACATAGATTTTGAAAAGTGTCACAATTGGCATTCATGTGCCGATTTGTTTACAGAGGGGTGTTTCCTTTAAATAAACATACAGATTGTTATGTTTACACAATTCTAAGGGTTCTAAATTTATAAATATGTACAACCCCACTGTCCACGTTGTCCATAATATCAATCAGATTCATTTGTATTTTCTTGTATAGCTGAAGAAACAAAATGTCTATGAAACATCATAACAATTACTATTGTTATTCCTGCTAAACAAAACAAAAATCAACAAATGTGTTATCTTGGAAGTTAGACTTACCTTTCGGTTATTTTTGTTTGCCCCTCACCAATTTCACACCCTGCGAATCATTACTCAACAAGTTAACTGCAGGATACCAGTGTATTATATGCAAGAAAATATTTAGGCAGCAAAAGTGTCTTCGGCACATCCTTTTCATGTACGAACTGGGTCTTCCCAACAGACGCTGAGCGTAACGAACGTAACAAACAGACAAATAGACCGATAGACGTATCTGGGTATTTTTTATTTCTATAAATATTATATTCAGCATCCGCTGATCTATATAATTATAGTCTATGTTTTAATGTTTTTAATGTGTGTGTTTGTTTGTGTGTGTGTGTGATTCCAAGCAACATGGCCTGCTAAACGGCGAAGGGGCTTGGTCGGTCGCACTTCGCTAAAGAACAATTACTTTATTTCCCTCCTATACATACATAATTTTGAAAAAAGGATCAGTTGGGGGGGGGGGGTGGAGACCGAAAATCAGTTTTAAATCGGATTTCTGGAACCAAAAAATGGTTTTAAAAATATATCAACGACATTAACATCCCTA
The DNA here is from genome assembly GCA_949126835.1 of Anisus vortex. Classification (NCBI taxonomy): domain Eukaryota; kingdom Metazoa; phylum Mollusca; class Gastropoda; family Planorbidae; genus Anisus; species Anisus vortex. The sequence continues at coordinate 30,697,115 of OX421500.1, forward strand.
ATTAGAACCACTGCGGTTACCTAACACTGGTGACATTTGTTCGTTTTCATTGGTGTTAGATAGCTTTCAGTATTTTGATTGGCATATAGTGACTTGATAATATTATAACGATTGTTAAACTTGAGTTGTTTTGATTCTTCCTCTTGCCATAAGTAAGATTCTGTTTTCGAAGGATTGTAAGGTTTATAGATAACTTGGTAATACGATAAGCGGGCTCCTTTAATTTCTCCGAGAGCCCATAGTATCAGAAATGGTTAGTTGTAAGAAACGACCCGAAGGGCCCCGGAAAAATAAAGGCATTTTATCAGGTAAAAAAAAACATTCAAAATTACCACCGGTTCCTTTGCTTCTAATAATAATAATATTTGTATAGCGCTGCCAACAAACATAGTGTAAGCTCAGAGCGCATTTAGCATACATCTAAGAACACGGATATAATCTCTAGGCTAAGAAATATAAAACTAAATGATGATTTAAAATGAGCTGACAAACTGAAGCGAAAAATGAATATAGTATACATCCTGCAATATTTAAGGTCATGTGTTGGATAATACATCTCCAACTATATATGTATAGACTATTGTATAACCACGCTATGATCATACACCCATTGGTGCATTATAATTATAGCATAATCGCAAAGCGATTGACCAGCGTACCGAAGGTTCCAGTTTTGATTCCTGTGGTTAATAATAGAATTTGTTCCCGGGTCTGAATGGTTTCCCGGAGTCTATCCTGGACAAAGTAATGAAGGTTAATTATTGTTGACCACATAATCTCTTAGTGTGCCAAACCGAAGTAAACGTGTGAAAGATGCTTGCCATGCCTTTGTAGAACAAATCTCACGTCAATACTTGATATATAAGCTTATATATTTTAGAGGGAGAGAGAGCGTTAAAAGCACACACACGTTCACAGTCCTGACCTATAGAAGTTATATCAGCTTTATCACTCACCTAAATAAATAAAAATATTATTCTGTCCAATTCCTGGTAAACAAAAAAGCAAAATATATAAAGAAAAACAACTTTCAAGTAAAAACGTACTGTACATATAGGTTTTTATATTTATTTTATATTTTAAATTTATATTCAGATATTTATTATAGATTTATTTTATAAACACTGAGTGGGTCTACTATACTATATACTATACTACTATACAACGGCTCTATCTCTGTTTGAATCAAAAGTAAATGGAAATGGAACGTTCTTAAAGAAAATGTAGGATTTACGTCAGTGCTACAATTCAAATCAATCATGGAAATGGTTTAATATAACCTCCTGCAGTTAGTCCATTGTTGAGTTAGATAAGGTCGAGACTTATCACTTTCTGGTTACATATAATGAAAGACTCATGGAAGCGTTTCAATTTACATTTCCATCTTGAGTATTGTTAATGCTAATGGTAAACGTTTTGTATTGTTTTAATACTGTTGAAGCTCGAACTAAACTCTTTGTAGGGATATTTATTTTATAAATGTTCACAAAGATATCAGTATTGTAATTGTGTGTTATCTTTATGTTCGTATAGATGTTGTTTTCCGATCGAAGTTCTATGATTTTCAACATTTACCTAAACATGTCTTTATTCTATCGAAAATATATTATGTAAATTATGTATTTAGCTTCTGGGCATATACAAAATTCACATTTTCTAATTAGGCGATTTTTAGTTTCAGCATTTTTACAAAAGTATAATAAATATGCAATAGCCCATTCGAAACAATTTGATTCAGCATATACACTAACATACTATTGACCAATGGAAATATTTTCATTCAACATATACACATACATGCTATTGACCAACTGAAGTATTTGCATTCAACATATTATTCACCAACATGCTATTATGCTATTGACAAATCGAAGATGTTATTCTTTTTTACTAAGCATGTACACAAACATGCAATTATAAAGATATCTGTTTCACTCACAAAACGCTGATATATGCTTGCTTGAAGTGTAGTCATGCAAGGTCGTATTGACTTTCTAGGCTAGACTTATTAATGATATTCAGAAAGGGTGGGAATCACGAAACCTGAGACGATGTCAAGCAGAAGTAGTGCAAGGTGGTCGATCTTATCTCGGTCAAGTGGATCGTAACCGACTTAGGTCATGTTCACATAATTTTCATTTTTCCATCTTTAGAACCGTTGTACTGACACTATGCCATGGTCAGAGTGGTAACAAGTTGTCATAAGTTCGAAGTTTTGTAATCCCAGAACAATAAAGAGTTTACACGTAAAAAAAAACTTTGCCAATAAACACATAGCTTTATAATAATCGGTTCAGTTTTTCTTTTTGTGCATAATCTAAATCTTGCAGATAACGAGATTTAGGCTACTTTAACGATAAGCTCTCCGACAATAAGAAACAGCTATCTGACAATGAGAAACAGCTCTCTGACAATGAGAAACAGCTCTCTGACAATGAGAAACAGCTCTCTGACAATGAAAAACAGCTCTCTGGCAATGAAAAACAGCTCTCTGACAATGCGAAACAGCTCTCTGACAATGCGAAACAGCTCTCTGACAATGAGAAACAGCTCTCTGACAATGCTAAGATTGACTTCTTGAAGACACTTTTCTTCTCTTTGTTAAGATCTGACCAACCCAGCGGTAGCGCCGACCTACTCAGCGGTAGGCATTTCGTTAGCAATATTTGCTACATATTTTCATTTTCGTCTGTTGTTGTTGTTTCACAGCGCATAGAACTGTTATCGACGGGGTATGCGCCATATAAGCATCACTAATATTATTATTATTATTATTATATTTGATTGTCATTTTTGTCTTTGGTTATATTCAATGGACTTAACCCTTACAGTCCCGGGCGCGTATATAGCGGAACTGAAGGCAGCATAGATAGAAGTAGGTCGGTACAGGAAGTGTTAACAAAACACTGTTTTTTAATGGCGAGTGGTCTTTTCTTTCCCCGACTGAAGACAGATGTCTTGGTAGATTTCGGGACAGGCTTCAGACCGGGAGAAAAAATCATAGCCTTTTTTTTTTTTTGACATGATATGAGATTGGAGCCGTCGTAACGATAGCACACACCAGTATTATAGAACACCAATAGTTTAAATATTACAACACAAATTGAAAAGTCATATAAAATGTCATTCTGCATTGAACGTGTGTGGTATGTGACGCGGGATGTTATATTTGTACGGCCACTAAACGTATATTAATTATTCATCAATTATACGCTAGTTATTAATTGTGAGAAAATAGAGGGCAGCCTTCAAGACTAAACTCAGCAGAAAGGAAAACACTTCCACTTCTCGCTGCCATTATGCGAGTTATTAAAGGGAGATCACGCACGATAACAAACATGTATTTAAAAAAAATATGTTCACCTTTCATTATCATAATTTTTTGTCATGTGTTTATTCTTTTTATATTTTTTTATATCTGTAGCCGTTCATTTAACACCTTGTAATATTTCATCTTTTTTTTTATTTGGCAGCCACAGAACAATAATTATGAAACTAATGCAAAAGAGCTCCCTTTAAATTGACTATAATTAGCTATTTGGGGTTACCTTAATATTAAATGAATTTATGACAGTCTAAAGGAAAAGAATATAATTGTGTACTTAACAGTGCCGTTGCAAGGGATTTGGGGGCCCGGGGGGGGGGGGCTTGGCCTCTTTAGGGGCCCCTGCATTTTGACATTCGACATTATGACATGAGAAAAAAACAATTCCCAAACTCCTTTGGGCCCCCCCCCCCCCCTCAAGTAGGGGCCTGGTACTTAAAAGGCACCGAAATAATAATTTAAGTTCAGTGCCTGCTCTAGGGTTGCCGACGTCCTATGCAAGCTGAACATCGGAGCCATTTTTAAAGTATAATTATAGTCTACATATTTTACTTAACAATAAAAAAGATGATAGATATTAGTTAATTATCTGGCTAGTTTTTTCATTAACATGGAGTCCCGGGGAACTGCCCGAGTTGCCGGTACCTTTAACATGGACGGACATGGAATCAGGATCTAAAATTGGAAACGTGTTTTCTTTTTTTATTTCGCCGCGACGTCGCGTATAACTCGTCAGGCTGAGAGAGTAAAGGGGGGGGGGTTTGTTCATTTTCGACCATTTGATAAGCCGGCAATGGCCATGAATATTTTACATGTACATTATCAATATTATCAGAAATTAGTTTATGTGCGAGAAAGAACTGACCACGCCAGAGGGCCTGGAGAAAATTGAGTTTTGCCGGTGTTTTTTGTAACACATACACACATATATACACACATACGCATATGCTCACATAAACACACACTTATACACACTAATAAACACACACACACACTAGATCAAGAGCAATCATGTTTTAAATAATTTGTTATAATCTAAATTTAATGCAATGGGACACACCTAACAGCTCCATAGGTGGAATAAAAATGTTGTTATAACTAATAAAATCGTATTAATCGAATCGTATATCTCTCTATATATAGGCCTATAGTGGACTGTGTGTCAGGATTGCGATCCCCAGTGGTTAATTTAAAGACACGTGATCTTATTGTCTCATATTTTACTTTTGCAATCTCGTTTGCGGTATGTGTCATCCCTAGCTGAGGGGCTGGCGCATTCGACTGCCATACGTGCGACCTGGGTTCACTGATAACTTTTTTTTCGTTTCTCCTTTTTAAACATTTCCATTAAAATTACTTATTTTTTTAAGATTGTACAGAATTTCAGGACTTAAAGCTTTCCTACAATGTTTTCAGTAAGTAAAATCTAAGAATTATTTTTGGACGCATGCAAGAGACTGGTGTTCGATTCTCAACCAGGGATAGTCCGAACTTTTAGTTAAAAAAAAGAAAAAGTTAATTACAATCTTTATTTTAAATTGCTTTACTAAATGTTTTCAGTATAAAATTATTTTTTTTATTAGTATAGCTTTATGCTTTTTTTAGTTTATAAAATGTTTATTTGTAATCTGTAGCGTGTATAGTATAGTACAGGGATCGGCAACCTTTTGCTAACAGTGTGTCTAACTAGGATTTTTAAATCATTCAGCGTGCCAACAGCCTAAAGTCAAGCTGCTCTATTATACTTGTTATTTTTTTATAAGAATTAATTTGACTCCGTCATAAGACCAAGGCCAAAAGCAAAGGAAATATATCGAGAAAATCGTTAAAGCGTTTTAATTTATAACAAAACATTTAACGTACTGGCAGTGTTTGTGATTATCATCAGTATTATTTGCATTTATACCAAAATGTATTACCAAACTTTGTCATTTATAGTAATTATATTGTAAACATTATCAAGATTCGGATCTAACAAAAGCTAATAATGATTACTTTTTGTTCTCAGTTTTAGTAATACTTTTATTGAAATTTTTAATGATTTTTATTTGTTAGTTTTGGTGCTGTATTATTGTTTACCTAAAGTGATACGTAGTAATCATACAAACTGGGTAGTTAATATTATGTTTAATAAATGTGCATACAATTAATTTTTTAGTCATATAATATTTATATAATTTTAGCTACTTTTTACAGTTTGGTCATTATAATGTTATATTATGTAGAGTATTTAGTCTTTTATATAAAAAAAAACATAATATCAGAAATATTATAGCAAGTGGGTTAATTATCTCCCTGTAATAAAAATAAAGTAATGTAACACATATTACTGACTAATTATTATTTCTTGTTTAAAATCCAGAATTATGGTATTCGTTACAAGATTTAAATTTTAAAGGTATAAAATTAATATTTCCTGCACTGTTTGTCCATTCAACCTTAAGAAGTTTAATTTTTAAACATTAATAATTACAACAATTGTATAATATAATGCTATTAAAAAGTCTCTTATATTTATTAAATTATTATTTTTTATATTTGTTATAGAATTACTTATATTTTTGTTTCATCACAGAAGATGAGCATAAAAATGTAATTAGTCTGTATCAATTAATGAGCGTCTTGTCTTGAATGCTCTTCGCCCAATTTATAATGGCAGATACATATATAGTCATTTATGAGTAGTGAAGTGTAAGTGACCTCTTTGAATGCTTAACACAAAGACACAACTTTCATGTGATGTAAATACTGTACACAATTGGCACATTTCGATGCCCATATTTTTATAATTCCTTTCTACTGGTTGCGTTTTAAAATCGCCAATATCCATCGATTTATAATAAACTGCATCGGGGAAAGTTGTGGTAAGCCCAAGCCAGTTAGGATCGAAGGCTTGAAGGTGATATATATAATGAGTCCAGGAATTTGAAAGTCTTGCCTTTGTTTGTAAACTCCGCTTTGAGTGCTTCGATATACCTCTGAAAAAAGCCCAACTATCTATCTTGATATATGCCTTTATAAAGGAAAGTTCATAGCCTATAGTTAAATGTTTTGAAATTGATTTCACTCAAGATATGTGCAAATCCATTCCAGTGGTCTAACAGTTCTACTACTAGTGCTCTTTTACCCCGTCCTTGTAAATGCGTTCAACTCATTGAAACATGTCGCTTTGTCATTTAGAAACATCGGCTTCAACAGTCGGTTTTTTCTCATTCAGAACTGTAAGTGATGCATGACTTGGTGTGAAGTTATAAGGAATAAGTTTGTGCAATAGGTGCGATTAATGAGTAACTAGGAAATGTGTGTTTGAATCCTGTAATGTTTACTTGGGAGAGAGAGATGGTAAACAAGGACAGTGTATGTTGGGCCGTGGAAGAGTGATGTTCTTGGTCTTGATGTGATAGTAGTAACGAAGTATAGAAGTGATGCCGCTATAGGATATATGGATTAAAGTTATTATCTACAACCAAAGGCTTTATCAAGTATTGTTCAAGTTATGTTACTACATGTTATGAAGATCTCTCAGTTACAAAATGGTGGAGCAGCAGTAGAAATCAAGACCATAGAGAGACACATCACAGAGCCTACTTTATGTATAGTTGTTGGAACTGTTAGAAGTTGACCTGCCTGCCGGTCTTGGAGGAGGTAACTTGAGGGAATCGACGTTTGATTGCCCTGCGAGTCATTGTATATGACTGGTGGATTTATTGATTTGTGGAGCTGCACTGTGAGTCATGGTATATGACTGGGATGTTTACTGATCAGTGGAGTTTTTTGTGAGTTGTGGAGCAACCCTGTGGAATAGTTACAGAATTGTACTGAAGCTGATGAGCTGCGAAATCCGAAGCTGTCCTGTGGGTGTCCTGAAGTTTTACTGTCGTCTGTGAGCTGTACTGACGAGCTGGTGTCTATCTGGTGTAGAAGTCTGTCAAGGTCGACGTCGTACTATCCGGTTTGCCGTGGCTACACACTATTGCCTATTGCCAGCCGTAACTGCTTACGAGAGCTTTCTGGCATAGTAAGCGGGCGTCATTGCATCGTTGCAACCGCTGATAAAGGCATACATCGTCTGCGTCCTTGTGCAGAGGGCATATTATTGCGGGCGTCATTGCATCGTTGCAACCGCTAATAAAGGTATACATCGTCTGCGTCCTTGTGCAGAGGGCATATCGTCTCTTGGCGCCGGATGTGTAACTTTGCTGTTGATCTCGTTTGCTGATTGCATTCAACACGTCGGTGGAAGTTAGGCAAGTTCATACGTGAGGTCGACACAACGGTTACCGGAAGACTTCAAGGTTGGGAAAGGACACTCAAGGTTGATCCGTTGGATGCTGTGGAACATTTGACGTTGATTTGGTTGGACAGAGCTATCAAGGTCAAGGAATTTGGACATTGGACAAGGGACGTGCGTGGACCTGGATTGGAGACAGCACTACTGAAAGCTAAGTTAAATATTTTTTTTAACTTGTATGATAATATCTAGGGTATAATTTATTATCATTGCTATATGTATATTCGTATATTTGTATATGTAAATTCTATTAGGGCTACATGAGTATATTTTTATTCAGTGGGGAGATTTGTCTTTTTAAAAAAAGATTTTACGGATTCAGACTGTGGGTTTGAGTGGGCTTCCCATTGAATTAAAGTGAACTTAGTATTTGTTTAGTTTGTTAGCGTGCTGGTATCTTGTTTTGGGCTGTTTTGTTCAGCGATTTGTGTCAAAACATTAAGTATAGTTTACTTGTGTGTATTCTTCTGTCTTTCTGCTAAACTATCTGTGTATCTATATATGTATTTATTTGCTTTATGATTTACTTCTAATTGCAACTATAAATGTTATATGCATCACATTTCTATATCGTAAGTATATATGATTCATGCTGGTGTGTTGGTTGAGGTAGTGTGCTATATGGTCAACGTTTACACGCCTTTATGTTAATCAAAACAAAATCAAAGATTTTAAATTAAAAACATTGCACATATTAGGACGGTATTTGTGCTGATTTGGAGGTTGTGCATACATTTATTTTGGTACACATACTGCATTGTATTAGAATATCGCGTATAGTGGTATTAGAACGATACTTGTGCTATATTAGAGTACTGTACTGTGCGCAGTGCTATTAGAAATTTGAACATGAACCCTGAACTATGGAAAGCGTGGTCGGAAGTAGCTTTAGAGATAGGGTTACAAGGGGAGGCTATTGTGAAATACGTAGAGAAGAAAGTGCAACAAAGTATAGAATGGGAAAATGAAAATGAAGAGTGGGAAAGAGAAAAAAAAAGGAAGGAAAAGATACATGAACAAAATATGGAGTTATTGGACTTAGACATTATGAGAATTAGAGTACGAACAAATTTGTGTAGACTGATAAATGACAAGAAAAGTCTGTGGTTAAGTAAATTGTATAATGGTGATGAAGATATAATGGTCTTAGAATCTCAAATAAGAGAAATGGAGGAGGAGATAGAAGAAAGAGAAATGGTTTTTCTATGTAAGAAAGTAGTTATTGAAGTGAAAATTACAGAGTTAAGGAATGAAGTTGACTTATATGATGATGTTGATAAGATAGCTAAAAATGAAGATATAGTAAAGGAAGATAATGGGATTAAGTTGACAGAATCTAAAATACTAAATGAAGAATCTAATATTATGGTAAATGAGTCAGAAATTAGAATGGAAGTGTCAGATATGATAATTAGAGAACCAGAGGTCGTGGATTTGAAAAATATAAATGTAGAACCAGAGGTCGTGGTTGAGGATTTTAAAACTGGAAAAAGAGAATCAGAGCTTATAGTTGAAAAGTTAGAAACTATAAATGAAGGTGAAATCTTGGGTGAAGATTCAATGATTAAGATAAAAGAACAGGTGGAGGTGACAGATAAGGAAACAGTTAATGTAAGAACTGAAGATGGGCTATTTGATGAGATCAATTTGAAATTGTCGGGAGATGAGAGTATACAAGATAGTATATTAAGTGATCCTCACTTAGGTCATGATGACATAGTTGTAGATCTTATGTTAAGTGAAAGGGAGAAACGTGTCAAGGTTTTAGGTGTTATGTTAGGTGAAAGGGGGGAAAAGAAAGGTTTTAGGTTGTTGACTAAAAAGTGTCACAAAGACAATGTTGAAACATTGTTGACTGTAGATTGTCGGAAAGATAGTGTCGCGAAAGATGAAGAATTGGGAGTTTGTCGCGAGGACAATGTTGAGAGAGTTAAGGCATTGGAAATTAGAAATTGGCAAGAAGACAATGTTGGGATAATAGAAACATTGGGGAATATAGATTGTTGGAAGGACAATGTCGTGACAGTAGAGACATTAGGAATTGAGATAGAATGGAAATACAGAGAAGTGATGGGGACTGTTAACGTTAGTGTTGATGAGTTGGAAGAAGAAAAGGTATTGCAGATAAGTGAATGGAGGGAAGACTGGTTGATATTAGACATAAGGAAAAATGTAATTAACGATGTGAAGATAGTTTGGTGTTTGTTCGAATGGGGAGATGGTTTTAGAGATGTTGTTCTGGGAGGCAACGATTATGGATAATTATGGATAAGATTTGGTTTAAAGGGATTGTTGTAGATAATATTGTAAATAGTGTATTATATTGAGATATTAACAAATGTTACATTTTTCACAGATTTTGATTTGGGTATTATGATGATGATATTTGATGATGATGATGATGATGATGATATTTGATGATGATGATGATATTTGGTGATGATGATGATGATGATGATGTTGATGTTATCTTGCCACACATTGTACCCAAGTCAAGTTATATGTTCTATATTGGTGTTGTGGTCAAGTGGAAATAAAATGGGTGAACATGAGTAAATGAGTGAATGAATTAGATGTAATCATTTTTTATTTAAGTAATGACAGTTATATTGATAAGTTTGGGATGATGACTGCTTGGGATACAGTATAGACATCATTTTTCAGTGTTATTATTATTATATTATTCATGATAGTTATTTTTATATAATAATAGTTGTTGTCTTGTAGAGAACATATGTTGGTGTGCAATTTACATTTTACAATACTTTGTGCGTAATGGATGTGATGAAAGGAAGTGGATATTTGTTATGATTTGTTGAAAATTTTAATTAAATAGAGTTGGAGCATTTGTAATAAATAGCAGATGTAAAAGAAAAAAATACTAAAGGTATTTTTAAATGTGAGAAGGAGGGTGTAAGTAATGCATGACTTGGTGTGAAGTTATAAGGAATAAGTTTGTGCAATAGGTGCGATTAATGAGTAACTAGGAAATGTGTGTTTGAATCCTGTAATGTTTACTTGGGAGAGAGAGATGGTAAACAAGGACAGTGTATGTTGGGCCGTGGAAGAGTGATGTTCTTGGTCTTGATGTGATAGTAGTAACGAAGTATAGAAGTGATGCCGCTATAGGATATATGGATTAAAGTTATTATCTACAACCAAAGGCTTTATCAAGTATTGTTCAAGTTATGTTACTACATGTTATGAAGATCTCTCAGTTACAAGAACCTCTTGAAGGTCTCGCGTGCCATTGAAAATCTCTCTGCGTGCCAAGTTTGGCACGCTTGCCTTAGGTTGAAGATCCCTGGTATAGTATATAGTATAGGGCAACGCCGGGGAATTTCGCTTGTATCTTATAAGTTTACAGACGTTCCTTTATAGATAGAAGATTATTACGTCCACTATGCCCAATCTTCTGCAGGGCGGCAGGAATCGGTCGGCAGCAGGGCTATAACCCGGGCTGTCGTGGTTGACAGTCCAGTGAACTAACCGCAGGACCAGCCGGCCTCACTTCTTCTTCTATTAGCCAGTCTGCAGAGCGGGTTGCTATCTTGCAGGCAAAGCCAGACAAAATATATTTTCCATAAAGAGGCCTAAACTAAATAAATATCAAAATTAAATTAATAATTAAATATGTTATAATCATAATATATCAATATTTTTTGTTTCAACTCGAAGCCGTAGTAATTAACATGAACTCCACCTCAGCCCCCCTGCTGTATGTCACCACAACCCCAAGCTGAACTCCATAACCTTATGCAAGACTCACACACACACACACACACAAACAAGGTGAAAAGAGTGCGTATTTTCTTCATTGTTCTTAAACAGCCGATCTTCACATTTACAATACAACTTACACAAAACTCGAACTTTGTTAAGTTAGTCTTTAGTGATTTATTATATAAGGCAAGCTAGATCACTATCTATGTTAATGTTGAACAATAGACTACAGTATGTCTGTTCTGTTTTGTCTTACTTCTTCGAATTTTAAAAACTATGGCCTTAAAATAATATGCGCTAGAGTGTATACAAGCGTTTATCAAATTTAGGTTTAGTGACCCAGTTGATTTTATACTTTTACATTTCTACTTCGTGACCTAATTGATTTTATACTTTTTTATTTCTTCTTCGTGACCTAATTGTTTTTTTACTTTTATATTTCTACTTCATGACCCAGTTGATTTTATACTTGTATATTTCTACTTCGTGACCTAATTGATTTTATACTTTTATATTTCTACTTCGTGACCTAATTGATTTTATACTTTTTTATTTCTTCTTCGTGACCTAATTGTTTTTTTACTTTTATATTTCTACTTCATGACCCAGTTGATTTTATACTTGTATATTTCTACTTCGTGACCTAATTGATTTTTTACTTTTATATTTCTACTTCATGACCCAGTTGATTTTATACTTGTATATTTCTACTTCGTGACCTAATTGATTTTTTACTTTTATATTTCTACTTCATGACCCAGTTGATTTTATACTTGTATATTTCTACTTCGTGACCAGATTTAGAGTACAATACTAATTCAACTTCAAACAAAACAAGACTCCAACAACTCCAACAACAAAGACAAGTTTGCTTTATACGTTTCATGAAAATAAAAATAAAGAATCAATTTACAATAACCACAAACACAAACTGTTTAATTACCGAGCGTAAGAACAATTACAATACGTAATGCACTGAAACGACCGATGGGTCCTACATAATGTGATTATGTTTTGTAACTATAATAAAAAGACGTACATCATTTGGGACAGACACGCCCATGAGCGTTGTGGCACGGTATATAGACTACACACAAATAGGTTCGCATCGGGTAAAGTATTTAAATACATTACTTTTATTAATTTTAAATTCTTTGTAAGAACTGATTTAGGCAACCTAAAACATCAATACATGCCCGAAAGAAATAATAAAAAAACTAACAGCTTAAAACATAACGTTACTCTATTGCTATGTTAGTGATAACTTTGACTTTACGATAAGTTCATTAACATACACATAAGGACGTCGTCTTGTTGTTAATATCATAATGCAATTAATTATTTTTTGTCTTTAATTAGGTGCCGAAGTCAAGCAGTTATCAGTCACCTTTCCTCTCATTAACTGCGCGGTTAGCTACGCACGTGACCAAATTCAAGACTGAGATATCATAACTCCGGTACCGTAGCGACAAATGGATTTTTTTTTAAATAGGGAAGGGGGGGGGGAAGTGGGCAGACAGAAGGGCTGGGAAATAAGAAGAATGGTTGGCGGGAGGGATGCGGTGATGGGGGAGCAGATTGTAATAGTGTTGGGTACGCAAGATAACAAAACTTCCGCCATGTTTGGTGGAGCTAAGAATTGATATCAGTGGCGGTAAAGGGCGGGGTAGGGTGTGGTGGGGTGGGGGCGTGGCACCAGCTCCTAGGTTTTATTCCCTCTTTAAAAAAAAAACGTCACTCTAGTAATTCAGTTAGTTACTGGGCGACTAAGAAATATATTTTTTTTACATGTCATTTGACATTGACACTGATATAGCTACATTTATTTCTATCACGATTCACTGTATATATGTCAGTGCCAATGGTGTGACTGTGTTTTTTTTTCAGACCAACAAAAAAATTATTAACATTGTTGTTAAACTTTAAATAGATTACAATTCGGTGGATTAGTTGTACTATAAGGATTTAATTTCTTTGTTTATTCTATTGATTTAAAATGAAAAAAAAATGTGTAAAAAATGTAACAACTCTCTACTGTTGAATGAAATAAAATAGAAACAGTTTGTTTTTTTATGTGAAAGTGCTTGTGCTTGGGGAATACCGCTTATTGCTCGATTTTCGGTAAGTTTCATTTTTAATTCAAGTAATTTTGTTTTCAGGGCCGGCTCGTCCATATAGGCAACCTAGAGCGCAAAATGTTTTTTTTTTAATTATTTTTTTTTTTGGGGGGGGGGGCGCATAATTGAGGATTTTTTTAATTTATTTTGAGGATTTAAAAATATAAACTAAATTAAAGTTTAATACTTCTGTGCGTTACTAGCATAGGCAGACGAATTACTAGGTAAAATAAAGGCGAAGGGTATTTTATTTAAGGTGTCTTAGAAAATAGGAAAGTATGCCCTTACACTACTCAGTTTCTCCCCACCAAAGACACTTTAATGAGCGTGCATGATTTGTTTTCGCCTAGGACGTTGAAAACACTAGAGCCGAACCTGTTTGCTTTTATTATTACCCATTAAGACCCTTTCATGTTTTATGTGGATACATTATTTCTAGATTTCATTAGGGGAATCTAATTGTAGGGTTCACTTTTGTCTTTAAAAAATTATGGATAAGTAAAGTAATTGAAGTACCCGTCGGACCAAATTGATCCATAAGGCCGGTGAAGCAGCGTTCATCAGTCTTTGTGGCCACGGCATTCTAGGGGGTGTTTTGGTCAGCATTAATTTACCCCATTTTATGTCAGGTGCCCATCAAAGCTGGGTAGACCCAGGGACATCCTCCAGCGCCTTGAACAGTTCCCCAGTAAATTAATGAAACTAAAATGAATGTAAAAAAAAAATATAATCATTTTAATTTTTTGCATAAAAATAAACTAACCATTTTTTTTTAAATCTGCGTTCAGGTGCGTTCAATATGGATGTACCAATGCACACCAAAAAGACAGAAAAGAACAGTTTAAATTAATTTTTTTTTGGTTGCTGTGGAGGGGTGTGACTAAAAATATGTAAAAAAATTTTGCCCTATTGCGGGGCTTAACGTCTATGTGCACAATTTCTGATCGATAAGATGATGAGAAGTGGTTTTAAAAATTATCAGAAAAAACGCGAAAATATGTTCTCTATAGTGACTAAAGATGAACGTCTGTAATCTATATTAGCAAAGTTTAAAATAAATGATAAAGATGGACTTTAAAGGATCTTGATGCATTTAGTTAGACAGCTCCACGCCCCGATCCTACACTTACTGGTTCCTTTGTGGTAAATGGCAGAAATATATTTGGATTCAAGTAAAATAATAGCACAAGAATACAGCAGTTATTCGGAAACTCTATCTTTAAATACAATTTAATTAAAATGTATAAAAGAAAAATAAACACAGATAGAACAAACAAATTATAATAATATGATATTTTCAGATTTATTTTTACTGTTGATTTATTTGTTTACAAAAGGTAATCTTGGTATTTTATTGGGGGTTTTCTTAAGGTATTAGGTATGCAGTTTTCTATATAAACGTATATTTTATTTCATTTAAAGCAATTTATGTTTGGCCTACTACTTGAACCTAAGAATATAATAATAGTCTTTGCTTGAATATATAAATTGTATTACTTGTAAACTGCTTTATTGAAAGGATCTTTTTTCTCTCTATCTTTTGCGATGTAAAGTATGTAGTATTTACAATTATGTTTGAGACAGCTCTCACACATGTACGTCAATCAACTATTGGGTCTTAGTAATTCGAATTCCACAGGTCACTTGACCCACCCACAACTTGAATTTGGTTTTACTCAGCTAAAAAAAATACTGGCATAATCATACTGGTCCCAAAAGAAACAAACAATCGTAATGACCCCTCCCCTGGTGAGCTCGAGCTTGGGCGTCTCCGCTCAGTTTCGGTCCATGTAAGGTCATACGCTTTTACTTAGCCGACAAACCGTAAAACAAAAAGTATAGAGAAACGAGCACAACGATCCTACCATCAACAACCCCAGACTTGCATACCTCTTTGGAGCCTCTTCCCTTACGAAAAATCGCATTGGCATCTTGTCCAGCCCAGTTTACAAATTCTATATTAAAATACTTACTTATTGTATACAAGCTAAATTGCCCGACGTTGCCCGGGAAAAATAAAACAGGCCTGTTTAAGCTACAGCTAAAAATGTTATAAACTACAATGAACAGAAAGCTATAGATTTTGATCTAATCATTTTAAAAAATATTTTTTTGACTGAAGACTTTTAGGAAAGTAATTTAAAATAAATAACCCAAAAAAAAAATAGGCAAGTCTTATTATTTAACCAAAAATCTAAAGAGCCCGGTGTTGCTCGTATATTTACAATTAATTAAAATAAATAAACAATGTAAAAAAAAGGTAGGCCTATAGACTAACTGGAGAATCGAACACGGGTGTTCCGCATGGCAGCACGATACGTTAACAACTTAGCTAGCGAAGTGAAATCGCAAAAGTATAATATGAGACAATAAGGTCACGTGTCTTAAAATTAACTAATATGATTGGTTGAACACACACACAGTCTACTTTATATATATATACAGAGATAATTTAATTTTTAAGGGAACAAAATATTTATTAAAAAAAACATGTTCTTGCACAAAAATTAAACACTAAATATGACAATATAACATCAAGTTCCTTCGTGTATTGTTAACCTACACATAGTTTTTACTGGTTCGTTTTGTTACATGACATTCAGTGGTTCAGATGACATTGGCCTACTGAATGTGTTCATTGGTAAAGTGAATAGTATGCACTATGGATTACTGCATAGTGGTGATGCTTCAAAACTATCTTACCTGTCTTCTTTTGATGCTTACCTTGACGACAAAGCCAGCTTTGCCAAGTCATGTCATTGAAGGTAACAGCGGCACTGATATATCTGTTTTAAATTTGGTGATCATGTGTGAATGTATGAATCAAATAGATATGCTGATGGAATGACAGAGTATAATAAAAATAGGAACCAATAGACATAGGATCGATAGATATACATACAGATAGATAGACAAGCAGACAGACTGACAGATAGATAAATATGGATAGATAGATACATAGAACCAAATTCAGATAGTTAGATAGATAAAAAGATATACAGATACATTAGATAGACAGATTGATAGATAGATAGCTAGATATAGATTGATAGATAGACAGACAGGGCAGACAGACAGATAGACAGATAGATAGATAAATAGATAGAAAAGATAGAAAGTTGATAGATAGATAGATAGATAGAACCATTTTCAGATAGATACTTGATAGATAGATAGATAGATAGATAGATTGATAGATACATATAGATAGACAGATTGATTGATTATAGTTAGATATAGATTGATAGATAGACAGATAAGACAGACAGACAGATAGACAGATAGATAGATAGATAGATAGTGGATATATAGATATAGATAGACACATAGATAGATAGATAGTGGATAGATAGATAGATAGATAGATAGATAGATAGATATATAGATAGATAGATAGATAGATAGATAGATAATATACATACAGATAGAACATATTTTACTCTAATTTTCAGACTGTCCACCATCGTGGTTTCAGAACTCAGGATTCTGCTACAACTTCGTCTTCTACCCAGAGAAGACCTACCAGGAGGCGATACTCCACTGCCAACAGGACATGTCCGCATTAGTTAGCGTGAAGACAGCTGGAGAGCATGACTTCATTCAGACATGGCTGAAGACGCACGATGCAACCAGGTTTGTAAAAAAACAACTATTCTGGTGTTTTACTGTATGTTCTTGTGATTTCTGCTTTATCTCATTTAACTTTCCTATCCCATAGTCAGAACATGTCTTGTGGGTATAAAGGTATAAAGAGGACATTTTCTTGTGTTGTCTGGTTTCTGGTTTTTCGTTTTATTTTATTTTTGTTCTGCTCTATTAATAAATTAAATTTAAAAAAATATTACTATGTTGTTATATGTATTTATCATGTTGAATTAGTAAGATATAGTCTGACTATTGTAGGCCTAGATCAAAATTTAGAATGTGTTTGTTATAATTCATTTAAAGTTATTTATTTAATTACGACTTAGAGATTTGTTTTTGTAAAGTTAAGTATCGGTCGGGCCGAATCGATCATAGTGCCGGTGCAGCAGCGTTCACCAGTTTCCCCATTTTCAGTGGGCACGGCTTACTAGGGGATATGTGGCCAGCACAATACCCAGTCGCCTTTACTTTACCTCAACAAATGCCAGGTACCCATCAGAGCTGGCTAGACTCAGGGACACCATCGAGTCAAGGGGAATAAAATTCCTAGCCTTGACCAGGATTCGAACCCAGGACCTTCGGTACGCTAATTGAACGTGCTACCGGCTTAGAGAATTTTGGGGTAGACAAATTTATATTTAGTAGTCTCCAATACACA
This sequence comes from Anisus vortex, assembly GCA_949126835.1. Classification (NCBI taxonomy): domain Eukaryota; kingdom Metazoa; phylum Mollusca; class Gastropoda; family Planorbidae; genus Anisus; species Anisus vortex. The sequence continues at coordinate 30,714,874 of OX421500.1, forward strand.
TTTTCTTTCGTCTTGTGAGATGTTCGGGAAAATCATTTCCAGCACTTTCTGCACTAGGACATGTATAAGGCACACAGGGGTGTATTTGTTATTGTTTAGCAGAGTGATAAAGAAGCTATTTATTATCAGCCAGTCGTGCACATTTATTCGTCATAACAGATGGATAACAGATAAATTTGTAAATATATTTTTAAAAAAGTAAATAAGTTCAAGTATTAATTTCTTTAAACTTCCATCGAGTGGCTTGGTGGTATTATTTCATAGTGAAATTAGACCCTAAACTTACAAGAGTAACAACAAGAGGACAACCTAATAAAGACCGTTGCAATGCTCAGATAAACATTATGACAAAAACACTTTCCATATCCCTTATGGGAGAACAAATGCATATAAGTTCTCTTTTTTCCCTAGTAGAAGGAGCGTCTGTAATATATAAGATAAACGTGGCAAATTTTAGTTTTAATAGAAAAAGATATAATATATCTACATATTTTTAAACAAAGTAACATTAAAGCAGGAGCAGTTGACAATAATATAATTGGATAAATTATCATTTTAAAAAATAGAGCCTAATTGTAATTTAAAATCCATTTGGTTTATCGTGAACTTTCGGGGTTAGTTGGTATAGGCCTACTTTTAAAAAAAAACTCTTACACACACACACACACAAACACACACACACACACACACACACACATAGCGTATATGCACGATGAGTCGACATCTGGCGGTAAGATAGAATAAAAAACAACAACCAACCCTTGAATTAATACTTTACTGTTCCCAAATACAAACAAACACACGCACCGTCGCACACATACACACAAATTAAACACCCAAAAAGCACATTACCAATTAAACACCAGTATATTGTTTGGCTTGTTTAATGCTGTTGTTATGGTCTTTTTTTTTCTCTTATTCTTGTATTCTTGTTTATTTCTAGGTGTTTTATGTTTTGTACCATTCAATACATTCATTTCTTGTTGTTTTGTCTGTTATTAATAATGCGTTATGAATATTACCCATACTTGCTAATTTTGTTTTGTCATTTTTAATTTATTAATAACAAAGCTTTACTTTATATTCCCTATTCGGTATTTGAAGGGTGGCTTTTTTAATCTGAGAAAGACTTTTCTTTATATAAATATATATTATACATTTAATTTTTTTATTTTACTAGTTCTAGTCATCATATAACAAACAATAAAAATTGGTTCTTTATAAATGCCCTTTATATGGGCATATGTTGTAAATGTGTTTGTACTTGTCCTAGAACAAAATATTCAATGCAAATAAAATTGTTTAAAAATATAATACAGTATTATTCTTCAGAGACATTTGACAGTATAACGAATTATTTCATTATCTATAACTGATATTTTATTTTATAAGTACTCTACGGAAGAGGTTGGCAACCTTTTGAAACTAGTGTGCCAAGGTTTGATTTTCTTAAGGTATTCAGCGTGCCAACAGTCTAAAATTCAACCTTCTCGGGCAGTAAATTTATTGTAAAAGAGACTTGAATTCCCATTTATGAAGTCTTTCGCGTGCCAATGAAAATCGCTCTGCGTGCCAAGTCTGACACGCGTTTCGTATGCTGCCGATCCCTGCTCAATGGCATTGACATAAAAAGGCAATAAAGAAAAGATGTCCGTTTCAAACTCGAAAGTAGACTTTTCCAGGTTTGAGTTTTTTTTGTTTCTACTGCAGCCGACGGGACTGGCTTACGAGTGGACTGAACGAAAGAACGGGTCATCTTGTCTGGAACTCTGACGGAAGTGACGTTTCGGTGACCTATTTTCCGGACAGTGAGGCTACCGCTAAAATTAACGTCGATTCACTCACCAGATTGGAGAATATTGTTATAGTGTACAAATACTATGGTAGGTTTTATGATGTTATAGTACAAAGATACTATAATAGGTTTTACAACGTTATAGTATAAAGAAACTAAGATAGGTTTGACAATGTTATAGTATAAAGAAACCAAGACAGGCTTAACAATGCTATAGTATAAAGATACTATTATATGTTTTACAAAGCTATAGTATAAAGCAACTAAGATAGGTTTTACAATGCTACAGTATAAAGATACTATTATAGGTTTTACAATGTTATAGTATAAAGATTCTATGATAGGTTTTACAATGTTATACTATAAAGATAGCCTACTATGATAGGTTTTACAATGTTATAGTATAAAGATACTATGATAGGTTTTACAATGTTATAGTATAAAGATACTTTAATAGGTTTGACAATGTTATAATATACAAAACTAAGATAGGTTTTACAATGCTATAGTATAAAGATAATATGATAGGTTTTACAATGTTATAGTATAAAGATACTATGATAGGTTTAACAATGTTATAATATAAAGATACTATGATATGTATTACAATGTTATAGTATAAAGATACTATGATAGGTTTTACAAAGTGATAGTATAAAGATACTATGATAGGTTTTACAATGTGATATTATAATCATACAATGTTTTACAATGTTATAGTATAAAGATACAAAGTTTAACAATGTTATAGTAGGCCCTATAAGGATACTATGGTATTTTCTACAGTGTTATATAGATACTATAATAAGTATTGGTTTATTACGAATGATACGCTTTAAATTGAATGCGTTGCTTCATTTAACAATACAAACAGTACATATATATATATATAGATACTCATATAGTATGATACATAGATAAATGAGATACACAGGTTAAACATACAAATAGGCCTGTGCACATAGGACACAGATTTATGTTCAAACCACTCCATTTATTATAAAGAGAAAATGGGGGTTGGTGAAACTTGGTTTATACATCTCTTTGTACGCTGCATACTAGTGGGATAGTGTTGTCATCACAATGCCCAGTCATTTGTGTATCTATATACAAAATTGTAGCGGTGCCTGATGTGACCGGCTGGCCGCCTGTTGTTCGCCCATGATGTTTATGAATAAACTACGCGTTGATTCGCTGTAACACTTCATGTGAATCTTCTCCTCCATCGATGTTAAACTATGACATTGGTTGTTTAAATATCTGCCCAACTTAACAATGTAAAGCCTATACAAGTATCAATACTCTGTACACAATAACATTTAAACTATGACACCATTCAACTCGTCTGTCTGTTTTCTCCACTGTCCAGCTGCCAGTGACCAATACCAATAGGCATGGAACAGGTTGATAATACTGTATTATTGTACAGAGACATTTGACAGTATAACGAATTGTTTATTATCTAAGACTGATATTTTATTTCACTGTTTTCTCCACTGTCCAGCTGCCACTGACCAGTACCTATGGGCGTGGAGCAGGTTGATGAAGCCGGCGCCCTTCATCTGTAAAATAGACCAGCGAGAAACCTGGAGATTTGATCAACAGCGGAGAGATTTCTGTAAGTTGGTTTTATTTCATTGCATGTCAGACAGACAGAGTGACAGAGAGAGAGAGAGAGAGAGAGAGAGAGAGAGATGGGGTTAGAGAGATAGACAGAAAAACGGAGCGATACAGAGCGAAATAGATAGATAGAGAGAAACAGAGATAACTAGAGAGAGATAGTGAGAAAGAGAGAGAAACAGAGATAACTAGAGAGAGATAGTGAGAAAGAGAGAGAAACAGAGATAACTAGAGAGAGATAGTGAGAAAGAGAGAGAAACAGAGATAACTAGAGAGAGATAGTGAGAAAGAGAGAGAAACAGAGATAACTAGAGAGAGATAGTGAGAAAGAGAGAGAAACAGAGATAACTAGAGAGAGATAGTGAGAAAGAGAGAGAAACAGAGATAACTAGAGAGAGATAGTGAGAAAGAGAGAGAAACAGAGATAACTAGAGAGAGATAGTGAGAAAGAGAGAGAAACAGAGATAACTAGAGAGAGATAGTGAGAAAGAGAGAGAAACAGAGATAACTAGAGAGAGATAGTGAGAAAGAGAGAGAAACAGAGATAACTAGAGAGAGATAGTGAGAAAGAGAGAGAAACAGAGATAACTAGAGAGAGATAGTGAGAAAGAGAGAGAAACAGAGATAACTAGAGAGAGATAGTGAGAAAGAGAGAGAAACAGAGATAACTAGAGAGAGATAGTGAGAAAGAGAGAGAAACAGAGATAACTAGAGAGAGATAGTGAGAAAGAGAGAGAAACAGAGATAACTAGAGAGAGATAGTGAGAAAGAGAGAGAGACAGAGAGAACTAGAGAGAGATAGTAAGAATGAGAGAGATGGAGAGAGAAAGAGAGACAAGGAGAAAGATAAAAAGAGAGATGGAGAGCTAGAGAGAGATATAGAGAGACAGAGATACAGACAGAGATAGATATATATAGAGAGAGATAGAAAGAGAGAGATGGTGAGATAAACAGAGAGAGATGAAGAGAGAGAGAGAGAGAGAGATTTAGATAGACAGAGAGGAATAGAGGGAGATAGCTAAATATAACCTATGGATTTTAGAACTTTATATGAATTTTTGCAAATTACAATTAAAAATGATAAATTAAATCATAAAATTAGTTTTTGTTTAAAGAGCTTCAGAATTTAATGATGTTTTAATAAACAGAAAACTTGCGTAGACCATGAAAAAAAAACTGTTACGTAACAAAATAGAGACATAGGACTAAAACGCTCATACAGTACTCCTTGCCGCTGCTATGTAAAAAAATTGAACCCTTCTTATCTAACGCAAATGTTAATATATAATACAAGCTACATTGCCCGGGGAAAATAAAACAGGTCTGTATAAGCTAGAGATAAAAATTGTATAAACTACAATGAACAGATAGTTCTAAATGTAATAATTAATAAAAATATATTATTTTTTACTGAAAACTTTTATGAAAATAATTTAAAACACGTATTGTAATCGGGTAAAAAAATAGGTAAGTCTTTTTATTTAACGAAAATCTAAATTGCCCGGAGTTGCTTGTAGATTTACAATCTTTTTTTAAAGTAATAATTATTGAAATGTGAAAAATTGTAGAAAAAAGGTACAGACTAACTGAAGAATCGAGTTAACCGGGTCGCCCGAATGGCAGTGTGGTTCGTTATCCTATTAGCTAGCGAAGACACATGTCCGATGTGAAATCGAAAAAAAGTATAATATGAGACAATAAGAGCACGTGTCTGTAAATGAACTAATATGATTGGTTCCACACACACGTAGTCAACTTTATATATATATAGATATTCTAGTTTTAATATATTTTTACAGCTTACGGATCAAACTCATCCAATCCAACTGCCTGGAAGGTGGGGCCCAACATCACTTACATCTCCAAGGATACCGTTTTCTTTGAGACCCGTGGTCAGACAACTGACGTTCAACTGGACTGCGAGGCATCAGGAAATCCCAATCCTGAATTCAAATGGTTTCGGAGATCTTTAAACAGGTAATTTCAAATCAAAGGAATAATCCTAGTTGAAATAAGGTTGTTAAGCGAATATATATATAAATATATCATCATCAACATATATAATTGCCGTGAGTTTGTTTGTTTGTTTATATATATATATATATGTTTGTTCGCTATAGGCACCTAAGCCGTTTGACTAATCGGTACAAAAATTAAATGTATAGATCGGAAACGTCATCCAAAAGAAAAATTTATTTTATGACTTATAATCATGATTGAATTAATTTTATAAATCAAAAAAAGTATATCCAGCTATACAAATAAATATAACCGTAATAGCAAATGGCCGTTTCCGTTCATTTACTATATTGAACGCGAGTTTCACTTTGTTGAACGCGAGGGTCTTTTCGGGTTTTCCCAATTCTGCTGTTGTTTTTTTAATGTGGCGAGACCTTTTTTAAAAGTTACGCACCGCAATTTGGCTTGGAGAGTTTGAATGGTGTAGGCTACTTTAAAAAAAATACTATCGTATGACGTAATGTCTATAAATTATTTCTTTTTTCATTATTGATGTTTGCATTATCTTTTAAGTAAAAGTAACCAAATGTTAAAAACAAGTTAGGCCTATAAATGATTACTTTCAAATACCGGGTACCATAAGCTTGGCAACAACAAGATAAAATAAAAACTAAATACCGAAAGAAACATGATCAAGACTGTTTTATTGATACAATAAGCAAGAACAAAAATTAAATACCGAAAAAATGTTTCTCAATTTAGTTTTTATTGCATTGAAATATTATTTTCTATTTTTTTTATATTATTATTTACCTTTTTGATTGTTTTGTATTTATGTTATTTTTTCTTTCAGATAGTATATTACTGTTCATTTAATATTATTAATACAAGTCAAGTCAACACAACTGTTCGCTACATTTTAAAATTGAATTTAAAAGTCTCTTAAAAAAACAGGACAAGCCTTTCGGCTCTTGTGTCCAGGGCGTAACGCTTAGGATTGAGCAATCTCTGTCCAGGCTCCAGCCACCCAACGACACGCCGAAGGCGTGGCGTGTCGTGTAACGGGGAAGGTTTCCGCAGCTCAGCGATCGTTCACAGTGGTGGCTCGCCAGTATACCTGCACTGTCAACCGGTAGCACAAATCCTATACTATAGGTACATGCATTCAGGCATCGGGTAGTTCTCGAGACGGGATTGCAGCGTCCATTGCTTCCCCCCCCCCCCCCCGAGACCATTGGCCTCTCGGCAGTGTAAATGGCATCGGACCAGTTGCGGGGGCTGCGCCCCATGCGTTCGCCTGCCAGTGTATTCTTAATGGGTTATATCGGCGGTTTAAACACTACGCCAGTCCTTGAGGCCACAATTCCTATCCATATGCAAGGGTCAGGTCGACCAGAAACAAATAAAAATAACAAAAACTAAATACCGAAAGAAACATTCTCAACACTGTTTTATTAATACAATTTTTAAAAGTTACGCACCGCAATTTGGCTTGGAGAGTTTCAATGGTTTACTTTAAACAAAATACTAGCGTATGACGTAATGTCTATGAAATTATTTCTTTTTTCATTATTGATGTTTGCATTATCCTTTTAAGTAAAAGTAACCAAATGTTTTAATTATTTAATGGATTTACGTCGCTATTGAGAATATCCTTTAATAGGCGACTGTATACACTCTATAAATTAAATGATACGACTTATAAAAAAACAAGTTAGGCCTATAAATGATTACTTTCAAATACCGGGTACCATAAGCTTGGCAGCAACAAGATAAAATAAAAACTAAATACCGAAAGAAACATTCTCAATACTGTTTTATTGATAAAATAAGCAAGAACAAAAATTAAATACCGAAAAAAATCTTTCTCACTTTAGTTTTTATTGCATTGAAATATTATTTTCTATTTTTTTTATATTATTTACCTTTTTGATTGTTTTGTATTTATGTTATTTTTTCTTTCAGATAGTATATTATTGTTAATTTAATATTATTAATAACAAGTCAAGTCAACACAACTGTTCGCTACATTTTAATATCGAATTAAAAAGTCTCTTTAAAAAACCCGGACTAGCCTTTCGGCTCTTGTGTCCAGGGCTTAACGCTTAGGATTGAGAAATCTCTGTCCGGGCTCCAGCCACCCAAACGACACGCCGAAGGCGTGGCGTGCCGTGTAACGGGGAAGGTTTCCGCAGCCCAGCGATCGTTCAATGCGGTTCCCCTAAGTATCATTATCGTGGTGGCTCGCCAGTATACCTGCACTGTCACCCGGTAGCACAAATCCTATACTATAGGTACATGCATTCAGGCATCGAGTGGTTCTCGAGACGGAATTGCAGCGTCCATTGCTTCCTCCCCCCGAGACCAGTGGCCTCTCGGCAGTGTAATGGACCTCGGACCCGCTGCGGTGCCTCATGCGTTCGCCCGCCAGTGTATTCTTAATGGGAATGTTTCGGCGGTTTACGCACTACGCCAGTCCTTGAGGCCACAATTCTTATGCATATGCCAGGGTCAGGTCGACCAGAAACAAATAAAAATAACAAAAACTAAATACCGAAAGAAACAATCTCAACACAGTTTTATTAATACATTAAGCAAGAACAAAAATTAAATACTGAAAAAAATCGTTCTCACTTTAGTTTTTATTGTATTGAAATATTATTTTCTACGCTTTTTTTTATTATTTACCTTTTTATTGTTTGGTATTGTGTTTTTTTTCTTTTAGATAGTATATTATTGTTAATTTAATAGGCTATTTTTAATAACAAGTCAAGTCAACACAACTGATCGCAACGTTTTAATACCAGACGCTTGACTGTTACAATTATTATGCATATGCCAGGGTCAGAAACAATGAAAAAGAACAAAAACTAAATACCTAAAAGAAACGTTCATTGTATTTATTGTAATAGTCTCTTTTCTTTCTCTCTTAACAAAACATATTTTAGTCGTTCGTTTCTCCGTCATTTTGACGGGCATAACCACTAGTATATATATATATATATATATATATATATATATATATATATATATATATATATATATATATGTGTGTGTGTGTGTGTGTGTGTGTTACGGCTAAAGCCGAAGTTCGGCCACTTCGGACATTTCGCACTTGGCCAATGTCCGATGTGCTGGAAATTGCCAGTTCATACGATACTTTGGCCGGTCACTTCCCGAAGTGGCTGGAAATCAATGGCTAATGTTCGATGTGCTGATGCAAGACTGTTCGGTAGGCGGCACAGCTGTTGGTTCCGGTGTGATGGCGGCTTGCATTTGGTAGCAAGGACAGTGAAACGCTGTGACGATAATTTTCTGCTCGTCTGCTGCTATTCAGAGAAAGTCCTGCCGATGTGACTGGTTGTTATTCTGACCGCGATAGAGATTGATAATTTACTCTAATAAGCTAATTTGACTGATTTGAAAAATAATAATCAATATAGGCCAATATAGTGATGAAAATACTATTCCACATAAGTGAGATGTTTGCAAATGGCGGGAAACAAAAATTAAGAGCGCATTTAGGACATTGCTGATTTAACGTGATTCAGATTTCAGCAACCATAGCTTTAACAAAATATCGGTTGGCTCAAACTTAAAACAGGACAATATCCATTGCGCCATTTCAGAGCTCAAAATTTCGTGGGGAAATTGTAATGTATTACTAAAACCGTAAGGTTCCGCGGAACGCCATGAATTACTGATGTGGCACCATGTCAGCTTGCGCCGCTTTATTGTTGCCATTATGGTTTCTTGTGGGGCTCCGCAATTAATGATATTTTGTCACAGACATACTCATTAGTCCTGTCTTCTAGGTAGGAAATTCGAAGGATTTTTCTCATGCATTTATTTTCGAATGCCTGCAATTTGTTTTTGGTAGCTGCTAGCAGTGACCAGGTTCAACTCAGTAAACAAGAAGTACATCAAGCAAACAATATATATTATATGTTTTGTATTCACAGAGGTGTGCTGGAATGGATAAGTCCACAACTTAACCCCAGATTTGCCTTGACCTACGGAAGACTGACTATTCGAAACGTAAGTGGTTTTCCTGTTATCAAAACAGCATTGATTAAGCCTAGCCTTGGACAAAGTCTTTAGATCTTGGCCCAATTATTGGACGGGTGCAGACGATATAGGCCGCTTGACAGTGCAAATAGACTTGGCAAATAACTTGGGCCTTAATAGAAGTCGCATAGAAGATTATTTTTTTTTACTGTGGTGCCAGGATTTTAAATGACTTATTCCATGACTAAGCGTTTTAGTGGCAACACAATCATTCTCATACATAGTATTAGGCTAGCCTATCTGTTTTGCATAGATCTCTGTAAAATATTTGTATAACCTTTTGTTTTATGAATTAAGGTTCTGCACTTTATTTTGTGAATTTCTTTGCAATAACTATGATGTCTATAATAATACATATAATAATCTATAATACAATATAATATGCAATAAAATACACTATAACACACAGTGGCGTATTTAGGCATGTTCCATTGGAACAGGGGCCCCCACAGAAAAGGGGCCCCCACACATCCCAAAAATAAATGTTTGAGTGACATCCCCATATTTCGTTGAAAATGTAAAATAATTTTTAATGTATTCCCGTACAATTTAAAGCGCTCCAGTTCAACCAAGCTACGTGCAACAGAAAATGTATGATTTTACAGAATGTAATATGAATTAACGGCCCTTTTCTGAGGTCGGCCCTATGTGGAGACCACGAGGGACCCCACATAAATTTGGGAACAGAACCCCCACATAAATTTGGGAACAGGGCCCCCCACAACCCTAAATACGGCCCTGATAACACAATATAATATACAATATAATATACCATGGTAGCCTTCGATCGTAAAGGTGGGGCTCCTATGCATTAGGACAGGGGTCGGAAACCTACGACACGCGTGCCAGACTTGGCATGCAGAGCAAATTTCAATGGCACGCGGAAGACCCTAAGAAGACTTTTCAAGTCTTTTCTACAAGTATAAAGCATGATGACTTCAGTATGTTGGCACGCTGAGTAAATTAAGAAATACTACTTTGGCACACTAAGAATGTCTTGTTTGAGTGTATAAATACTGAGTGATTGACTAGCAGAAAGACCTATAGAAGGATTGTAGAATGTAGAGAACCAACGTTAGTTGTTACGTAGGCCAGGGGATTTTTACGTTCTTACTTTTACATAAAGTAGAGCCACGCCTATAGGTGCACGGTGGTCGAGCGATAGCGCATTCGACTGGCGTACTGAAGGTCCAGGGTTAGAATCTTGGTAAAGGCTAGGATTTTTTTCCCGGGACTCGAGGGCGTCCCTGAGTCCACCTAGCTCTGATGGGTAACTGACATTAGTTGGGGGTAAAGTAACGGTCAAACATCCCCCTAGTATGCTTCACCGGCCCTTTGATCAATTTGGTCCGACGGGTACTTTACTTTATAGCAACGCCTGTAGAAATAAAATTCCAGAATGACGGGTAACAACAAACTTTGAATATGCCTTTTAGAGTAAACACAATTTTAAGGGAATGGGTGAGTAGCATCCCCTTCCTACACCTCTATGGACACATAGGCCTATACATAATTTAAAGCAGACTTGCATTGAACACAGTTATGATATTATTGCTATAGTTTTTTTTTTTATGGCTGACTCCACCTTACTGTCGATAACGATTGGTGAATATATTCTAAATGACAGCCAGATCCTGTGACTGATTCAAGTACCTACACCTGTGTGGCCACTAACAAAGTGGGGACAGTGTGGTCCAATCCTGTTGAAGTGGGCTTTGGATGTAAGTAATCAATGAAGCCTCTATCTTATAAGGATATGTTGTCATCTACTATACATTCATTAATAAGCTAAATACCACAAAGTTGACCGGAGGAAATTAAATTTACATGTACCCTGTAAGCTCCTCGCTTCTGGAAGTGCCCCGCTTCTATCTGAAGACCGTTGGCCTTGAGCCTTCTCAATATCCGGTCCGAAAGTGTGGAATCTACTTTCCATTCAACTCAGGCCAACAGGCTCCATTGATACCTTCTAAAAGAACTTAAAAACTTATTATTTCAATATTTATCTTAGTTAACATGCTTTGAGCCCTACTGTCTTACCTTTATGTTAGATCGGTTATTGTTTTGTTTTAATTGTTTGATTTGTTCTATGTTTGTAATGTTTTGAATCATCATTTAGCTTTGTATCTCTTGGCCTATAGCTTGTATCCGTGTTCTTAGTTGTTTTGTTTAATGCGCTCTGAGCTTGCATTATGTTTGTTGGTAGCGCTATACACATGTCATTATAATTATTATTATTAAGCTACAGATAAAAATTTCATAAACAACGAAGAACAGAAATTAATATTTACTGACAACATTTAGGAAAGTAGATCTAATTTAAAACAAATATTGTACAAAATGGATTTTTTTTAATGCAGAAAAAGAAAGGGAAAGCTATCAGTGTGGAGTCGAAACCAGGTCGCCCGCATGTCAGTCGGATACGCTTACCACTCATCTAGAGAGCATACCTGCCAGAAGCGCGATCGCAAAAGTAAATTATGAGACAATAAAGTCACGTGTCTTTAAATTAACCAATGGGGATCGGAATCCACACACACAGTTTACTATACATAATATAGAGATATTTGAATATAAAAGTTGCATGTGGGCTCTTTCATAGACCTTTTGTAGATCTCATTAAGCATAAGTTTAACTTTTTTTTCATTATTTTGAAAATGTATATTATGCTATAACAAAGTTTTGAGTTGTCGGCTTACTACCGAGTGGGATTTTTCAAAAAATGAAAGTCGCTGTGAAAAAGGTCTAGTCACAAACGGACCAAGGCCTTAAAACAATTGCCTCTGGTTTGGTGGCGAAAGTCCAGCTTGAGCCCCTACAACACATCAGAGCGGTAAACAAGGTCACCACTATGTACAAGATCATGAGCCGCCATGTAGAAATGGCAACACAGCCAGGTCGCATCCAACAGGTGTCCCGCTCTACCCGAGGTAATCAGCTCAAACTCCATGTACCATACGCACGCACCGACGTTTACAAATATTCCTTTTTTTACGTCCGCCATTATTAGACTGTAGAACTCACTGGACCAAGCCTCCATCACTGGCTTTTAAATCTTCACTGAAGGGTTTGGGCTAAATGCCTACAATGAGACTCCGTCATTTGTTTGTAGTTCTTGTTTGTTTGTTAAAAATGTTTATATGTCGTTAAATTAAATTGTGGACTTTTTCCTCGGGCCTAACGGGGTCTCCACAATAATATGAAGAGGAAGAAAACCTCAGCATAGTTTCAATGACAATTTCCATGTAGACATTACCATAAAAACAAAAAAACTTTCAAGCAAAGTATAACATTGCAAACCGTTATCAAACGAATGTTATGGTAAACTGGAACTCTGGGATATGTCCCTCGACAACCGAATAATTACTAGGAGCAGATTTTCTCATTTGTGTATGTCATGTTTGTTAGAAATGCATGAAATTACTTTTATTTGTTTTCGTTTTTCGCCATGTTTCCTCCACAGATATAAGTGAGTTTTCTAACGTGAAAACAAATTTCATAGACGCCGTTCTGTACATGGGAATTGAGATAGGATGCGACTTACCTGCACACAACACAGGTATGTTTGAAAAAGTAGGTCTATATTAGTGGATACACCTGCACACATAACAGGTATGTTTGAAAAAGTAGGTCTATATTAGTGGACACACCTGTACACAACACAGGTATGTTTGGAAAAGTAGGTCTATATTAGTGGACACACCTGTACACAACACAGGTATGTTTGCAAGGGGGCAGTCTATATATTTATATATATATTATATATATTATTGGACACACCTGCGCTCAACACAGGTAAGTTTGGAAGGGGCGGTCTATATACGTTTACGGGACCCCACAAGTGTGAGAACTAGAAGGCGATCGATTGTAGTTTAAACAAGATCTGCTAAGCATTTCAAAAAGCTTTTTCTTTAAATTCTTATTCAAATGCGTTTTGTTGTAAATGTCCTTTGTATTCAATAACCCATCAAATAATTATCTGTGATCTGTTTCATAAACAATACAATTTTGTACTGAAATGTGTCGTTATCGTAAACTCCTTAGCTATGTCTGACGAGAGAACAATAGATAAATATATAATAGATTCTCTTTACAGTTTTCTTTATTTGAAAACATGTCTTTAAATGCAATTATTTTTAAATTTATATTTTTTAAAGAAGTCTCATAAATTCATATTTTTTTCTGTATTATCCTGAACTTTATGAACTTTTCAGTGATCTAATATAGCTAAGATCGCATAAACGATTGATAAGGAGAATTATATACAGAAGAATTGGAAAACTCACGTGACCAGCTTTATTTCGATTTGGTTCTATCGTTATTGTATTAACAATTTTCCGTTCTATAATATCTTTTTAAATTACATTGTATACTCCATAATGTTTTAAAAATTCATTACGCAAGACTAACATGATTGTACTATGTCTGTATAGAGTTTGTATAAAGTTTGTATAGAGTTCTAAAACAGCTGTTTGTACATTTTGGTGTCTAGAGTTGCATTACGCTTGGTACAAATCTGACATGAACTTTATCAGGACTGACCTGAATCCGCAGTACTTCCTGTCCAGAAACGGAAAGCTCTACATCTCTGAAGTCCAGTCTGCTGACCAGTGAGTTTGTGTATGTTATTTAAGTAACATTTCTAAGCAGTGTCCTAATTATTAATGTGGTCAATGGTTAGACGGGGTGGCCTGGGCAAGCAAATAAGTATCAATCGGGAACTACCGTATATAACTATAATGCTAGAAGTATACATTTTGAGCTCGAATACAAAAGAAAAACAAGAGAATTGTAAAGAGAGCTAGTGCTGGTAACTCCAATCTACACTGACGCCTTGAGGTTCACAAATCATAGAATTTCCCAAGCTATTGCTAGATGCTTTGATTTGTTTTTATTGGGTAACGCTTTAAATACTTTTGACATTCTACGAATTTGAATAGAATCGAATGAAAAGTTTATCTAAGCATCGATATTAAAATTTAGCAGAGGATCTAACCCTTGACACTTAAGAGTGGCGTTAATCCTCGACCCCACTGACCAGAAATAAAAATCAGCATTCCTTAATTCCGCCTAAAAGTCCCGGTGTAATTCATAACTCTGTTTGCTTAGAAGACAAAAAAACATGTCATGGCACATTGATTTCATGTGACATTACTGACATCATTCACAGGGGTGAATATTTCTGCATGATTCTCATGATACCCCGCAGTGGTCAAGTTCTCACAGAGTCGCAGGCTCCGTCCAGAACTTCGCTGGGAATAGACCTACGGGTCATCGGTGGAAGTAAGTATGTACGGATCCCAAATGTTTAAATATATACATGTACTCGTGATACATACATAGTAATAGGTAAAGTACAATATTATATATAGACATAGCGGAATGTGTATATAGATAGATTGTTAGTTAATAAGATAGATCGATCGATCGATCGATCGATAGATAGATAGATAGATAGATAGAGAGATTGATAGAGAGATAGATAGAGAGATAGATAGACATATAATTATAGATAGATAGACAGATAAATAGACAAATGGATAAACATATAATTTAGATAGATAGATAGATAGTTAGATAGATAGACATATAAATAAAGATAGATAGACATATAGATAGACATATAAATATAGATAGATAGATAATAGATAGATAGACATATAAATATAGATAGATAGATAGATAGACATATAAATATAGATAGATAGATACTAGATAGATAGACATAAATATAGATTGATAGATAGATAGACATATAAATATAGATAGATAGATAATAGATAGATAGACATATAAATATAGATTGACGGATAGATAGATATAATTTCTCTGATTAGCCTATGACGAAGTCTATGTACATACATATTATTATCGTGATCAACAGCTGCACATAATTACGGCCCAGAAATCATGGACAAGTTCCCACAATTCTACCCGGAAGTCCCGATGATTGGCGACCTCATTGAGCTGGAGTGCTTTGCCTATGGAAGGTCGGTGTATACCGCGCTGTCAGACATCGCCATAACATTACAGATTGTGTGTCTCTTTGTATTCTATAGATTATCAAAACGAAGCACAGGTAAAAAAAAAATGTTGGCTAAGATTAAGATTAAGAAAAGCGTTTATCCAAACATATAGCCGACCAATACACTGTATTGACGTTGCAGCACCGCAGTGGGATAGCTATTTTATGTCTCGAGTTCCAATCCAGGTTATAATCCAAGGTGGGTTTTTTTCACTTCATGGGTCTGGGAGGTGTCATTGGGTTTATTCAGCGTTGAGGTGTGGGAGGCGTCAACTTAGCACTGCATGCCGTCACGTCAAGTTGGCCGCACCAACATTTTCATCCCCAACAAAAAAATCATCAAAGATATTGACTGATGGTTGCATTACATTTTTAAACCGTACTGTCGCTTGGTAGTGTGTGAAAATACCAAATTATAAACTTTGTCATCTAGACACCAAGGATTGTAAGGCGGGTATTGTCCTGGCCACCAAGGTTTGGGTGGCCTCAGGGACCGTGCAATAATCCTCGGAGGCGTTACGGGGGACACTAAACAGACCGACATTGCATGTAAGAGTATGTTTTTATTTTTTAATCAACTTACTTGATAATTGTATCCCCATAACGCATTTTTATGATTGCTTTCTAAGAACTGAATGCGGACGTTCGGGCATGGAATAGGTGGCTTAAATAAACCAGGAAAACCAATATCTTCCTTTAAAGCTCTTAAACTAATCAAAATGCAAGACTAGAATCAAAACACAGATAAGCATAAGTAAAGTACTTTTCGGACCAAACTGATCAAAGGGCTGGTGACGCAGCGTTCACCGGTTTCTACGTGTGGATGTGTGGCCAGCACAATGCCCAGCCGCCTTTACTTTACCCCAACGTGTCAGGTATCCATCAGAGTTGGGTAGACTCAGGGTCACCTCCAGATAAGCGTAGGACGTAGATAATCTTCTATAATATAGTAGTTGCGTCTGTAACATACATGATAAGATAAGTATTTCCATTTTTTAATGATTTTTCTTTGCGGCCTTTTGTCTTAGAATGCCGTTGTCCTATTCCTGGGTTAGAGACGACGGACCTCTACACCCTGAAGCTTACTACAGGGAATTCAACAGGGTGTTGGTCCTTCCTAAAGCCAGGCTTCAGGACACTGGTTCCTACACTTGCATCGTCAGGGGAAACAAAAACTCGGCCAACAAAACCGTCCATCTCAATTTAAAAGGTATGTTGTTATTGGAAATGTGGAATTTAACAGATAATAATAATAAAGCAATGTGGTTAACAAAATGAATTTTAATACATTGACTTGAAACTCACTGACTTTCAAAACATTGGTTGTAACACATTGATTTTTAACACATTGCTTTGTAATACATAGACTTTAAACGCATTGACTGAAAACATAATAATATGGTCTTTTAACACACTAAATAAAACATATTGTCTGTATACTTTTACTTATTGACTTTTAACAAAATTACTTTAAGAGCATAACGATTGTTATCCATAATTCATTAAATCTAAGACATGAAATGAAAGTAAAAGATTGATGCACAAGCTACAATATTTATCTCAATCATTTTATAGTAGGCCTAAATTAGAAAACTGTTCCCTCCTTTACTGTTATGGGATAACGCGTTCTTAAATTCACCCACAAAATTGAGAAAATGTTGAGAATATGAGTACATTTTAAACTCAATGCTGTGTCTGTCATTATAAGTCAATGTTTACATGCTATCAACCTTTGCTAGACTTGCTGCGGTTTAAAGAATAACTTTAAATAGGCCCACGACAAATGTGTTATGAATACAAATAATCCTGCTTTGTCTCTTTCTTTGTTCATCTGAATATGAAAACATTATTCTGGAGTTAGGTGAAAACATATGACTATTGAAATGGACAGTTATAATCCTCAATGGGATGGAGGTTACTTTCTGTTTGTCTACTAGTGTATCACCTGTATCTACTTTAGTTGACCGATGGTTGTGGTTGTAAAAATCGTGTTCTATAAAATAAATAAAAAATCCTTTGTTTATTTGTATTTGTAGCTCGGCCCTATTTCCCTTACCCTATGCAAAACCAACATCTGGACGCCGGGATCACATTCACCTGGACCTGTGGGGCTATCGGCGTGCCACTGCCTACTTACACCTGGTACAGGAACGGTGTTGAGCTGACCTCTGACCTAGGCGATGGCGTCAGAGTAAGCAACTTTACATTTTTCAAAAATAACAAACGAGTGGCCACAGAAACTGGTGAACGCTGCTTCACTGGATCTATGGGTCCGACAGGATACTTTACTTTTTTTTTTAGCTCCAAAGTATTTTATAAGTATTCTTATTGAATGTTGTTTTCTTTTAATCGGGCCAGAAACCAAACATTTAGAATTCACAATTATATTTATCATCTCACCTAGGTTGGGCTTACTGAAGTATAGTCTTTGTTATGGCAACACAATCTACTCGACAGTAACGCAATGAAATATAGCGAAATATAGCTTGCTTTTAAAGCAATAGGAAATGAATAAAAACTTTTAAATATTAGAATTAAACAGTGATACTGAAATAAAAGTAAATTTGTACACTATATCTTATAAGTTTACAGACGTTCCTTCCAGATAGAAGATTATTTCGTCCACTAGGACCAAAACACCTGCAGGGCGACAGGGATCCGTTGGTGGCAGGGATAGAACCCGCGACCTGTCAGTTGGTTTTTGGAGGTCAGTCCGGTGAACTAACCGCTGGACCAGCCGGGCTTCATATCGAAGCCAAGTGATTATGTTTACAAATAGTGTACAATTGTACGGACTAAAAAAAATAGTTTCTATGTTTCCAGTTTAAAAAAAATACAGCTAGAATATATCATAAAGTAAAAATAATTCGGAGATGTAGTATTTTTTTTCTCACAAAAGATGTTTTCTTAACAAAATCTATAATGTATTAAATCTTTTTGATGCCGATACTACTTTACTTAGCTTTTTAAAATTAATCTTTGAAACTGTTCAGATAAACAAAATAAAGTAGGCTATATAATTGTTAATACAATACATGAGAGGTCGGCAACCTATGGCACGCGTGCCACAAACTTGTCACGCAGAGCGCTTTTGAATGGCACGAGGAAGATGCCCCAAAAGCCTACCTTACTTCCGTGTTCTTGGGCAAGCCTTACTCCCATGTGCTTACTTTCAACTGTTTCCCTAGGTTCACCGAAACACCTTGACCATTGAAAAGGTCACAGTCGGGCGACACGAGGGCGTCTACCAATGCGAGGCTGTGAACGCTTATGGCAAGGCGCGGTCAGGGGGCCAGCTGAGAGTTTTGTGTAAGTATTTGAGTTTAAAAATGAGCGTGATTGTATTGTTTCTCCTGCTTCTCGAGTAGTAATTCTAATATGACAATGGTTAACTGAACAGTGGCGTAGCTAGGGGAGGGGGGTCCAAATTCGAAAGTCCCCCTCGGGCCCCTGCTTTAGGGGGCCCCCAAAGGAGTGTCCGATTTGTTTTTCTCATGTCATAATGTCGAATGTCAAGATCCAGGGGCCCCTAAAGAGGCCAAGCCCCCCGGCCCTTGAATCCCTAGCTACGGCACTGTAACTGAACAAGTCAGGATAACCAACAGGTGTAGAACACCACTTCTGTATGCATGGACTTCAACGTCTGGTAATGTGTAAATCACCGATACGCTTAGATTAAGTGAGACAGCCCCTGTTGTGCTTCCGATGATCAGTGCACTGCTGAGAGGCTTCGAGACTCACTGGGTAAGAAGCTATGAGCGCAACAGCCCGTCTCAAACACGCCCTGGTGCCTGGATGTCCGGGCCTATAGTCTGGGATTTGTGCTACCGGGCGACAGTGCAGGTATATGAGCGAGCCTTATCGGCGTGCTCTGGTTGTCTAGTCTCGGACAGGATCTTGATGTGCACCCCCCACCCATTGACCCACCCCTTTGCATCATAACGCCCTGGACAAAAGAGCCGGAATGCTTCTCTAAAGAGCCGGAATGCTTCTCTAAAGAGCCGGAATGCTTCTCTGGTATATTTTTAAGACAGGTATAAATAGGTGTAGAACCTAATATTCTTGTCCATAAAAAACGTATATAATAAGATGTATATAAATATTTTGTTGTCAAATGGTATTATTAGAGGCATCATCTTATCAATCTTATAAAGTCAATTACAGTTCTGTTTTATTATTTTTATGTTTTTAGATTTTGCCCCCACATTTGTTACCAGTGCCGTAGAGGCCTCCAAAACCGCAGCAGAAGGCGGGAACATCACCATAGCCTGCAGCCCGCACGCAGCACCTCGAGCCACCATCACGTGGTTAAGGAACGGGGCCGAGGTCGGGCACGTACTCCCTAACGGTGCCCTCGAGCTGGCGTTTGTGAAGAGATCTGACGCGGGGACGTACACATGTGTGGCCACCAACGAGCTTGGGGAGGCGACATCTTCCTGTAGACTTTACGTGGAAGGTATGGAGCATGCGCAGTGGGTTAATTGCTATTAATAATAGAAGTTCTCGTCTGGCCATAGAAATGTGTGCTTTTAAAATGTACCAAGAACAGAAGCACTGAACGAAACCAGCTAAATATATATTATTGTATAGTTAATGCGTTTTATTTTAAAGCATGACACCAGTAAATCCATAACAAGCTGATATAACATAGTACTATGGGTTTAAACGGAAATCAAGGAAACTGCAAAAATAAAAATAAATAGTATTTCCAATACCTGTCATGTGATTATTTTCTCATCAAATATTTACTTGGTTTCTGTCTCACCACATACACACGCAAACTCACACACATACACTCAAACTCACACATAATCAAACTATCAAACTCGTTGAATCACTCAGTCATGTATATTTCAATACATTCCAAAGTCTTATTTATAAATATACAATTTTTGGAAGTAGTCATGTGAGTATAAACTTTAACCTTAGTGCATTTAAAACTTGTTTCTTAGAAAATACCGTATTTGTTGAGAAGCCCATTGACGTGTCTGTGGAAGAAAACCAGACGGCAGTGATTCCCTGCAAGGTGTCGTTTGTTCCTGGTAAAATGGACATCGTTTACTCTTGGAGGTTTTACTCTCACACAATCGACTTTTCAAGTCAAAGTGACGACAGGGCTCATTACACTATGGTAAGTGATAGTCAGTAGATGAAACTTGAATAGTATCAAAAATGATTTATACTATATGATGTAAACACCTTTATTATTCATCGCAATAAACTGTTGCAAGTAAGATCTTTGTCATATAGTCCAATCCTTGTATATTATGATTAAATGTTGTAAAATTGTTTCTAATGTTCAATTACACATTGGACCAATAAATCAACTAAATGCAACGAATTTCTTCTTTTTTTTCAATTGGCCATTTTTTTTTATACCACATAATTTCAAGCCAGAACCGTCCTACCCAATCCCCTTCACTCGTCCGCTTTAGGGTGAAAATGCATCAAGTTATGAGCCCCGTAGTGCCCTAATCATGACTAAAAAGATAACCTTCCCACAGAAAATGTACTTTAGTGGGTTTGAAGGGCAAGCATTATTATGTTGCAACCCGTATTCGTTCTAAAAACTCTTCAATCATTAAAATGTCGCAATGTGGCCCCAAAAAAATGCTTTATTATTACATAAAGCATTTTTTTTCAAATTTTAGATTGCCAGAATTTGGTTTAATTACATTACAGCTTTGAGTAATATTTTATATCTTGTTTTAATGAGAACTAAATATATAACGGTTTATATATATATATATATATCTCATAATTTTTCACTTTGAACAGACTTTGCCCTGTCGTTTGTTTACTCGGGTCTATAAAACAAATCTATCCTGACTCTTCGAAAGTTCCTTCCAAGACTAAAACCATTTTGTTAACAAGTTATCAAACTTGATTCTCTAAAGCGTTTTTCTAAAGACTAAATTCTTTTTGTTGACGAGTTGTCTAAACATTTTTCCCCAAAGCCCTTCGCACACAGCTCGGAGAACGGTGCCCTCTACATAGTCTCAGCCAGGATAAAACACAGCGGAACGTACACGTGTATAGTGACCACTGTGACTGGATCCATCAGTGCCAGTGGCTACTTAACTGTCAGGGGTGAGTACTTCACATTAATTAAACATGACCTTATTAAAAGTGCTCATCTGTTCAATCAGCAAATGAAGCGAAGCTCAGAGCAATTATTTAAAGTTCTGACTGGGGGCTTCATTTATTTATTCATTTATTTATTCATTTATTTATTCATTTATTTATTCATTTATTTATTCATTTATTTATTTATTCATTTATTTATTCATTTATTTATTTATTCATTTATTTATTCATTTATTTATTCATTTATTTATTCATTTATTTATTCATTTATTTATTTATTCATTTATTTATTCATTTATTTATTCATTTATTTATTCATTTATTTATTCATTTATTTATTCATTTATTTATTCATTTATTTATTCATTCATTTATTCATTTATTTATTCATTTATTTATTCATTTATTGATTCATTTATTGATTCATTTATTTATTCATTTATTTATTCATTTATTTATTCATTTATTTATTCATTTATTTATTCATTTATTTATTCATTTATTTATTCATTTATTTATTCATTTATTTATTCATTTATTTATTCATTTATTTATTCATTTATTTATTCATTTATTTATTCATTTATTTATTCATTTATTTATTCATTTATTTATTCATTCATTTATTTATTCATTCATTTATTCATTTATTTATTCATTTATTTATTCATTTATTTATTCATTTATTTATTCATTTATTTATTCATTTATTTATTCATTTATTTATTCATTTATTTATTCATTTATTTATTCATCTATTTATTCATTCATTTATTCATTTATTTATTCATTTATTTATTCTTTATTTATTCCATCAATGCTTCAAACCTCAACTCATTTATCAGTATAATGGGAAAAGATTATATCCACTCAGTGGGGGAGTTCTGATTCAATCTAGTCTATTCATTTAACTCATTTACACCTACTGTACTTTTTGAAAGAACTTATTCAAATCTGCTCTTTAATATTAACATATTACTAGACAACGAATAGATCACGCATACGATCTTGGTCATCTGCAATTTTCCAAGTCAGATCTTGGTCAACCATCAGCAATCTCCTTCCTCTTTTCTGAAAGCAATATTTGAATTTCTTTTATAAAATGGGAATACTACACTATCCCAAGGCTAAAAATTACAAAGTGACAAATATCACAAGTCACAATCTCACAGATTCAGTAGCGTAACAAGAGGGACGGAGTGGGCGGCCGCTCCATGCACCAAAGTTTGGATAGGCGCAAAAATAACACTTTCTTAACCTAAATTTACCGATAAATTAAAACAAATATTGTATATAGGCTCGGATTTCGTTCCCCACCCCAATGCTCCAGACGCTATTTACCCTAGTTTAAAAAAAAAAGGATCCGTCGGAACATTGATCCATAAGGCTGGTTAAGCAACGTTAACCAGTTTCTGTGGCCACGCATTCTAGGTGATTGTTTGGCCAGCACTATTGCACAGCCGCCGTTACTTTACCCCAAGTTCGGGTACCCATCAAAGCTAGGTAGACTCAGGGACACCCTCCAGACTCCGGAGAAAATCCTAGCCTTCGCCGGGGTTCGAACCCTGTACCTTCGGTTCGCCACGCGAACGCGCTTCCGCTCGGCCACCGTGTCCCTGCCCTAGTTACGTCACAGCACAACTTCCTTGACCTTGACCTACAAAACCTTAGGGTCCCAGCAAACCCCAAAGGATATCATTGATATAATAGAACAATAATAAATACTTTTATTAGTTGGCGGGGAGTTATTCTTTATTTTATTCACTTCTGGTCTTGTTGATTTTGCAATGAAGACGTGAAGAAATAAAACTAACTGATAAGCCTAATATTGATTCTGGAATTCTGTACACAGGGCCCCCGGGAGAGCCAGGGGGCGTGCACGCCAAGCAGAACAATGACTCGTCCATCTTTCACAGCAACGTTGAGATATGGTGGCAGGAAGGGGAGGTCCATGGCTACCCGGTGACCCGGTACCGAATAGAGTACCTGTCCATATACGATGAAGACTGGCAGATACTAAGAGATGGTAGGTAGTCCAACACAATACTTATTTAGCCAACTTAATATTGCACTTGATCTGTGAACCCTCTTTTTAAATTAATAGCAATAGAGAAAAAAAAGTCACACTTGATCGTATTATTTGTAACGAAAAAGTGGTCTCAGTTGGGTATACAAAAGTCCCATAGAGATCAAAGGAAAGATGGGTTGAACAACTTGCTCTGCCTAAGCTATGTGTGCAAAATAAAAAGTATTAAAATCTCCATCAGTCATTTTTTTCTTCATTTTTTTCAAAGTCATTTTGGAATATTATATATAAATATATATAATTGAAACTTAACAGCATAACTTTGAACCCATACACATTACAACATTCTGTTTCTTGTATAGTTTCAACTTCCTCCAGAAATCCCATTCAAACTACCAGCTTCTGTCACTTGTATCATTTCAACTCTTTTATTTATCCTCCAGGTATCCCCGCCCACTTGACCACCATAGAAAACTACCCAACCTGGCGTGGCTATACGGCGATGGACATTCTGTCCCCGGGCAACGCCTACATGTTCCGCGTGAGTGCAGGAAATGACCAAGTGGGCTACGGCCACCCGAACTATGGACCAACTAGTAAGTATTACAGTGGATACGTTACTATCTTATTACTTGAGTCTCAATAGTGTTGCAAGTACTGTGTTAATGCCAAAAGAAACTTTTAAAATGACATCAGCACCACAACAAAGCAAACAAATTCAGCATGTAAGATCGTGGAGGCTTCTTGAACTTCTTTTTAACCTGCTAGAGCACATCTATATACAATCGAAAACGAGGATTCTTACCTTGTCCCTACCGAAACCATTGACACTACATGTTAACAGTGTGTCTTATTGAGGCTCTCACCTTCAATATTGACAGCTTCATTAAAAACAATGATCGTCCGTTAGAGTCAATACTGAGTTAACAAAAAAGTAAAGTATCCCGTTGGAAGAAGCGTTCACCAGTTTATGTGGTCACTGCATACTAGGGGGTTGTATGGCCAGCACAGCGCCCAGCCGCTTTACCAGAACTAAATTCAGGTACCGCTCAGAGCCGGGTAGACTCAGAGACACTCAATAGAACCGATAACAAATCCTAGCCTTCACCAGGATCAGAACCCATGACTTTGGTACGACATCCGAAAGCACCCCATTAATACTGATTAGCTTACTATAATAGAGTATTATTTTCGGAAGCCAATTTTTCCACATTCTGTTTAACTACAGTATAATTTAAAGCTTCAAATAGTTGGGGGGGGGGGGGGGTATGGCCCGGCCCCAACATATAAAACGCACTAAAAATGAGTTTAAAATGTTAATATATTTACTTTAAAACAGGGATCTCAAACTCGAATGAAGGCATGTGCCCATTTTATCACTTAAGAGATGTGTCAAAGGCCGCACCTCCCCCCTCCCCCCTCACAACAACCCGACCCTAGTAAACAAAAAACACTTCATACATCATAACTCATTTTACTATTTAATCACTAACAATATGCCAATTTACAATTTAGACTCAAAGAATTTTACCAAAGTGAACTATCATTATTATTATTAAGTAAGTTACGTATATAAAATTAACAATAAAATTTGATGTGTATCAGTACTAGCTGTCTGAATTTCAAGAATCGTACATTTTTGTAAGCTTACTAGCGTAACTAGCGGGTCACAACAATCCACTTGGTGGGCCGCATGCGAACCGTGGACCGTGTGTTTGAGACCTCTACTTTAAAACTTTAAGAAGAAACGGGGCTATGATGTTTACAGCAAATTTGTTAATATTTTCTATCCAATGGGTCTCAGTGGTCTATCTCAGTGGTCGGCAACCTAAGGCACGCGTGCCAGACTTGGCACGCAGAGCAATGTCCAATGGCAACAAAATAATGATATATCAATATAACATTTTCTTCTGGCCTTTCCACGAGAGCAAACATCTATAGGCCTATAACACGGTCTTAAGAGGGAGACTATGTTAGCATGCGCAGATGGTATCAGGAAATCAGCATGGAATGATAGTATCAGTGAAACACTACTACCAACAATAGAGTGAATTGTTTCTATTTTCATAACAGAGTGGTACACAGTGGCCTCGGGTCCGCCCCTGTACTCTCCTGACAACATCGCTGGGGGTGGAGGCATGGTTGGCCAGCTCCAAGTCACGTGGGATGTGAGTGGTTTTATTTTTACATACACACACAGACATACACATAATATGCACATATGTAGAGAATGTCTTATTACATTGAGAGAGATTAAACAAATAGATAAACAGATAGACAGATAGTTAGATCGATAGATTTTAGATAAATAGATTATAGATAGATATCTAGAATAAAAGTTAGTTAAAAATAATAGATTGATAGATGTAGATAGACAAAATTAGAGATAAATAGATAGGTAGATAAAGATAGATGGATATAGACAGGTATATATATATATATATATATCATCATCATCATCAATCTTATGACCGTTGTGGTCTTGGGGGGGGGGGGGAGCGAATGGACTCTTCGGCAATCAACTTTCTCCACTTTTGCCTATCTTGAGCGGTTGTTAATAGTTGAGTCAACTGCAGCACTGTCCAATACTTTACATTGTCGAACCAGCGTCTCCGCTGACGGCCTCTCCAACGCCCACCTTCCACCGTGCCCTTGAGGATTGTTTTTGTCAGGTTATTGTGCCGCAACACATGACCGAACCATGTCAGTTTGCGCCACAGAATAGGTATACCTATTCTGTGGCTTGCGCCGTTTGATTGTTGCCATGTTTCTTGTGGGCCTGCAATTGGGGATATTCTGTCCCAAACATACGCATTAGTCATGTGATCTATGAAGGAGATTCGAAGTATTTTTTCAAGTATTTATTTTCGAAAGCATGCAACTTATTTTCATTTGCTGATAGAAGCGTCCATGTCTCACATCCATACAGAATAATAGTTCTGACAAGGGCTCTGTAAAGTATGAGCTTTGTTGGGAGACCAATGCTTTTACTGGTCCAGATTCTCTTTAGGCGAGCCATATATATATAGACAGATAAATATAGATAGATATAGATAGATGGATAGATAGATAGGTAGATAGAGATATATATGGCATCCTTCCATCCTCAAGGGACGATGGCGCAGTCTCCTTTCTCTCTGCCTCTCGCCTTTCTCCTGGCTCGTTTCTCTTCGCTTCTTTCTGTGAAAGTGGCTTCTGCAGCTTGAGTGCCCTCGCGCACCTTGGACCGCCAGGAGGTGCGTTCCTCAGCATGGCTCTCCCACGTGTTGGGCTCAATGCGTGCCAGTAATAGGTCTTTCTTGCAGACGTCTTTGAACCGCAGGCAAGGGCTACCCCTCTTTCTTGTACCGGCTGCCAGCTCTCCATACAGTAGGGCTCTTGGGATGCGCTCCGCACCCATCCTGTGGACATGGCCTATCCATCGCAGGCGACTCTCACTCAGGATTGAGTTTATGCTCAGCATATGGCTTCTCCTGAGCACCTCCACATTTGTGACTCTTTCCTGTCATTTGATGTGGAGTATCCTGCGCAGGCATCGCAGGTGGAAGCTATTGAGCTGCTTAATTTGCTTAGCGTATGTAGCCCAGGTCTCGCTTCCATAGAGAAGTGTGCTTAGCACACTGGCCTGGTAGACAGAGATTTTTGTCCTATCAGTGAGTTGAGCATTATCCCATACTCTTTGGTTGAGCCTTGCCATTAAATATACTGCCTTGCCGATTCTGGTTTGTATTTCTTTTTCCAGGGACAGTGAGCTTGAAATGTTGCTGCCAAGGTATGTGTAGTCCTCGACAACATCCAGAGTGTTTCCCTCAATTGAGATTGCTGGGAGGCATTCTGTACCTTGCCTCATAATGTTGGTCTTTTTTAGGCTTATTTTTAGGCCGAATTCTTTGCACGCCTCCGAGAATCTACTGACCAGTTGCTGGAGTCCTTCCTCTGTGTGTGAAACAAGAGCTGCATCGTCAGCGAATAGCAATTCTCTGATTAATACGGTTTCCACTTTGCTCTTTGCACGGAGCCGGGCTATGTTATAGAGATTTCCATCGGCCCTAGTATGGATGTTCACGCCCTCGGAGCAGTTCTCAAAAGCATATCGGAGGAGTACTGAGAAGAAGATACCAAAGAGTGTTGGTGCCAGGACGCAGCCCTGTTTAACCCCGCTACACACTGGGAATGGTTCTGATGTGGCGCCGTCGAAGAGAACTGTGCTGTGCATGTTGTTATGGAAAGCCTCAACAATACTTAGTAGCCGGGGCGGACATCCAATCTTTTTCAGTATGCTAAAGAGTCCAGTGCGGCTAACTAGGTCAAATGCCTTAGTCAAGTCAATGTATGCAATAAAGAGGACCTTCTGCTGTTCCCGGCATTTTTCTTGTAACTGGCGCAGTGAAAAAACCATATCCATAGTTGACCGGCCAGCCCGAAAGCCGTATTGGAATTCTGGGTAGACGTTTTGTGCCAGAGTTTGCAGGCGTGCCAGAACCACTCTTGCAAAGGCCTTTCCCACAATACTGAGTAGTGATATGCCTCGATAGTTGTTACAATCGCTACGGTCACCCTTATTTTTGTAGAGGGTTACTATCTTGGCATCCCGCATGTCTTGTGGGATGTGGCCACTTTCCCAACACTCGCAGATGAGGTCGAGCAGAGGCTTACCGCACTTGAGGACTTCTGTAGGGATGCCATCGTTTCCTGGAGCCTTTCCACTACTGAGGTGATCAATGGCCTTGCTGAGCTCCTCTATCGAGGGCAGGGCATCTAGTTGATCCAGCACTGGTAGTGCTGGAACTCTATTTAGATAGATAAATAGATAGATAGAATGCAGTTTAGTTCTTGTGAACATTACATTCACTTTCAGTCCCTTGGCCACAATTAATTAGCACACCAAAGATATTTTCGATAATGAATTAGAATATATTACTAATATCGCTTCTATGTGCTCTAAAACAATCATCCCCCTGGTAATTGTGGTTGCTTTTCTTTTTCAGCACCTCCCCAAGAGCAAATGGGGAGCTCCCAACCTCAGATACGTTGTCTACTTCAAACGTCATGACGACAACGAGCGAATCAAAAAGTGGGAGTCGGTAAAAACAACTTTTTGATGTGTGTCATTTTAGTAGTCAAGTTTATATATTATATAGATTTATAGAGAGAGACAGAGCAAAAAGAAAGGTAGCGCTAAGTTTAGTGGATAAGGCTCTAATAGGATTGTGTTTCAGGATAATATTCTCAGTTTTATTTTTCCATATCGTGTTGTTAGCATTTAAATGGGTAGAGTTGACAACTTGAAACGGGGTTTGAAACAGGGGTCTAGATTTATAGATTTCTTTATCCTGAATACATAATATTAATTATCATTGCTCGTTGGCCTAGCCTTCAATATACATTGAGCTGAATAGCGAGGGCCATAATCCAGACCATGAGTAGGCTAACTAGAATATGCATTAGACATTTCGTTCTTATGTAAACTACGTCAGTAAGCTGACTAAATTCTTCAAACCACAAGGCATAATATTGTGACTGGATTATAAATTTTATTATTTATGTTTTTCTTTTTTTTTTTTTTTTTTTACTATTGATATTTAATAGAATTTTATATTATGTGGATCACACCAATATTTATGTGGGCCTACATTTAATTTCTAAACCATTAAACATAAGCAAGGCGTTATACAAAAGTTAACCTAAACAATTTGTTGTAAAACAGTAGTCTAAACCAGGGGTTGGCAACCTTTTGCTAACAGTGTGCCAAACTAGGATTTCTAAATCGTTCAGCGGGCCAACAGCCTAAAAGTCAACCCAGCTCTATTATACATGTTTTTTTATAAATTATTTTTACAGGACATTAACTCCGTAGCAAGACCAATATTTTATTACTAATCTTTCACATATAAGGTAATTATTGTCTAAACATTAGATCTATCATTTGTTTGTCAAGATGTGGATCTAACACCTTGCAAATGTTAATTATATTTCCATCTCAGTTGAACTGAGATATCTGTTAATGTGTTTAACACTTTGATAGTGAACATCTATTATTATCGTCAAGCGGTATTGATACGTAGTGATCATACAAACTGGGTAGTTAATGTAATGTTTCAAAATATACATATAAATTCTTTGGTCATGAAATATTTATATAATTTTCAAATACTTTTTACAGTTGGATCATTTCAAAGTTATAAATTGGAAGCCATTTATTCTTTTAAAAAAGAAAAAAAAATAGAAAAATTAGCTCAAATAGAACTAATTAATTATCTCCCTTTTATTAGAAAACGTTTCCACACTTGATTCAATAATATTGATGCCAAACAAGTTATGTTTTGTATAACAAATATTACTGACTAATTATTATTATTTTATATCAATAAAAAAAATGTGGAGATCTCTCGCGTGCCATTGAAATTCGCTCTGCCAAGTTTGGCACGCGTGCCTTGGGTTGCCAACCCCGAGTCTAAACCTATTAAATTGGTTGTAAAACAGTAAACCTAAAAAATTAGTTGTAAAATAGTAAATCTAAATTCATAAAATTAATCGTAACATATTAAACCTATACATTTTATTGTAAAACAGTAGGCTTAAACCACTGATAGATCAGTGGCCTAAACCTATAAAATGTATTGTAAAATAGTAAACTTATAAAAGAGTTTTAGTAAAGCATTAAACTTATAGAAAATGTTGTATAGCCCACATAATTTTGTTAAACAGTAAACCTCAATAATAATTATAAAGTGATGTTCCTCTTTTTATTGTTAAGTCAGGGGAAGTAACCGATAATTTCTTCTACACCGCTGTGGGTCCAGTCAATTACTACCTCCTGTATGACGTCAAGGTGCAGGCAATAAACGACAAGGGCGCTGGGCCGAACTCTTCTGTCCATCAAGTTTACTCCGCAGAAGAAAGTAAGAAAAATAAAGAACTATTATAAATAAGACAAGAAATGCAGTTTAGTTAATCTAACTGGATTTCACGAATTCGTGTTTTATTCATGGCTCCGTTTGTTTATTCATTTTGACATATTTTTTATGTTATGTTGTTTAATTTTAAATATAGTTTCATGTTTATATTTTTTATCTTATATTTTATATGCTATAAATGCTCCTACAGAAGATTTTTGCTTCCCATTTTTTTTCTTCGTTTTCTTTTCGTCTTGTTTTTCTTTCCTTATAACTCTTTTAATTTAGGTTAAAGTTGTTGGTTGTTCAGGTTAGTTCGGGCACAGTGCCCTCACATGGGGGTCGGCAGAGGGGTCATATGCCCGGGGGCCACACTTCTAAGGGCGGCAAATATAGTCTAAATATAGCACTAAACATACCAGCTACAGTATGCAAGGGGGCGTCACTGAAACTTTTGCCCTGGGGCGCTACATAGGCTTGTGTGGGCTCTGTAATCGGGCAACCCATTCTATGCTACAAGGAATGAGATGATAATTCATTAAGTAGTCCACTTGTAAAAGATGTTAAGTCAATTTAAACAAAAAGTGATTTTGCAGAAATTGGCTTTTAAGGCCGAAATATAAGATAGGTAGGTTATGCAGGTAACTGGCTTTTTTTTTCCCAACCGAAGTTTGTTGGACTTCACGACTTGCTATGAATGGTACCATACTGCATGCTGGCACATGAACACCCAGTGCCTTCACCTGGGGGGGGGGGGCAGAGGGGGCATATGCCCAGTGGCTGCACTTCTGGGGGCGGCAAAAAATAGTCTACATTTAGCACTAAACAAAGCAGTTACAGTATGAAAGGGGGCGGCACTGAAACTTTTGCCCTGGGGCGCATCATAGGCGTGTGTGGGCCCTGTGAACACCCCAATGTATATAGCGTTAGGAAATAAAGACGCCTCTTGGCACTGTGTAATAATAGTTCTCTGTTGTATTTAAGTTTATCTTGCTAGTTCGTGTAGACTTCTTTATGAACATATCATTTTGGTTTAGAGAGTATGTTTATTTTAACTGAGAAATATTTATGACGTAATAAAATTATGCGTTCTCGTAGTTTCTTTTACTTTACATTTCGAAAACTTCGAGAAACTTATTTCTAGTAGGCCTACTTGTACTTTCTGCATCAAATTCTATATAAGTAGATTTGCGCGGTCTTTTGTGTTGTTGAATTCTGCGCTGTGATGATTTTGTGCGACCATTAAATTGTACATACATTAGTTCAAAGAATAAAATTCTTCTTTCAATTATACTTCAAGTGGCTTGAGTTATCATTATGCGAACCTAATTAGCCTAAACAGACAACAGAGGACACGTGCAAGCGTTACAATCTGAAATAAGAAACGTGTTTTTATCCCTATGACCTTCTATGTAATTTTAGTCATTTTAGAATTTAATCGATAATTTATTAAAACTACCTTGGTTTCTTATTTCTAACGTCGAACCTGTTGAGTTTGTAAATGTAATGGTTTAATTCAGTGGTTTCCCATTTTTTTCTACACGAGGCGCCATTGTTTTTGTGTGTGTTTTTTTTAATTTTTTTTTTAAAGTAATATTTTTACCATAACGCCCTTCCCGAAGTCGGAGCCCTAGATGTCGAATTTTACCACAATACAAATACAAAATAAATATTGAATACAAAACAAATATGAACAACGCCTTTGCAATATTCGTTGGCGCCCTTGTAAATCTCCCCGGGTCGCACATTTTTAGAACCACTGAACTTACTAATGGGTCACTACATTTAGGGTGTGACATGTATTGAACCTTACGGCTCTTCTTGAGAATTTATTCTATCATTTTTAAAGTAGGCTATATTTATGTCAGATACGTTGTCGCACATTTTTGAGAACCACTGTGCTAACGAATGCTTCACTATTTTTAAGTTGTGATTTGTATTGAACCTTACGGCTCTTCATCAGAATTTATTCTATCATTTTTAAAGTATATTTATGTCATATACGTTGTCGCACATTTTTGAGAACCACTGTGCTAACTAATGGTTCACTATTTTTAAGTTGTGACTTACGGCTCTTCTTCAGAATTTTAAAAGTAGGCCTATATTTATGTTAGATACGTTGTCGGGCTTATGTTCGCATACGGTAACGTTGAATTATTCATTTTAAAAAATATAAATCCAACATTGCGTGCCCAATAAAGCATGACGCGTCCGGGAAAACTAAAGGGACGCAATCCATTTGACATGCCTTCGAGCGCAACACCTTTTTTTCTTTATAAAAAAAATAATCGAATAATTTATCCTAACATGACCAACTAAATAGGACAAGCCCGTTTTGTAAAACTAGGCCTTGTTTTGATTGTAGTTTCCTGTATTATGTTATTCACTCTTCCATTCAGGACAACTCGTGTATTACACACACACGTTGTTGCAATATACACTTAGAATAGTTAGCCTAGCCTACATACTACATACTATATACTACATACCTGTACATTTATATGATTTAAATGATAATATGCCTAAGCTTTTCTACATAGATCTAAGACATTTTCTGATATTAGGTTGTCTAGAATAAATATCTTTCCATTTTTTTTTTTACAATAATTGATAACTGTATTAAAATGGGTCCATTTTCATTTGACTAACTAGTATGCTAACGTTATTTAAATGCAAATCTCATCCGTCGATACTATTTTGTGGTATTTTATGGTCTAAATCTATGTTGAAAACCAAACAACTAGGCCTTAGTGGAAGTCACCTATGTTGTAAAAAAAAGCTGATCTAAATCTTGTTGTTTTTTTTATGTTGTTTATTTCTGTTTAGTGCCAACTAGAATTCCAGGTTTTGTCAGCGCTAAGCCTCTCAACGCCACGGCATCCATTGTCACGTGGCTCAAGATTCCAAACACAAGGGAGGCACTGAAAGGATCAACACTGTCCTATGTCGTAAGTTGGTTATGAGTGACTGGTTGGGTGGGTGGATGAATGTATAAAAGTGTGTATAGATAAATGAATGGATGGACGGGATAAGGACAGATGTGGATATTTGTTGGATGGATGGATGCGATTAGTCGATGGATGTGTAGTTGGGTGGATAGATGGATGCATGGATAGTGACGGCGGACGTTGTGGTGGATTGAACAGTTGTCTGTGGATGAATGGATAGATTGATGGATGGTGAAGGAAGGACTTATGGATTGTTGGATGTGTGTATGAATCTATATATGAATGCATGTATACATATATATGTATGACGGATTGATGCATGGATGGGTAAAAAGATGAATAGGTAGATGGATGCATGACTCATCCACTTGCATTGATTAGTATGTGTATGTAAAGTTATTTAAATACACAACAATTACTTTCTTAAATTTGTTAAGCTTTTAGATAAACCATGGAAGAATTACAATGCAAAGCAAAAAATATATTTAAATGGAATTGCACACATTTAGTTTACTTTGTCAGGCAGTACGTCCCTTATTTTACACCCTGATGCCAAGATTACTGTTACATTTTTAAAAATAATATATTGACTGTCTTTCTTAATGTCTGTCTCTCTAGTTCTTTTGATCTCTTTCACTCTTCCCCTCTCTGCTCCCCATCATTCTCTTTCCCACCCTCACACAATCACTCCCTTGTCCATCTCTTTCCAAATCTCTATATCTGTCTCTCTTTCTCTTTTTCTATCTCTTTCTCAACTCTCTCTCTCTCTAATTATCCCTCTCCCCACCCCATCTCTTTCCCTATTTCTCTCTCTCTCTCTGTCTCTCTCAATCGCTCTTTTTTTTTGGTTCACTAGATCAACTATTGGCTTGAAGGTGACCTCCGCTGCCTGGGTAAATACGAAGACACCGCACTGTTCAACACATACTACGGGGACGTCTCTGAAGGCCTCATCGTTGGCCTGGAGTATGGCGGGGACTACTGTCTGAACATTCAGTTCATCAACCATGCAGGACTCGGACCTAAGACGGACAACTACGGAATGCCCATGCCATTAGCACGTGAGTTATTACATATAATATTATAATAGACGTTAGACCAACATATTCTATATAATTTTCAGCATTATTCTTCCTCTTCCCCTTTTTTTTCCACTGGTATCGTTTTTGTTTTTTTTTCCCTTTGTTTCACTGGAATTGTTCTTTTCTGAGTAGGTCTTAGTTTCAGCCAAGTAGCCTAACAGTTCGTTTCGTATGTAGCTAGATTCAGCTAGAATGTTTACAGCTTTTATTATTCTATTTTTCCACTAAATGTGTATGCTTTTATAAATAGATCTAATAAATAGCTAGAACCCCCGTGAATATTTCTAATACGATTAAACATAATAACGCTCGATCTTATGAAACACACGTTCCTTTACCGATGGCGCAAGCAGTCTATAGTGTGAAACGAAAAATATCCCGGAATACCGGTAATGTTTAGGCCCCTACATCTATTCGTACTGACTCAGTGTTGAAAACACTGTTCTATTACGAAGGTAAAGTTCCTCCCAGTTTATGTGGCCACGGCATACTAGGAGCTGGGTAGACTCGGGGACACCTTCCAATCCCGGAAAAAAATACTAGTCTTCTCCAGGATTCGAACCCGGGATTTGAACCCGATATTCGAACCCAGGACCTTCGGATCGCCAGTCGAACGTTAGGCCTGGACTATAGAGCCGTTAAAGGCTCTTCCGGTCTTGGGACAGTGATAAGTTGGAATAAAATATATGTACGCTTTTTTTAACGAAAACCTAATTATTTTTCATTAATTGTACATTTTTTATATAAACTTTTAAAAAATATATTATATATTTCTTTTCTTATAGTTATTTTATAGTTATTATTTTTATTATCTACTTTCAGCACCCCAAAGATATCCCGAATATATCACAGTTCTGTCCCATGGAAAAGAGAGCGTGCGAATAGTCTGGAAAGCCGTGTATGCAGCTATTCGCGAGGAATCAATCCGTGGCTATAAGGTAATTCAATGTATAAATTTATAGACCTGTGGCTTTTTTTTTTTAAGTGGTGTAGGGTGTGTTAAGGGGTCGACCAATAACTATGTCAACGAAATAGTGGAGAGGTTGGTTGAAAGACGTCTGACAAAGAGCGGGGTGGGATCAAGATATAGGCCCTATAATGACATCTACGGTGTTACGTCTTTGCGATAAATTTGAAAAAAATCTACAACTGTGTATTTACCGCCCCGAGGCTGGTGACTTATGCACCCCAGAAGTGGCCACCACCACGTGAACACTTAGGATAACCTTTACCTAATGTGCTCCCATCAAACCTTCTTTCTACCAAACATTCACAGTTGACAGTTGACTTTAATCAAAGTTTAACGAGTTATTTGTTTCACCCCAGGAAAGGGGTTGGGGGAAGGGTGCTCGTTTGCTTTGTTCGGTTGTTCGGGGAATTGAGCGTAATCAATCTTAGTAAAAAGTAAAGTACCCGTCGGACCGAAGTGATCCATAAGTCCGGTGAAGCAGCGTTCACCAGTTTCTGTGGCCACGGCATATGAGGGGATATGTGACCACCACAATGCCCAGCCGCCTTAACTTTACCCCCAGCTAGTGTCAGGTACCCATCAGAGCTGGGTAGACTCAGGGGCATCTTCAAGTCCCGGGAAAAAATCCTAGCCTGTACCAGGATTCGAACCCAGAGCAGTCGAACGCGCTGCCGCTCGGCCACAGAAGAGTGTACAAATTCAACGTTATTTGTTTCACCTCAGGGAGGGGGGGAGGGGTGAGGTGTGCTGCATTGTTCGATACGCGAAATAGTTGGGTGAATTGAGCGCAATCAATCTTACAGCCTATAGTATTTGTTGGAAAATGGACATCTTTTTCAAATGGGATGTATTAATTGTGATATGTAATCATGGCCTCTCCTGCATGTTTAAGACAGGGGTCGGCAACATACGGCAGGCGTGCCAACGCAGAGCGAATTTCAATGGCACGCGGAAGTTTCCCCAAAAAGGCAAACCAAGTCTTTTATACAAAAAAAAAATTGATTGGTGGCGCCTGAATGCTGGCACGCTGAATGAAATAAAAATTATTCTTTGGCACGCTATTATCAAAAGGTTGCCGACCACTGGTCAAGACAGGAGTGGACAAAGTATGGCTCACGCTTTGAAATGACCGCCCTCCCATTATAAAAAAAATAAAATAATGAACTTTATACCCGTTTATTTGTTACTCTTCTGTTGTTTTTTTTAGTGAACATCTAAATTGGTTAAATAGATAGAAATTCATCACGCTGATTGATTTTAACATAGCCTACATTTTAAAATATTAGCTTTTATTTTGGGTGTGTCGACATTTAAACACGTGACAGATATACACGCGACACTGAAACACAGACTCTTAACCATGCGAGATTTAAACAATCTGTAACTTAATCACACGACACTTAAATACGCGGACACCTAATTAATTACAAGACACTTAATCACACGACACTTAAATACGCGGACACCTAATTAATAACAAGACACTTAATTACATGACACTTAAATTAAACACGCGGACACTTAATTACATGACACTTAAACACACGGACACTTAATTACACGACACTTACACACGCGGACAGTTAATTACACCGTACTGAAACACTCTGACACTTAATTACACGACACTTAAACATAAGGACAGCGACAGATAAACACACCGTATTTCTAACATGACATACTAACTGCTATACCCGTCTGAATGACGGGGAAAAGAAAGGGTAGTGGTGTCAGAGTTTGTATCTATGTTAGTAATAGTGATTAGTTTTGATAGAAACACACACAGAGTTGGGTTTCCAATAGTAAAGTTAAACTATGAATGTTCAAAGTTAAAAAATTAACGTTTTGAAGTAGGCCTAATACTCATGGTGAAAATGACAGAGGACAGTGGACTATCGTTCGGTTAGCCTACTGGGAGACATTTGTTTAAAGCTTTGATGATGTACCCATTCCATTATAATACTTATGGGAGCGGGGAGGGAGAGTAATCAACTCTGCCCACCTTCTGAGAGGTCACCATGACCGCCTGGCCTTATTGGTGGATAAAACAACTTGCGCAATCTATTGCTACGCCACTGACAGAAGCGTCCTTTAATTAAAGCTAATCTGTCAATGTCTGTATAACCAGTAGGGTAGCTTAACTAAACGGTTCGAGAGAGGGGGCGGCCGCTCCAAGTCCCAAAGTTTGTCTACAGATCTACGTTTCTAAACTGAAAATTTAAAACAAAAATTAAATAAACTTATACAATAGATTCAATAAAATTATTGCTTTAATTTGTTATCAACTGAAATGTCAATGTAAAAGAACAGTGAAAATTGTAACACACCATCCATTTTTATCTTCATCGCGCGTTGGCTTAGGGCCGACTCAAAATGAAAACCAACACATGCGCAAATTTCAAGCCGAGCCCCAGGCACCGATTTTCCCAGATACGCCTTTGCCTGCCCAGTGGCGTCTGTAAAATGAACATTTATGCCATACATTATATGCCTATATACAGATATCTAGGTCTAGTTGAATTGTGAACGAGGATGAACATTGTGTAGGATAAATTGTAGGC
Organism: Anisus vortex; assembly: GCA_949126835.1. Taxonomy (NCBI): domain Eukaryota; kingdom Metazoa; phylum Mollusca; class Gastropoda; family Planorbidae; genus Anisus; species Anisus vortex. The sequence goes on from OX421500.1 coordinate 30,752,911, forward strand.
CTATGAACATTGTGTAGGATCAATTGTAGGCCTATGAACATTGTGAAGGATCAATTGTAGGCCTATGAACATTGTGTAGGATCAATTGTAGGCCTATGTTTCAGGGTGTTATTTCCCCTAGATCAGTGTGTTTTTTTTTTAAATGATCAGGTTACTTTTATATCTCTACTTCCTGACACACAAGTCGCTGTGTCGCCGTGCCATGATGCACAGAGGCGTCCTAATTAGGCGGCACCGTAATGAAGCAGGTTACGCAGCGGAAATTAAAAGCAATTAATTTTAACAGTTGAGGGGGGCGGCATTTTGAGAAAATATTAGCCTACGGCTTGGCCCAGCACAATAACATTATATTGCACATATTGGGCTTACTTATAGAGTGTAGGCCTATAAATCTAGGCCTAAACAGAAAATAATATATTAGAATCTTTCCTATGACTTAGGCCTATAGGCCTAGGGCCTAGTCTATGCCCACAGAGCAGATATCTTCTTAATCAGTGATCTATGCCTTAAATACCCTGCGAGGACAACTTCTTGAAACTCGATGGCCTACGTGTGTCGCAAACCACGAAATCAGAAATCTATTCCTTTTTTTCCCCACGAATCCGTGTTGGCCATTCGTCTTTTGTATTACCGAGGGGGTGGGGGGGGGGGGTAGCAGGTTTGTATCAACACGTTTCCGAGAAAAATGGTGGGAAATGGTGTTGGTAGTGGGGGGTAGACTTTATAGCTTAACCTAGTGGTGGCGATGTGGGGGTGCAGCTGACTTTTATGCATGTATTTACATGTAGAGCCTAGGCTAATGTATAAACAAAATGCACGTGTCTGTATAAAATCTAAATATAGAGGTATATAGAGGTATTCATTTGCAGGATATCATTTGTGTGTAGCCTATATAGTAATTAAATACATATTTATTTTGATTTTAGGCTTATTCATTTCATTAACACCAGCCGTGATTTAAAATGCATGAGAAGTAAATAGGCCTAAAGTATGTAGGCCTAGGCCTAAATGACCAAGCGGATATTTTTCTTTCGGTTTATACGCAAACATGGACAAGCCTAAAAGTCTTCAGCTAACATCCCCCCCCCCCCCCCAACGTACGGTACAAAAATATTTTTTCTTCTGTTTTTACCCATTTTAAGCGGGACAAAGGGACATATCACATTATATTGCACATACAAAAAAAAGTATACAACAAAAAGAGAGGGGAAAAAGTCCAGAAAACCAATATTATGTTTTATATTTTGAATTGCTTAGCCTACACTACACACGCGGTGGGGTGTGAGGCATTATAATCTCTAAAGTACTTAAAAGAGGATTTATTTTCCCCCTATAAAAATCATTAATATAAAACTAGTTAATATTGATTTAATTAGACAAAATAAGATATTTTTTGGCTGCCTTGTTTTGTTCTTGATTGTTGTTTTTTTCAAGACTTATACTTATACTGTATACTAGGACAACCGCTATTTACTTTTGTTCGTGGCTTATTCCCCTTGCAAAATCAATTTGAGATTTTATCCTTGATTTATTCTGTTCTATTTTTTTTTCAGGCCTGGTGGTGGAATATACAAGAAAACATAATTTCAGCTAACATAACAACATTTGTTGGCCAGGTATCTACCGGTGTAATACATGGCATAGAGGTGGACAAGATCTATCGAGTTCGTATGGTGGCCTACAGCAATGGCGGAGATGGACAGAAAAGTCCAGATGTCTTTTTTACTTTAGGTACCGGTACTTAGGCCTAAAGCGCTTAAAATGTCTTCGTTTAGTGTGCTCGTGTAGCTAGAATCAGTTGATACGTTCTTGTTTTTTTTTTAAATAAAAATCTCGGTTCTTAGTATTTAAGATTGTTTAAGGTCATTCTTCCACCAGGAAGAACAGTCTAATTTGGATTCCATAAGCGGTCTTTTTTATTAAAATAAGCCCCTCTCCATTGTGTATGTGGAATATTAAGGTTTAGCACTTTAGCGACCACTCAATCACATATAATAAGAAAAATATGCTTCAATAATAATTCTAAATCTTGATTACAAACTATGGTTTCATTCTTTCTTTCTTTTTTGTTCTTGATTGTTTGTTGTTTCTTTTTTCAAAGAGAATCTCAAGATTTAACTATTTAATTTATTGAAAAATAAAATTTCAAGTCAAAATATAGTAAATCTGTATAGAAGACATAACTTTGAACATTACATCTTGTTCATAAGAAAATGACATTATGTCTATTTATAATGCACTAAAATATTGCTTTTTTTAATGCTTTTTTTTCTCTTGCATTTTAGGGGGCCAAGTAATGTATGATCCACAACAAGCAGACATAATGAATTCAGCACCTCATTTGCAAGTCATCTTTATTGTGATTCTCATCTCTTTTATAATTCATGCTGAGGGAATTTAATACCACAGTCTGAATTAGCAGAGCTCTGGCATGTGTATTTGTGTTTCAGCTTGAATTAAAACACTGGTGATATTTAAGTTATTAATATTGAATCCATTGGCTATAGTTTGCAGCTATTGGTTTTGTTTTTATAAGGACAGTGTGCCAGGCGGATGTGGCAATAAAAGATTTTTTTAAAGGCTAAGTAGGCCTATGATTAAGTACTGGGGTATGCAAGATACAAAAAATATTATTGCTGCAGAATAATTGCAGCTTATACAAAGCCAGAAGACAAATTTAAAATTTCATATTGTTTTCTAACAAAAACCTTTATCTGGATTTGTTAGTGAAAAGTTTTTAATACTATTAATAATGATTTAATTTTAATGCTTTTTATTTTTTTTTAATGGGAAAACATTTTGTATGACTAATGATGTGTGCAAATTTTAACCAAATGGTATGACTGTCTTAAATCCACGTTTATTATGTTGAATGCATTTGTAAATCTTATAAAATAAGTATCACTTAATAATTTCTTTTTTGTATGCAATATCATCATTTTTCAATATACCATTTACCATGTTTAAATTATAGCTACCGGTTACCAGGTAATATATATATATATATAGTTTTATATTACAAGACTGCAATGCTGTATAAAGTGTGGCCGTAGAATGAGAAAGTTATTTAATGCTGCCATACTAAAAGTGCTTGTTCTCTGTACCGGTATGTCTTGTCGGTTTAAAATGCTAAGCTTGTTAAATAAAAATGTGAGCTTTTAATTTACTTACATTTTTAGATAGATGATTGACAGTATAATATTTGCAATAAAATTTCATTGAATACAAATTTGTTTCTTAGTTTTATCTTCTATTGCATTTTTGTCAAAATTGAATGGACATTTTTTTGCACAATAGAAAAACATAATTATTTAAAATAAATAAAACATATATGCTACACCAGTATCAACAGTAACATTTAATACCGTAAATGTTTACACAAACTAAATGTTATAGCATTTTTTGTGGGATTCATAAAAGTCTGAATTAATTTTGAGAATTCATTAGGTAAAAAAAAATAATGTTATCAGTTATAAACAATTTTAAAAGCAATAATATTTAGTAACTATACCATAGTTTATTTATATAAATGCAACTGTAATAATATTATACTGTAAGTTAAAACATAATTAGGTATTAACATTACTTAATTTTTGTTAGTTCGTGGTTTGTGAAGATTGCATTAATTCTGCTTAAATTTAAAAGCCAGCTTTATGAGAAAAAGATTTTATAAATTGTCATGACATAAAAAAAAGCTTAAATAAAAACAGTCGGATAAATTGTCTTCGACCTTGACTTCTTATCAAATTTGCACGCTTTCAATGGTAACTCTAATTATTTATTTTTTTAGTCAAGCTGGCTAATTAATAATAGTAATAGATGCTGTAGTGGCATTGAAAAATAATAAAAAAATGACGAATATACATTTTTTTTTCATTAGCAAACCATTTACGGACAAACTTATATGTTTTATTTCCACATATTATTAAAAATCCAGAACAATGATATTGTTATTTTCAATTGCAACATTTATTAAATTGGACTTTGTTGCTCGAATGAAGAGCTTTACTTTGGATAACCTCATAAACAAAACATCATGATAATCCAAAGAAGTATTTTTTATCTAAAAAAATAGCTTAAAAAAACATTATGACACAAAAATGAAGGAAATAAAAAATAAAGAAGCCTTTTGTTTTTAGATTTTACATGTAGGCCCTATGGATCAAATCAATGTATTGAAGAATTTTAAAAAAAAGAAAGTGGTATGAGTGATGTTACAATAAAAAAAAAAAGAAACATTAAAACTTTTAACAAGATTATTTAAATATTTATTAAAATGCATGTTTTTTTTGTAATGAAATAAATTTGAAAGTAAGCAATCGTTTTAATTATTACTTTCTCAATTATTCTATGATAATTTGCATGACAAAAATTATCTGACTGTGATTTGTGTTTGTGCCTGCTTCAACACAAAAATCAAAACTGATTGCCTAAAATCACACTTTTTCTTATGTTGCAATGTTTGATTTTTTTCATTCATTTCTGGCTTAATTATCTCCCATATAAGTCATGAAGAATATTATTTGCACAAAGCAACAGTATATATTCTCTACAATTTAACAGATTTGTTTCCCTTTTTTATTTATAAATAAAATGGAAATTCATATAGCTGAATATAGGTGCAAGTAGTCCAGTATCAAAGCTTTGCAATGTAATACCTGGTATGGAGAATGACCCTGAGTCTACACAGCTCCAATGGTTAAAACATCATAAAGAGAAAAGAGTCAGCTGGGGGTTGTGCTGGCCACACATCCAGTATATGTCAGGGCCACCAAATCAAAAAGTAATTAAATTTAATAAAAATTAATTTATTCTTCTTTTTATCTTCCTCTTTTCAATGTAGGGCCTACCAATACTGAAGGATCTGATTGCAATAAACAATTTAAGAAACTCATTCAGTCGACCTACAAGATAGGTTTCATACATTTTGGTAATAAAAGATAGCTGGACATTTGATGGCCATCAAAACCTATTGGTGTTAAATAAAGATGAAACTAGTACTGACTACTTTATTTTATTAAGCTCTACTCTACAAAGAATTTCAAATAAATCAATATAGCTTTAGTATTACAACCCAAACTAGAAATTAAAGTACTTAGGAGCAATAATAAAACATAAATTATCTTAGAATCCACATATTGATGAAGTAATAAACAAAAATATAACAAAACATTTGGCTTCATAAAAAGGAACTTTTACCAATATGTAATAAGACCATAAAACTAAAATGCCATCTTAGATTAGTTAGACCTATAGTAGGCCTATAGTATAATAATAATATATGCATCATAATATCTGTATCACTGTAGCCTATGCATCTTATACAGTCTTTCATTTCCTTAAAAATCTGTATAGGCCATTAATTTTTCTTATTCACACTTTTTAAATGATATCATTAATGATAATAAATTCATACACAATTTAATGAAATTTTTTTTAGAAATTCACTAATTACATGTACTAGACTAGCCTAATTAGAATAAGATTGTGCAGGGATTTTAAATTTTTTTTTTTTTTTTTACAAACATAGCGCATCATTTAAAGGAATCATATTCTACATCTTTTTAGCTTGAAATTGAACACAATTCGGTCTTGAAACTTGTTTTGTTTGAAGACTAATTCAATATTAAAATCTTTTAAAAACCTTTAAAAAAAAAAATTTTGGTTTATCTTGGCTAGATCTACCACCAATAAAAATATTGATCTGTTAAAAATAAGTTTCGAAATATTACTTCATTCCACGATTTGTTTCTTTCTTTTTTTTTTTCAGCGTACAGATATTGGCCTATTAATCATTTGATTTGTAGCCTAATTATTTTTTTAAGAATGTAACGAAAATTCAGTCAATTATAAATATTGGGTTTCAAAGCCTTTTAAAGGTGTTTTTTTTCTTCTGTTTTAGTTATAACTATGTATAACCCGTTCGTTTTTATAAAAGCTGGTTCGCTCAATTAGTCATTCCCCTTGAATCTTGAACAGGCCACATGGCTTAGGCATACTAGATTTATATTTACATAAAGCCTTTTTACGATTAATTTTAGAAATAGTCAGTCCTCATTTGTATTAGATTTAATAAAAGTTTTGTGACTTAGATAGTTATACATATAGACTATATCATTTCGCATCTCTATATTTTATATTTATCTCTATTTCAATGTCAATAATCGTGGCATATTTATAAAGCTTTAAAAATTGGTGACATTTACGCGTTTATGCCCCCTGCACGTTTTACTTGACATAATACAAGGGGCAGAATGCGCGCGCATTTTCTTGTCTGTGCATGCTGGGATATTCTTGATGGGTTTGTTCAGCCGCCATGATGGATCAGAAAAATTGTTCAGAAAGTGAAATATTCGAAGACGTAGGGTAGACTCTTTTGTGCTTTAGTTGATTCGTAAAGGATATAAAAATGTCGAACTGATGTTCTGAAACCTACTACTCTGTTTATTGGCCCTTTTTAGGGATATACTAGCCCGCTTTGGCAGGATAATATTTAGACTATCTCATTAGCATATCCTAGCCGAGGACGATGAGCAAGGTTTCGTTTAGGGCTCGGGCGCTGGACGCCTCGAAGCCCATGCCTGTTTATAAGGCTTGTGAAATTCCAGACATGAAAGATTTTGCACAGATTAACCGATCTGTACCGCAGATGCCGACCGGAATGGAGAAGGAAGAAGAAACGGTAAGCTTTCTAAAGTAGTAAGTGTGCGCCAAGAAGTTGGCCGCCATGTTGAATTTGACAAATGTCCATTTATTACATTCAATTTTTGTGTCTTAATCCGTCTTTTAAATCCTATTTTCTTAATGTCTGCCCAAATTAAAGTACTGTCTGTTGTTATATATGCATTGTAGCAGTATTATAGCTGTACAATTAAAATTTCTTTGCTAATGCTTTTTTCTTCAAGGGGAATCCCCAGAGTGACGTCACGTGACATGAATGAACCAATTGACCTAAATATTACTTTTACTTTGCTTTGTTCTAATTAGTGTATTGAATTTCAATCCAAGAATCAAAGAAATGTAAATGAAATCAACATGCTATCTGAAATGTTAAAAAAATAAATTATGTATTTGCAATTAACGGTTTAGAGTTACTGAATTTTTACTTGGGCCAATAATGAATAGGGCCTAATTCATCAATAATTAAATAATAGTAAAAAAGTACCTACTATATATAATATATATTCCCTTGCCCTTACCTTACACTATTTAGCCTACTATTACAGTTCACTACAGTATACATTTTATAATTTGACTAAGCTAGTAGGCCTACTGCTAAGATCAAATTAACAGAAAAACTCCTACAGTCTACAGCAAAATGAAGTAGGCCTACATTGATTTATCATCTGAACTAGTTATATCTTATACATTACAGACGCTCCTTCTATAAAGAAGATTATTGCGTCCTACGCTCATCCCTGGTCCGAGTCTAGTCTTGCATTTATATTAATGTTTTAAATGATGTTAGGTTATTGGTTTTCCTGGTTTGTTCAGGCAACCCATTCCATGCCCGAATGCCACTCGGGAAGAAAGAGTACTTATATGCATTTGTAGGCCCTAATTACAATAAAAACAAAGATCAATGCAGACATATAGAATATAGGCCTATTCATCTATAATTATTAGGTAATTAGGCTATATATGTTGTTCGTAAGGTTCTGAGATTTATTGTTTTAGAGGTATTTTTCATTTAGTAGCTTACTTGATCTTTTATTTATGGCAGTTCACCTTGATATTGGGTTTTATTTCTTTAAAGCTAGGCCAGAGTAGTGACTAACTTATAATTATTTTGATTTAAAATTAAAAAAAAAAGTTGAATACTTGAAGTATAAGAGTACCTTCTAACAAAGTAGATAATCACTTACACAACTGACTTGAATGTCTGATCATTGTAAAGGATTAGGTATGGGTTACCAAGCACTGCGACTCAGTGTCAACTTCATATTCTTTTATATTCCACCAAAAACGCGTGAATGAACGCCATGAATTCCGCGTATCAGTTAATATAAGTTACAGTTGCCTAAACATTGCAGCTTGTTCAAATTGTTTAAATTTTACAAAAAATTGGAATAAATGCCTTGCTAATGCATTGGCATCCGATATCCATACCCCATTTGCCCCAGTAACGCAAAAAAAGGTAGCACCCATCATCACATCACAGATCAGAAACATCAAAATTTTATTTGATTTGGATATGTACATTAAAATAATGGAGAAATGAGAGGGATAGAGGCATTATTATATTTTTAGTCAGGGTAGTGGAGTCTGTATATAAATGTTTTAATGCCGACTCCTCTGTACGACACTATGAAAAGTATAAGTATGAACGCTCCTAATTGTGCGTTGCGTGTCATATAGTGAAGCACATGAAAGCATGCTTCTTCACGGTCACTTGACATGTTCGTATTGCACTTACACATAGCTACCAACCCTCCCGTTTATTCCTAGATTCTCCAGTTTTTTATATCTACACCAGGAAATCCCGGAACTTGTACGAAAATCCTGGAAAATCGAGTTTCTAAATAATCACATTTCTAAATAGGCCCATGGGTTCCAATTTTCCGGATTATCCCAAAAATCCGGATTCGCGAGGCTAAATATTTTTCGGCTCCGGATTAGAGAAATTTAATTTACTTTGGTTCCGGATTCGTGGATTTTAACCCACCAAAAATGTACAGTTTGGAAATTGCGGTACGAAACCTGGTTCGGTAAGAATCGGATCCTCTATAAATAGCCCTAGTAGGCCTACTGTAAACCATACCTAGAAAGGCCTACAGTATTAGCCTATAAGCTTAGTTTAGTGAAATGTGTCATGCTATATGGTCGGATATTTTCGTTTTCTTTTTTTAATTCACAAAAATGGGCGGAAAATAATGTAAGCTACCTAAATTTTCCAGCCGCCTAGTTTTTATCGTCATATCGGTAATTGGTAATTCCCGACTCGGCGACCGTTTCACAACTCCGTGTAGGCTATTAGGCTCCTAACAATATAGCCTAATGTGACAGGTTATTGTCTTATGAATTGAAAAAAAAACAACAGGTCCCTCCATTAAAAATGCGTTTTTTTATCAGCCCGCTAAAATGAAGGCGACGAAATATGAATAAATTAATCGATAGGAGCAATGTCACAGTTAGGCCTACTGTTTAATATATCTGGCCTACATTGCCGTTCTATTTATTAGGCCTAATGAATGGAGTAAAACAGTCAATGTAGTATGTAGAGCTAGACTACAGGAGTGCATTAAATAATTAAATTGTAAGGCGGCTCGGCAACCTCTTGCTCTTATCAACTGTCCTGAATTAGCCTAGGCTACGGCCATCATATTTGTAAAGAACAAAATAGAAGTTTTAAAAACAGTTTTCTTTTATGCCTATTTTTTTCGAACAATATCGGACATAATAGAAAAGAAAACACGAAAATAAAAAAATAATGTTGATTTAAAATTTATTTCCAAAGTTTTAAATCTTTATGTCGCGCATTCGCAAATTTCCTCATTTTCATAAAAAAATAAAAATACATCATATCACTGAACTATATAAAAAAATTTTATAAATCCTTTATTTATTTTTTTCCTCGCTATTCAGTTATAAAGGCATTTGAAGTTACAGACTAGATTCAATAGTTTACTAGTTAACATGTTATCCTAAAATAACTAAAATATCATATGCCTAAGAGTTAAAGTCACTAGGACTGGGATACATTATTTAAATTACATTTATTGGTAACTGACCTAGAAAATACAGAACAAAGTAAATGGGTGATAAAGAAAGACATACCGTATATACTCGCGTATAAGTCGCACCCCTAGTTTAAGTTTTTTTTTCGTATATGTTGTCATTGACCCGCGCATAAGTCGCACCCCGACTTCCCGGGTTATACTGCCTTTTAATATCTCAAAAATGCATAACTTTTAAACATAAAAGTTACTAAATATTCACCTTAGTTTGGAAACTTTCCTTAAAAAATGGTTTTAATCGTGCATAAGGCAAACATAATCGAATAAAGGCAGGGCTTCATTTATTTTAAACAACCGATCAAAAGGCCTACAGACATTAGTGAGATGAGAAAGTAAGGTATGTGTTTCTTCATCTAAGTCGTTCCCTACACAAGTTCCTATCCTACACATAAAAAAGTCTTTGAAGTACGTCATTAGACTCAATGTCCCCTAGACTGCAGACTGAGACGCGCGGGCATTTATGACGCGCTATACATGTGTCCTAATTACCATTAACATTGTTTGTAATGATTTCAAGTGCGTCTGCGCGATCAACAAATAATAAGCTGTGTTTTTTTTTCAACTCTTACATGCAAGTAATGAAAAATAAAACACACTATTGACATTTCGCGCGTCCATCTGTCGATCGTACTTTTGGAAACATCGCCTAGACCTGGGGCGGTCTTATCGGAATGCTCAACACTGCCTTATTAGTAGGCTATAGCCTATATATTATATAAGCCTAGACCTTAAATACTAAATAAAACGCATCTTACGCTTATTGGCCTACCTACATAGACAGGCTTTCATACATTTACGATTCTTTCCATACTGTAATTTGCGTTCAATAAGCCTACCAAAAAAAATGCCGCCTTTAAACTTACGCTATGTTTCGGCAATATACAATCGTTTCGGCAATAAACAATCGGCCCAAAAGTTCAAGAGAAAAGAGGGTGGGTGTCAGTTACATATAGATAGTAATATTTACACAGACGAAAGTTTTCTAAATGGAAAATGTCGGCCTAGGCATATCCTAGTAATTCTACATCACTACAATCAACTATACGGGTTATGTAAGAAACTTTATGACAGAGTAGTGATGTTTTTCGAACTTTTTAAAAACAGTGTCGGGTGTATAAGTCGCACCCCTACTTTTTGTCGGAATTTTCGGTAAAAAAAGTGCGACTTATACGCGAGTAAATACTTTAATTATATTTTTAAAGTATGCTAGCCTTAACAGTTTCCCTTTCCCCAAACTATAAGCTTTAATAAAATATCTAGGCTTATAGGCCTACATCTGATGTAAAAATATATCATAGAAGAAAACAGAATAAAAGCAGAATCCTCTTCATCTTTGTATATGCTGAAATAATGTTCAGTGACTTTTGAATATGTATGGGATTGGTTGTGTTGTCAAAAAAATCTTTATTTATTTATTTCTTTTTCATTATAGTTTTCAAATGTATGAAGGTAAATTTATGTTTAACTGAACTGGTTCAGACCAATATCTTTAAAAAAAAGGAACATGTCCCTGGACCCCCCCCCCCCCCCCCCCCCTTAGCAATTTAGGCGCTTCACGCCATCGATTTGGCGCTTTGCGAAAAAATCAGTTTTTCCATCAGGAAAGTTGGCAGCTATGGGTTACGTGAGGTACTGCATGCATTGGTCTTTATTCTTACAGTAGAGAAGTCGTTAATTATAACTTTTTGTGAATTATGACAGTTAAACCTGTTTTTTTTTAAACAATTCCAATCTAAATTTAGTAGGAGTCGGTGCATTGATTGCAAACTCCAACTGCAGGTACCCCAAATTTCCGTTGACTCCACAGCCCTGTTTTTTTTAATGCTCTGAATATTTTATATTTATATTGCCATTTTCATTTCACAATACTTTCTCTATTTCTTTATATTTTGTTTAGACAGTTAAAAAGTTAAAGGCTTTATTATATAGTATAGCAGTTAAGGATTTTTAAAATCTCTATAAGAATAGGATGGGGTACCAAAAAAGCACACTTCCTGGTGTATTATTTAAAATATTGTGCATCTTTAAACCATGGAAGTGATAATATATGGCACAAATACTACTTACCAAAATTGATAAGATAAACATTTGCAGGTCCCTCCTACAACTTTGCAGCACCTCTATGGTGGAACGAACTTCAAAACACAAACAAGCAGATATACTATTGACATTTTTAAAGCAAAATTAAATACATACTTATTCCATTCATTTTAATAACAAGGTAAATGCAAAGCACATTCAAAGACTAATTGTTATGAATAGCGCTATATAAATAATGTTATTTGTAATTTTTAACTTGATTTTTCATGTTTGGATAAACTGGCCATGGTTAAGGAAAGTTTGTGAATTTTGCTAAAATGGACAAAGCAGATTGAAATATATTTATTATAAATGCTGAAAAAGTAAATAAATGTGGTTAAGGTATAAAGTCCCATCATGTTTTTTTTCTTGAATTATTCTATGGGTTTTTAATTTATATAAGCATTAAACTTTTTTTTTCTATCTAAACACTTTATCAGACATTAACATTTCCAAATATGAAAATTGATTTGTGAATTTTGCCTTAGTTAGTAAAACATTTGGGGAAGTCTTATAATGATTAAGAACTCTTGTAAAGACAAAATATTAAAATTGCAAATTTTATGTGCCATCAAATTGTATTGTTTTAGGAACATCATCTTCAGCGGGCTCTGTCAGCACAGCAAGTTTATGGCTCCTCAGAAGCACTTGTTATTCCCATTCCAGAAGTGCAAGATATTTTGGAAAGATTTCATGCATTATACCCTGACACATACAAACCTTCCAAACAGTATGTTCATATACAAGGTCAGCAAAGTATTCTTTTTCTTTCTTCAGAAATGTTTTTTTTTTTTACAAAATGTATCTGTTGATCTACAATTTATTCTCTTACGTTTATTATAGCATTCAGCATGGATCAAGAAATACCAGATTATGATATGGATAGTGATGATGACTCTTGGCTTAATGAACAAAGCAAAAAAATGGAGATAACACCCTTAAAGTTTGAAGAAATGATGGACAGGCTAGAAAAGGGTAGTGGACAACAGGCATGTCTCTTTTTTTCAATCCTATTTAAACATGCTTAAAAGGTTAATAATTTTAACTTTATTATCTTCCCAAGCCTTTTGTTGCTCTTAAGTTATGGCTTCAAGTATATTTGTTTAAATAAGCTGAATGCAACATATTTATATTGAACAGGTTGTGACACTTCAAGAGGCCAAACTATTACTGAAGGAAGATGATGATCTCATTATAGCTGTTTATGACTACTGGTTGAACAAACGTCTCAAAATGGTAGAGTCAATAGTAGATAAAACCATGATCCTTTTTTCTTGTGAAGTGCTTGTTATGCTTACATCTTTTAGTTTTGCTTGGGAGCTTTACTTCTAAATGAAACTTTCTCTTTTCTGAAGCAACGGCCATTAATTGCAACTGTTAAATCTGAGAAGAGGGACGGTACAACTACAAATAATCCTTATGTGGCATTCCGTAGGAGAACAGAAAAAATGCAGACCAGAAAGGTGGGAATTGTTTCATTTATTTTTTGTAGAGTTGGGAGGGAAAAAAAATGAATTTTTTTATAACAGTTTTTTTTTTTTTTTTCAATTCCAGAATCGCAAGAATGATGAGGTTTCTTATGAGAAGATGCTGAAATTGCGCAGAGATCTGCAGAAAACTCTGTAAGTGTTTCCAAAGATTGTATATTTTAATCATGTCTCATTCTATGCAAAATCAAGACTAAAACCTATGAAAGCTTTGTGTGTTAAAATAAGTTTTGTTTTATTTGTTTCAGTACTCTTCTTGAATTATTAAAACGGAGAGAAAAAAGTAAAAAAGAATTGTTACAGTTAACTATAGAGATAATGGAGAAAAGGTCAGTGTTTGCAGTCTTTAAAGTATGTTTTGGCAACATGTGTTCATTAAGTTAACATAGACATTTTGAATTAGAACATTTAATAAGTATCTAAAGCATAAATGTTTTGTTTCTTAAATAAGTTTTAAAGAAATTTTACAATTAAATTATGTACATAAGAAATTTCAACATGTCCAAATAGTAATTACATTAGTCGGTAAGTAACAAAGCAAGTATGCATTGTTACGCTACTTTCCTCACTCACCCCGCAGAATCGAAATGGAAGATTTTTCCGGAAACGCGCTTGCAGAAGCGGAGGAAGAGAGAGAAAAACACCCGACGTTTGTCGCTCCCTTCGCCCTCAACAGTCGTGGGGAGTGGGTGCAGACTTACAAGGGGGTAAGTTACGCCCTCTGCTATAGAGATGAGTGGGGTGTAACAGCTCTGGTATTGTTATCTTTTCTAAAAATTTGCTCTTGACTTTTGGATTATGATAATAAACCCCACTCTTTATCAATCACTTATTTTACATTTTTTCAAAATTGTGTTGGACTTGTTGAATATTTAAATAGATCATCATAACATTTTTTGCTTTAGTTAGTATTGTTTTTTTAAAATGAATGTTAAGTGCACAAAGTGTCTAAAATATGTAAGTATTGTAAAATTTTCACTCCTGCTTATGGTGAATTTCTTTACTGTATTACTGGGCTTAAGTTTAAATAATTTTGGTTTGTTTAATATAAATTTGACCAAAAAATTTACCTAAATTTATTTAAGGTATCTGTATTATTGTATTGTTAGATTAAGGTTGCACATAAAATTACCATGTTTTCTTTACCAGTTAATTGTAACATTTTTTCTTTTTGTATTTTTGTTTTGTTTTGCTTAGGAGGAGACTGCACCTATACGCAAAAAAAGACAATATCGCAAAAGAAAACAAGCACAGCAACAGCAGCAACAAAACCAAATCATACCCCATACATCAGTTCACCATTTTCAACACCAGCAACATTCCAGTGGAGATATCGACATTATGGATAGCTCAGATGATGATCTGCTCTCTCCTGTAAGAATATTTGATTATGGAAATGCTTTTGCTGTATCTGGGTTTATGTAACAATGATAAAAGACGCTATTGTTTTATAATAACAGGCACTGTCACAGTCAGATCATGAGGATGAAAATGATCCAGATGGAATGTTTGCTTTTAAGCGAAGAAAATATTGTCATTATCATCAGGTTAGTCAAATTGACCTTGTTCAGAACTGTTAGAGATTTTGACTTCTTCTAGTGTAGCATCTATATGTATATTTAGGTATACATGTAGGGAAATATAGAGAAAAATTCAGAAGCACTATTTTTCTGCCAAAAAAATATTTTGTTCGGTTTGCTGCCTTGCAAATTTAGATTTTTTTCCCCTACTCCCCACATCCTCCCTTCCCTTTTTTTTGCCCTTATTTATTTCCACGCATGGAAACCTAATGGTTATGTTTTTATAGTCTGAGCTTTAACTCTCAAACAACTGCAGTTTTTTTTTCAATTTTTTTCTTTGTAACTAATGTTTTATCTTTGTGACTACATTTTTCAGTTGTATTTGGCTAAATATATAAGTATTTGGTATCATTTTGTTTGACAATGAATGAACCTTTATGTTATTTGAAACAATATCTAATATATTTTAATAGAAAAAAAATTTGAATGAAAATTTAGGAAAAAAAATATTTTTTTTTAACCTAAAATTACAATATTCAACATTTACAAATATAAGAAAAAAAAAGTATGAACACATAAGTAAATAAAATGTAGATTTTATTAAAGTAAAATCATTTTCACACAAGACAAAGCAAATTTGAAGTAAATATGTACAGAAATAATTTTTTAATGAATTTTTTTGTAATATTAATAGATTTTGTGTTTTAGCGATTAGTAGGGGAGGGGGGCAATTGAGACTTGATTTTTTAAGTTATATGAGAATAAAATATAAGTATTTGGTATTATTTTGTTTCAAAATGAATTTACTTAAATTCTATAAGGCAAAAAAATACTTTTTTTTTTTAATAAAAAAATTTAGGTAAAAATATTATATTTAGATAGTTAAAATAAAAAGTTTCAACATTTACAAATATAATTAAAACAAATTACAAATTAGGCTCCCATAAGTCAACAAAATGTAGATTTTATTAAAGTAATATCAATTTTACACAAGATAAAACAAATTTGAAGTAAATATGTATAGACATAAATTTTTTATGGCTCTTCTTTTAAAATCAGTTTTTTATTTTTTTTTATTTTAGCAATTACGCGGGGGGGGGGGCGGCATTGTTACCGGATTGTTTAAAATATATAAAAAAAATTACAGATATTTTTAAATTATGAATACTAGTAAATACACAAATGAAAATTACATTTTTTTTTTACTGTAACACATTATTTATTTAAAAAACAAGATTCATTGATATGTATTGATTTATAGCAATTTATGGTAAACAAACAAACAATACCTACCTTTCTGGAAACAAAATATTTCACACACCTTACATTTCACACTTGTTCTTCTCACAACTTTTTCACTGTCATAATATACTCTACAGTTGCCCGGTTTAGCCTAAAATTCTGGATCCATGGCATACTTAAAATAAAACTGGTGGTTTAGCAGTGCTAGGTATTGGATAAAAAATGCCAATATTTCCCAAATCTATCCAGTATTGTTAACTCAATTGGCCAAATTTAATAAGTTAATGAGTCTATTTAATTCTACCCAATCTATATTTGTATCCCTTCAAGTTTGAAACAAAATATAAGAATTTACCCTAGCTATATCTAATAAATGAAAAAGTATGGTATTCCAATGCTTATTGCTTTTCCGTAAACATTATATTTACTAATTAATTGGTCACTTGTGTCTACTTTTTTTTACCAGCATCTAACCACATTTGGAGAAGGGACAATATCTGCATACATAATTAGACCACAAAACCTATAAAACTCTCCACAGTTGGGTCAAACCAACCTTTAGGTTTTTGGAGTAGGGCCTACATGTTCTCATGCCGAATAGTAAACTCACACACTTTAGTTACCAAATCTAAAGTGAAATAAAGCTTTAAAAAAGCCATGGCCATTGTAAAATTCCAGGCTTCATCCCTTGTCCTAACATCAGTTGTATTCCAGGAACAATCACAGGAAGAAATGGGTCAGGCTGCTCAGGCATAGTGTCCACATTGACATTGTCATATCCATAGGTCCATGCCATAGGAACTGTAATAGAGTTAAAAATAGTATAAGTATTTATATAATAGCAAGTCAAAATAACACACACAATTAGTTACAAATAACTAAAAAATGCAATTTAAATGTATGTATTATTAATAGTGTAATTATTCTAAATTCTCATGAGCCATTTAAATAATATAAATAGGATTCAACTGTAGCCAAATTGAAATTTTCTCACATCTGCTTGATGTAAACAAAAAACAGCTGATCCGATCTATATTGTTTACTTAGGCCTAACACGCTTTTATCGATAGTGAAAACATTTTCTAATAACTAATTGGTAACATAGAAAATAGGTCTAAATATAAAAACACTGTTTACCTAAAAAAACATAAAAAATACTTGTAAAAAGGCCTTTACAAATATATTTCGTAAAGCCACACACAAAGAGAGTAATCTAGGTCACAAGCCATACTTACACGTCAGTGTTCTAGGCATTCAAATTAGTCTGCAAAGTATCATTTTCATCTTCCGAATGACCAGAATCATTAGTTGGAATCCAGAACTCATTATCAGTTGAATATCAGGTTGAAAATCGGAATGGGAGTCCATTTTAGCGTAAAATTACAGAGTGTGTTGAAACGCATTGTTGTCGAGAAGACAATATGGCGTCGATAATTCGCCCTCAATTTCGTGTATTTATTTCTAACGCATTTTTAATTAAAATTTCACTAAAACGTTATATTTTTTATCAAAACATGTTAAAATGCTATTTAATTATATAAAAAAGATGTTTGGTACAAAAAATAATAATTTTAAAGTTCATTTTATATGTGTTTATTTCATGGTGCACCAGAGTACCATATCTTTGTTAGCCGTTGTTTGAGTGTTAAATGGCTATAGTGCATAAGCAGGTATTTTCCTTTTGAAAAAGACATTTCTAACACATTGCTGGAAATTCTTACGCAAAAATACATAATTGTGTGCACTTTACTATAGAAAATTGTTATTATTAAAAAAAAGTAAATAGACCTTTATAGATTTTCTTTTGTGTGTTTTAATGTTTATATGTGATCGTCCAGTGAAATTTTCAAAGACATTTTGGTGATGTAGTGTTCTTTGTGTTTCACTTATTTAGCCTCTGCAGCAGGGACTTGGAAACTGGCCTTGGCATGGACCAGAAGAAGGTGGTAGGGGTGATAAACGATTTCGTTTTTCACTTACATCTTTACCTACTGGATGTATGGCTTATGCTCGTAGAAGGATAGGTAGGGGTGGAAGGTAGGTTTTTTCTATGTACAGTTTTTAGTTTTACTGTTAACCCTTATTGTGCCGACCTACTTATTTCCGATGTATACCTTCAGTCCCAGCCATTATTTTATTTATTATTCCCTCCATCCCACTGACCGAGCCTTTGATTAATGCCTCATTCACGTAATATTTAGGTCACTTGGGGGAGGAGGCGTGTGACCATTTTCCAAATAACGTGAACTTACCTTATTAGAATAATCTAATTCATAAAGTAATTGTATTCATTCGTAATAATAATCCATAAGAAAAAGTCGCATCAACATGTACCACCATAGTTACGGAAGGTAATTCAATAGCGTCCATTAGGACCGCACTTTCTATTTCACTAGAAAAAACTCAATAATTGGTAAATTTTCATAATTTAAAAAGTGAAATAAAATTATACTATTCAGCAATTGAATAAATATTCTGACAGAGACTATGGTGAAAGGTCGAATCCTTTATTTTGATCTTTAAATAGACACCCTTCCTTGAGGCAAATATACGCGGCCGGGTTCCTGGAGATTTCATATTTGGCGGGAAATATACATGTCCGGGTTTGAGGGAGAGAAATGGTTAGAGGAAAATATACGTGACAGGGACTGTAAGGGTTAACTAGCATTTTTGCTAATAATTTTCATTATTTAAAAATTGGTTGTCTATGATAATATGCTTTTATTAAAAATTTTTTCAGAGTCATTTTTGATCGTGCAAGTACCCCATGGGATGATACTTTTGAACGCCTTGACTTTGGCTCAAATTCCCACCATTCTAGCATTTATTCAGATTACATTACCTATGTTAGGGAAAATAATATGTAAGTTGCATGTGAATAATTTTTCCTTGGCTGTAACCTTACAACATTGTCATCTTTTAGCTGTCAGCAGAGTATGAAGTAATGTTTTTTTCTTTTTTTTTTCAGTCCACATTATCGTCCTAAAACTCCGCCTCCTGAAGCTAAGAGGTACTCTCCGTCATCTGGCTCTACAAATGGTGGTGGGCGTCGTGGAAACTTCCATAATCTTTCTGAATCAGAATTTGATGTGGAAAGCTTTCAGTCTCACCGGGAACAATTGTTGGAGATGCAAAGGGAGCAACAGCAAAAACTGTTTACAGAAGATGACCATGAATCATCATCCATCACATTGGACCTTCAGCCCACATTGACTGCTGACATAAATTCTCATTTCATGTTGGATTCTGCAGGTGCTGAGTTTGCTGTGCGGGCTTTGGTTGATTCTCCAAACCTGGGATCCCTTCCTGTCTTGGAGGGAGCCACCCCAGGCAGTGTCAGCACGGCGGCTGCCTCCCCAGTTGGGAGTCGTACCAATTTGCAACAGTTTAGTTTCTCTTTAATTAACAAGTCAGCTGATTCTACAAGCACTAGTGGAGCTAATGGAAAAACTTTAAACACCTCATTGGCATCAGGGAAAGCTGACAGTACAGTTAAATTACCACTTATTGCCAACACAGTCTTGTCATCCTCATCGCCCATTTCCTTGCTTCACAAATCTCCGTCAGCGCCTGTCCTACCCCAAGTAATACACTCATCGCATGCTACCACATCAACATTACCGTCCACAGTATCGCTGTTATCATCGGCAACTACAATTCTGCTGCCCCATAAAACAAATGGTCCTGTATCATCTTCACATGGTAAATATGGTCTTCTTTTGTCCACATCAAATTCTAATTGTTAATGTTTAATGCTTTGTTTTTACCTAATTTTTTATCAACTGAATAATGAACTGGGTGAATTTATTTTTTTCCACAGTGAAATCCAGTGGGCTTTCAACTTCACCTGCAGCAAATGTACTTCAACTCAACTTTCCAGCCACATCATCCTTACTCACAACAGCTTCTCCTATGTTAGTCTCTACCCCTGCAGTCATTGCTGTAGCTCCATCATCATCAACAACTAGTACAACGCCAGTGACTACCTCCATTGCAGGGAATGTATCTCTGCAACTCCAGCGTCCTTTAAACAAAGTCACAACGCCTGCAAACTCTGCTGGTGCTCTTTATAAACTTCCTGTGTCAGCCACCCCCACTTCCAATTACGACATTCTCAGGCAAGTAATGAGCCTTGTTCATTTGTTTTTTAATATTCAGTTGTGTGATGTTTGTTTGTGTTCAACTGCAGTGGGTTTGTAGTTCTGCTATGGTAAGCAGTTCTTGAGATTAACTCTTTGTCTTGTCTATATTAGAAATATATAAGTTACTTAGTGCATACAGGGTTTATACACTTTGGGAAACCTGACCAAGATTTGTGGATTTAGCTTTAAAGGTCAGTGTGAAAAACGTAAAAAAAAAAATATAACTAAAACCTCAGCCTTAACTCATAAACAAAAAATACATATATTTATGAGTTTTGTTTCAATGATAACTAAAAAGAACATCCACAACTTAAATTTCAATTAGGGAAGAGATACACTAGGTAGTCCAAACTCAAATTTTCTTATAGCTGCAGATGATTTTTTACACTCTAAAGTTATAGAACTTTTTATTCTAAGCTCTATGACACCTTATTTATTGAAATATCTTAATAAATAAAAAAAGTTATGAAACTTTTAGTTTTGACCCAAATTGATCAAAAACGATTTTTTTTCACTTTGTACAAAAGTCCATTTTTGAAGACCAATTTCTAAAATTACTTACCAATCAGCCCAGAAATTGGTGTACAAAGCCAAAAGTTTACATACTTTAAGCCCAATTTTTTTTAGACAGCCAGAACTAACCATTTTAAAGTTAATAGACTTACAAAATACAGAAAAAGCATTTTTGGACGTTTTATTTTTTTACAGCAAAAACACAAAATATTCACAATTTCAATTTGCCGTAGAAAATAAACCAATTAACTTACATAAGCATATTATATATCAAATGAAAGATCTTTTAAAGAAGAACATTATTATTTATAAATTAATAACATCTAGAAATTGTTTAACTCTTTAACTACCATGAGCCGCATATTGCGGCTCAAGCCAGCCGTCTCGCAAGACCACGAGCCGCATTTTGCGGTTCAGAAACCCTTATACATTTATTTTGTCCAAATCCAATCCAAGATTTAGAAATAATAAACTAACGTCCTTGTTTTTAATCGTCTACTTCCGTATTCGTTCTTTTCAGATGTAAATATTAACTGGAACACATGTTTTTTGTGTTTAAAAGTGATTTTTTGGCGATGTCTGGTTTAATTTTCCATTTTTTTCCCTTAGTATTCTTACTGTACTTGTGTTTAGTTTTTTGTGTGTAACTTTGTTATTTGTGAACAAAAATTAATGAAATTTGAAGCGAGTGTTTTCAATAGAATTCTTAATAGGATCGCAAAGTTTCTTTTTTATTCGGATTATTATTTTCGGAGTTATTAGACTGTAAGTTGAATATTTCTTATTTGTTTGTCTTTGTTTCTAAAACAACATTCTTAATTTCACCTTAACTTTTACACTTATTCTAGAATTTAAAAATGTTCTATTAGAATATTGTAGATACGCTTTTATTTCTGCTTAGTTTGATATGTAACACTTAGGGTTTCATTCATAATAAAAGCTGTAAAAAAAGCTTTGATTGCGTTGGGCCTATGTAAAAAAATAAGGTCATGAAAACAGGCTGGCCATACGGGCAAAACCGGGGAAAATGCCATGGTAGCTATTGAGTTAAAGCATTATATCAGAACAAAAACACCAATAATCCATTTTTTTTAGAAAATTGAAAAATATATGCAACTTTAATTTGTTGTCAAACAATTACTAATCATGAAACATTTGCATTTTTATGTTAAATGAAAGAACATTTATAGTAGCAAAAATCAATATATAGGCAGTTGATAAAATTAATATGTCCACCTATAAAATATAACATCTAAAAATAGAAAAAAAAAAGAAAACATTTGTTCAAAATGGGAAAAAATGAACAACTTAAATTATATATAAGTATAAGTATAAGGCTATATAAGCTCTTCTACTTCTAATTTACTTACGGTACCTAATAAAATAAAATTATGTATCAAATAATTATAAAAGAATTTTAGATTGAGCAGAGTAATATAAAAGAATTTTAGATTTAGCAGAGTAATATGCCTACTATTTGTTTATTAAAAAGATTAAAAAATATATGAATGTATAACAAATTAGGTTTAATAGGCCTAATAATCCCGCAGTTTTTACGACTTCCATTAATTCTAAACATTTACCCATCAAGTAGTTTTAACAAATACCGGTACATCACAAATTATATTTGGTACATCACTAAATATTACATGTATGAAATGCTTTTAATTATTTTTTTAAAGACTTGGTAGGCCTACATTTAAAAAGTATCTTCTGCCACTTTCTTTGAACAGTCTACCATGAAATCTTGGTAACTGAACTTTAAATATCTATCCTTTACCACTTGTTAGAAATAATTTAAAGAATCCATAACATTATCCTGGCCGTGTATATTTCATCTGACACTTTCTTTGAACAGTCTACCATGTGAAGAACTTAATGTTTATCCTTTACCACTTGTCGAAGACGTTTCCCTGATTGTGGAAAAAAAATGTGCTAAGTAAAAGTAGGCTAACTAAAAGAAATTTTATTATTAAATAAAGTAAGAAAATATGTGACAAAATAAAAGAATAATGAATTAAGTATATTTTATAATTAAGATTATGCCTTATTAATTGTGTGCATAAAATCAATTGAAAATAGGTCCTAGGTACTTACATTTAGTTCCAGAATAGATGTCACAGAACATTTCTCTACAGAAGCATTGCTTGTGCTAGGTCTAGGCTAGGGTCTACTTCATAATTCTCCACTAATGCCAAGCACTTGATTTGCAATCTAAAAACAAATAAATAGTCTGCTTAATAAATAGATCTAATAAAAACATTTTACAAACAGTAAATAAATAAAAATTAATTGTTAAATGGGAAAGTCCAAGGTTCTTTAGCATGGGGGAGGACTGGTACTTTAGTACAAACATTAATTATTAATATTCACAAAAATAATTAAGTACCAGCCATATGAAAGCTTTATTCACCCACTATATTTAGTAAAATAATAATAAATAGTAATCTTTTATCCAGACAGAGTGCCTTTTGTGTTTTTAATAATAAAACATTTTGGTTAAAGCCTATATACACTCCCTATCATAATTTGGATTAGTCCACAATAACAATATGCTCCGCCATATTGGTCTCGATTCACTTTAATGCCTTGGAGTCCTGATTTGAAATAGCTACCACTAATATAAATCAGACTTTTTTGTAGAGAAAAAAATATTTATGATAGAGAAACATACTAACAATGTTCCTATCTATTTCTTTTGATGTAATACGGCCCTAAATTAAATACGTCAACTCGGTTTCACTATCACTATGGACTCATGAAAAACATTCTTTACAAGGCCTATCTATCATGGTCGCCGTGTAATTAATCGGACTAATATTACACATCATTTTGAGTTACAATTAATTAAAACTTAAATAAAACAACAAATAAATAATGAAATAACAACTTACCTTTATATCCTTTTAAAAAAAAGACATGCTGTAAAGATGTCGTGCCTCTGAAATTAGTACCGGTAGGCCTATGTCGATTGTCGAAGCCGCAAGCGCTGCGCTAGCGACTAGGCCTACCGCATAAAATCAAACGATGGGGTCTTTTTGAAACCGTGTCAACACGCGACGAATCTTGCCACTGATTTGATTTTAACAGTATAAAGAGATTAAAAACTGGGCTTTTTAATGGTGTAAAAAAAATGCGATTCTGACGATATTATAGCCTCTTTTTATTTAACGAAAGTTTTCACTCGGCTTTTTAAAAATAAAATATTTAAGATAGATACCTCTGTTATACATCAAATTAAAGGTCAGAATCTGCCCTTTCAAATGGTATCAATAACGTAACGATATCATGTTTCGTCGCGAATAGACGAGCTATCAAAGAAGCACTATGTAAAAAAGCGTACGCGAAACATTTTGAAAAGCCGTATCCGGCCGGTCTACCCCTGTACCATTCAAACACAAAAAAAGTACTTTGAAACATTACAAACAAAAACAAATTTTTAATATTTCGTGAGATGAAGGTTTAAACTTTATTAAGAGTATAATTTTTATTTCTGTAGCACCACTATTAGTGGTTGAAATCGCTGGTACAAAACTGTGAAAAATGACCGAAATTCTCATTTTTCGTCCAGTTTGGACTACCTAGATACACACTACTCTTTACCTTTAGAGACATGTTGCATATACTGAAAGATATTTGTTTATAAATTTTGATATGATGTTTAGTAGAGGCCGGCCGAAAGGTTATTAATTCACTTTCGGACGAAGCCAAAAACTTAACTACACCTTCGGCCAAAACCAAAAGATAAAGCGAAATTGCCAAACAAAAGATTTTTAAAAGACTGCACTGTAATACCACATTCCATTTTTTGACATTCTTTGGGGTGATTAAATAATCTGTTTATTATTAAAGACCAAGTGAAGAGCTTTTTATCAAAATTGAATTAACGTTTGATTTTGATAGTAAATAGTTTATTCAGTATCTGAATGTTAATAAAATCATTTACACATAATATAGATAACTTTTTAAGTAGTTAGTTTAATATTTGCGCTTAAATGGGTGTGTTTTTCTGAGGAAAAATCCAAATCTTGTGTCCATTTAAGCTGTTTCATTTCTGGCAACATAGGAAACTGTCGCCAGAGAAAGGATTTTGACTAGGAAATATGAATATTATCAAGTGTTTTGAATTTTTTCCCGGTTCTTATTTTTAACAGAATGGTTAAATGTAGATTTAGATCTTCGGGTTTTGTTTTTTATTTCCTTTCTCAAACGTCACTTCCGTGTAAGGCTATTTCAAATCTCGTCCCTTTGAGAGCAAACCTCTTCACTTGGTCTTTCTTTAACTTCAATTTTCTACTTCACACAGATTAATTCAAAAGTAAATGAAATTATCAATAAGCAGAGTAATAGATGCAGCACTAGCGTTGCATTGTGAAATTTGAAAAGTTAAAATAGATAGTTGGTCGATGACCGAAAGTCAATATCAGTTTCGGCCTAAACCAAAAGCTAACTTTTTGGCTTCGGCCAAAACCGAAACTACACTTGTCAAATTTAAGTAATATTTTCAGACTGGTTTCATTCTGTAATAATGTGTTGGAGACCTATTTTGTCTAAACTTATTTTTTTATCAAATCTCCTTTGCAGGTCCAACCACGATGAGATTTTGTTTAATAAAGACACAGGAATTCCCATGGATGTCACATGACAGAGATCCCGTGCGTCCCCTTGGCGCTAGTATCTGTTAGTTTCTGCACCCCTTCAAGTATGGTGTATGGCGGCATTGTCGCTCCTTCTTGTCTGTGTCTGACTGGAACTGGGACAGTCAAGTTCTGATTCCTGCTCCAAATAGCACCCCCAGACTAGCCGTAGTAAAGCTCCAGTGGTCTTCACTATGTTACTTGCCATAGAAATGTGTCATTTAAAAAAAAAGATTTCAACAGCATATTTTTATTTTATTTATTCTATGCTAATTATATTATTGAAATACTGTTAGGCAAATTATCAGATACAATTTTGACGTTGACTCTATTTAGAAAAAAAAAAAAAGGCTCACCAATCTCTGATAATGGGATTTTGGGGTCGGTTTATATATATATATGTGCATGCATATATAGTTCACTCTGTGCTGAATAAGGGATTAAGAAAAGAATTATTAAAATGAGCATAAGCTACTGGAGCAGATACTCTTGACATAGTTCTTTATAGCATGTTATATATGCTATATATTTTTCCAAGACTGAAACTAGACTGATTTCTGGGTGGACATTTTATGGAGGTTTCATGTTGGCAATAGCTCTTTATCTATTCACATAAAGTTGTGTACAAATTCTGAGCATACTCTTATGATATGTAAAAGTGATGGAATTGAATTTAGTCTTTTGAGTGAAAATGCGTCCTTTTTTTTTAACCCACTTAGTTTGTTGAAAACTTGTGTTTGGTAACGGGGATTGGGGGAACTGCTTTTAAGTCTTTATATATTGAACAAAGATAAAAGTATATATATATAGTTAAACTGCAGCACGTTTTGTGTATGTTGACCTATACATTTGTCCTGGTCATTAACATCCAACTAGACAGATAATTGGATTTGAATTGTTCTATGGTTAGGTCTGGTCTTGTTTTTTTTTCTTCTTGCTTTGGTATCCACAAAAAAAAAAGTTTGAAGTTGTTGGTCATTATCAATAATTCTCTCTCTATATATATATATTATATATATTTAGTGCCTGTCCATAATGTATTGCCCCTGAAGCTCTTACCTGTAGACATTCTTATTCTCCTAAGTAGCATTGTGTAATGGTATTGGTCCAGTGCTTGTCATTGTATAGTTTTTTGACTTTCAGTGTTGTGAGATGCTTTAGAAAGTTGTTTCTTGCAATAATAACTATTTGATCATGTGGTCTATATTTATTATAATATTGTGTAACACTTGTTAAAACTATATTTTTAGCCTCATAATATTTATTATATTGTTTCAAACGCTAGCACTTATTATTAATATTTTTAGAAATAATCGAGATTTAAGAAAGGAAATGATGGCATTTAAAATGTTCTAATATTTTTATTTCCTTATATTCCCATAAACAAATTAGCAAATATTGTTAGAACCAATTTGTAATTTTTTTCCATAGCTTCTTTTTACGATTGTTCTAGCAAATTTTCTAGATGTGTTGTAGTAAGAAAATATATTTTTGCCAAAATTGTGATAACTTTGTTAGGGCTCTTTATTTATAGCACTGGCATTCTTAACAGTAATTTGTGGTTATACTTTTTTTTTATTAGAAGTAGGAAGAATTAAAATACATTCAATAGCTGCAAGAGAATTGATCATCTAGTAACAGCCATAGTGCTCACTGAAAAATAAAATGACATCATGTTGCTAGTTTATAACCGGTATTTTCTGTGTACAATATACATTTCAACAGTAATTATGGTTGCTGGAAAAAAAATTGTATTAGTCCTCAGACGTTAGGCATGAATACTGAACACTTTGTGTATTAGTTGGGCTAGGGTTAACAAGGAGCTTAAATATTTTTTTATGTGTTACTTTAGTGATATACCAGTTTTTTTTTTTAGTTGAAAGATTTGTCAATAATTGTTGTCATGTATGGTGAGAGATTACTTGAACGTGTGTGTAGATGACAATGTAAAAAACAATGTATATATGTTTTTTCTGTGCATATGTTACAAGAGCTTCAAGATTATTTGCAAGAGGTGGAACATGAAATGTGAAATGAAATATATAAAAAATTACTGTGATAAAACTATAAAACCAACAAAAACAAAACGGGTGTACTGTGCATCCTCTTTCACAAATTGACATTTGTAATAAAAGTTGATTTTATGTCCTTTTTCTATTGTTTTGACTTGTTATGTCTTATGTCCTTTTACTTTGGTTTCCACTTTGTATGTCACTTGCTTTGTGCAAGCATATTGCCTTTGTTTTGAACTAATTTTATTTAACAAGTGCTTTTCATAAAGTCACTGCAGATTCTAATATCAATAGTGTTTTTAGACACAAAACAAGATGCATTTCATGCACATATGCATTTCATATTGGGAATGTTTGGGGAACAACTAAGGTTTGAAAAACTTCACTTAATACTATTTAGAATTTTAACATGAAAAAGGTGAATAATATTAATTTGTTAAGTTTAACTAAAAAAAAACCATCTCATCTTATCCCTACTCTGTTTTTCTACAATTATTCTATAGATGCTTAAACATCCACTAATTGTTTTTGTATATTAGAACTACCCAATATGCTTTTCTACTACCAGGCATTGATAATATTGATATATTTACACATCCTTTGGGCATTGGTTGGGTATTTTAAAATGAGTAAGTTGGTAAGAACACATGACTATTACTATTACAGTTTAAAAGTGTTGGCTGCTTAGTCTGATTTTCATTTCCCTTGAGACAAATTTCCTAAATTAGATTACATTTTCCAAGAAATTATCTCGTGCTTAATGGCTGGAACCAGGTGTTCTGGCAATAATTTTGAAACCATTAAACGATTAATTTAACATGGCTGGTGTTAAAACCTAAAACTGCATTATAAATAGGTGGCTTGTAGTGTGTGCTGTTATCTTAGTAATCTAGTGTTAGTACACTTTTTCTTAAATTCATTGGCTCAATATCCAATTTAAAGTTAAAGGAATGAAATTATTTAATTATTCTTGTTTTAAATAACACTTTTTAGTTCAATAAATATATAGTTTATTAAAGGTAAAACTACATGCAAACAACCATAAAAATGTTTAGGTACGGGGTACATAAAGTTAAAAGTATTATGTGGATAATAAATAAAATGTGTTTGAAAATACAATCATCTTTACAGAACAATGTCTGCAGAAAGCAAAAATATATTTATAAATTATAAAGTACCCAGACAACTAGCTATGTTAATAGCTAAATAGAGATCTGTATCACAAATGCTAAGTAATCTATGGGAAGAAATTGTTTTAAATCATTTTAATTTTGAATTATCTTTTCTACCAGTACTCCCTTATGGGTGGCAATGTTTTCTAATGACGGAAAATTGTAGTGAATGATTCATTAACAAATTGTAAGTTGTATACTGACCACTTTCACCCTGCATGGTGATGCTTTTGAATTAAATGTCAACAACAAAGAATCACTCTGCACAATGAGCCTCATGGACTTAACAATTTACTGTTTTGGTGCTTCTTTATTTGAACACCATTGCTTTATATAAACAACCATTTTATAAGGGTTTAAGTACAAACGGAGTATTGAGAAACTTGTGCAAAATGTTACATATTTAAATTTAGGCTATTAAAAAAAGAATACCAGTAGTAAAATTCTGTTTACTAAGTTCTTTGTCCTCTTTCTACTTAATTCATTTGGAATCCTTTTAAATGACCAGCTACACTATCACATTCAACACAATTACAAGGCTCAACAGTCTGGTCCGTGTCAAGAGATATGTTCTTCCACATACTGGCACAAATGCGTGAAAATGGTCCCTGAAACAACAGCTCAGTTTGGATTCCTTTTGGAAGCCTCCACCTGGAGAGTCTGTTTTCTCTGACGCTGTTGGATATTGAATCACCAGAGTTTAAGCTGTTACAAAGTTTCACAAAACATAGTAGGTAGAGGGAGAAGGGCCTGTCTAATGGAAGATGATCTAAGACATCCAATGAGCTTGAACAGTATTGCAATCTTTCTTGCAGCTGTATTCTGAGAGTATAGTCATTGGACAAATGAAATATGTCGTAGTTTGTTAAAAAGTTAATAGTCAACAAGTAACGAGCGATATCGGCGTGCCCTGAAAGCATTGCCACGCACAGAGGTGAAATTGGGATTAAGTGATGGTTGAATTTAAAGACCATTTCCTTGCACTTCCTGTCCAGAGGAGCACAACCATTAATGATCATCAGCCTAACAATTGCATGCTCGCCTCTTGCAATCATTTCATGGAGATGTTCTTGGTCTGATTTAGAAAGACTTGGCTGAGCTCCCCTTTTCAGAATGTTTTCAACTAAAGTAAAGTCACCAAGACAATTGAGAAATGCTAATGTTAAAGCCGTTTTACCATCCCTGCCGACAATATTAACCTCAGCACCTCTGGATAAAAGCAACACTGCACTTTCAAATTCACTCCTTATCAAAGCATGCATTAGAGCTGAATAGCCATTTTGACAAACTGCATTTAGATTAGCATTAGCATCTATAAGACGTTGGACACAAGTTATTTTCCCTTGTTTAGATGCATACATCAAGGCTGTTTCCCCCTTCATATCTTTCACATTAACATTCTGTATTTCATTCAGAAGAAACTGGAGACAATCTTCGTGCCCCCATTGGGCAGACAACATTAGCGGAGTGGCTCCTTTATCGTCAACGGTGCCAAAATCGGCACGATATCTTTTCAGAGCATTGAGATAATCAAGTTTACCAAAGTCTGATGCGTACAGGACTGCGTTTAGTCCTTTTTTGTCTACAGCGTTTGGGTTGGCTCTATTTTTCAACAATGAAGTCAGGGCAAAGAAATTTTTATGCTTGACTGCACAAACTACTGCAGGTGTTAAGTCCCTATCCTGGCGAGCATCAGGGGACACTTCTTTATCCTCCAGCAACTTTTTTAAAAGCTCATTCTCTTTCAGTCGTATGGCTTTAAAAAGCTCAGCCTTCTTATTTCCGTTTTTATACATGGTGGTGTACTATGTGAGACTCACATATATTTAAACAAGTAGTTCCACTTGGTGCAAGCAAATGCACATTGGGTAAGTAGAAAAAAATGATTTCTCTCTGTATGCTCCATCCAGCTTCATTTCACTACAATTCTATTGACAAAAAAGAAAAATAGTTAAAAAATTAACGTCATTTTCTTTAGTTTCAATTTATATATAATTTATAAAAAGAAAAAAAATGTGTAAGCCATAAAAATAAAAAAAGATCAACACAGGTAAATAAATTAGAAAATGATAGCCTCTGATATCCAACATCATAAGCATATGCAAAGGCTAAAGTAATGCAAGGTTCCCATTTTTACTGTAGGCTACTTCACTGTAGTTGGGGGTAATTTAAGGTTACTGGACATTGTGCCACACAACCCCCTTGCATACATAGGACTAAAGCTTGCAAACACATACATAGTCTAAAAGGAATATTTATATTTACTTACTTACATATTACATCTACTGGGTAGTTAAAATCTAGTCTTGCCTTTTGATACATTTTAAGTTTCAAATGATGTTATATTATAGAAAATTATCTTGACAGTATTTGTTTTCTAATAACCATTTCCTGAACTGATTATATGAGTATTATTAGTTTGAAAATATTCAGGCTGCCAATTTGGCAATTACAGTAGGCTGAGTAGGCCTATAGTTTTATAATAGGTCCTATTTTAATTTTAAAATAATTAAACTCTATTGGCCT
Organism: Anisus vortex; assembly: GCA_949126835.1. Taxonomy (NCBI): domain Eukaryota; kingdom Metazoa; phylum Mollusca; class Gastropoda; family Planorbidae; genus Anisus; species Anisus vortex. Next base: position 30,783,978 of record OX421500.1, read on the forward strand.
ACTGCCTACTATTACTAATAGTAGTAGTACTACTGTAGTACTATATAATATAGTCAATATAGACAGTTTATATAGCTTTTAAACCTATATATAATATAGTCAATATAGACAGTTTATATAGCTTTTTAATTTATATATAATATAGTCAATATAGACAGTTTATATAGCTTTTTAACCTATATATAATATAGTCAATATAGACAGTTTATATAGCTTTTTAACCTATATATAATATAGTCAATATAGACAGTTTATATAGCTTTTTAACCTATATTATATATAATATAGACACTTTATATAGCTTTTTAACCTATATATAATATAGTCAATATAGACAGTTTATATAGCTTTTTAACCTATATTATATATAATATAGTCAATATAGACAGTTTATATAGCTTTTTAACCTATATATAATATAGTCAATATAGACAGTATATATAGCTTTTTAACCTATATATAATATAGTCAATATAGACAGTATATATAGCTTTTTAACCTATATATAATATAGTCAATATAGACAGTTTATATAGCTTTTTGAACCTATATATAATATAGTCAATATAGACAGTTTATATAGCTTTTTAACCTATATATAATATAGTCAATATAGACAGTTTATATAGCTTTTTAACATATATAATATAGTCAATATAGACAGTTTATATAGCTTTTTAACCTATACATAATATAGTCAATATAGACAGTTTATATAGCTTTTTAACCTATATATAATATAGTCAATATAGACAGTTTATATAGCTTTTTAACCTATGTATAATATAGTCAATATAGACAGTTTATATAGCTTTTTAACCTATATATAATATATTCAATATAGACAGTTTATATAGCTTTTTAACCTATATATATAATATAGTCAATATAGACAGTTTATATAGCTTTTTAACCTATATATAATATAGTCAATATAGACAGTTTATATAGCTTTTTAACCTATGTATAATATAGTCAATATAGACAGTTTATATAGCTTTTTAACCTATGTATAATATATTCAATATAGACAGTTTATATAGCTTTTTAACCTATATATATAATATAGTCAATATAGACAGTTTATATAGCTAACAGTGAGAAGACTGAAGCTCTTATCGTCGGTACGAGACAGAGGGTCGTGTCCCTCACTGCGTCCGATCTTCAGCTGGCTGATGCAACTGTGCCTTTCTCCCCGACTATCAAAAGCCTTGGCGTCTATCTGGACTCCACGCTGTCCATGCAAACCCACATCTCCTTCCTCACCAAAATCTGCTTCTTCCATCTGCGTCGTATTGCCGCCATCCGTCGTTATCTCACCAAGGAAGCTTGTGTTAAGCTCATCATCTCTCTCCTATTTTCCCGCTTGGACTATTGTAATTCGCTTTTGGCTGGTCTCCCGGCCTCCTCCCTTCAAGGACTCCAACGTATCCAGAACTGCGCAGCCCGACTAGTTCTCAAGAAGAAGAAGTCAAATGATATCAATCCTCTGCTCCGATCTCTGCACTGGCTACCCATCAACAACCGGATCTCATATAAGCTGGCTTCCCTCTGTTATAGGTGCCTGAATAACTGCGCCCCGGATTATCTTCGCTCTTGTATGGAGCTCTACACCCAGTCCCGCCCACTTCGTTCGGCATCTGACGCGCTTACTCTGCGGATCCCTCGTGTGAGGCTAGTGTCCGCTGGCGAACGTTCATTTTCCTACGCAGGACCGTCCGCTTGGAATCACCTCCCACTACAGCTTCGCCAGAGCCCTAGCTATGACACCTTCAGGAGCCGGCTGAAGACTCACCTATTTCGTCAGCAGAATTAGCGTATTACTATATATTTCGTTGTCTGTCTGTATTCTGTAACTGTCGTCTGCGCATAGAACTGTCACCAACGGGATATGCGCTATATAAGCACCGTTATTATTTATTATTTATTTATTATTTATTTATTATATATAGTCAATATAGACAGTTTATATAGCTTTTTAACCTATATAATATAGTACCATAGTTTTATAATTTTATTGTTATAGTTTTTACTATTATACTAGACTAGTCTAGAGTCTAGTTAAAAAGTAGTTATAGTATAAGTTATAGTATCATTCATACTCATACTATACTAGTCATAGTCTCATAGTCATGATAGTCTATCTATAATCTATAGTCTATAGTCTATAGTAACTAAAAACCATGTAGGCCTATTCTTCTTCTTCATATTATTGTGGAGACCCCGTTACGACCGAGGAAAAAGTCTACAATTTAACTAGGTACATATAAAATTTGAAAACATCACCTAGTTCATTCACTCTATAAACATACTGGTTAGTGGCATACAAACTTTACCTTTTGTAATTCCTTTTCCCTAAATTTCAGAGAATTCCGGAAGTGATTACAGATATTATTTTGGGATTTCCCGTTTCTTTTTTTGACCCAAAATACGACAGTAAATATTAAACAAAAACAAACTTCCCATCTTGTCTTATTTGCACAGGAGGCTGAGTTCGAGTGTTGTCTAAGGTAATTATTACATATACCTAGACTGTAGCTTTTTTTTTTTAAATAAAGCTATTTACTGTTTGAATAATCATAAAGACTGAAATTATAAGCCCTCTGCAGACTGACCGAAGATACGTCGGCCGATACGTCAAAGTAATAATATAGGCTAATATAATTTATAATTTATTAGCCTATAATGTAGGCCGTAGGGCGTAGGGCCGCCGTAGGCCCTATTTAATTTAACTGCGGAGTTTATGCTACTGTCCACAGACTCTACACTCTACACCTACACTACAGCTAAGTACAGTACTACATCTTATCTTATACATTACAGACGCTCCTTCTATTAAGAAGATTATTGCGTCCTACCCTACGCTCATCCGTGGTCCGAGTCTAGTCTTGCATTTTTATTAATGTTTTAAATGATGTTAAGTTATTGGTTTCCTGGTTTGTTCAGGCAACCCATTCCATGCCTGAATGCCACTCGGGAAGAAAGAGTACTTATACGCATTTGTTCTCGCATAAAGGAAAAGGAAAGTGTTTTTGTCTTTATGTTTATCTGAGCTTTGCAACAGGTTGTTATTGTGTTGTATTTCTAAATTAGAGTTTAATGCCTTATGTGTTATTACTACTTTACTTTTACTCTTTGCCCTTCTGTCTTCTAGTGTTTCTAGGTTTAGTGATTTGACTAAGGGTGTTACTCTTGTCAATTGGGAATATTCACTAGTTATGAACCTTGCAGCTCTTTTTTGAATTTGTTCTAATTTTTTAATGTTTTCTTTAGTTGATGGGTCCCATACAGATGCTGTATATTCTAGTATAGGTCTAACTAATGTGAGATAGCATTTTAGTTTTATATTCTTATTACATTTGTAAAAGTTCCTTTTTATGAATCCTAAAGTTTTGTTTGATTTTTTTATTACTTCATCAATATGAGGGTTCCAAGATAACTTATAATTTATTATTACTCCTATAGATACTTAGCATTGTTAGTTTGAGTTAGTTCTTTACCATGAATGAAGTAGTTTGCTATTATTTGTTTCTTTTTCTTCTTCTTCTTCTTTGCCATTGTCAACTCCTAGTGGAGCATAGGCTATCAACAATCTCTTTCCATGTCCTCCTGTCTTTGGCTATCTTCTCTAACTCCTTCCAAGTTCTCCCAATCACCTGCACATCCTTTTCTACTTCCCTCCGCCAGATGTTCTTTGGTCTACCTCTTCGTCATGCACCCTGGGGATTCCACAAAAGAGCTTGTCTAGTCAAATTTGTCGGTTTCCTCAATGTGTGGCCTATTCATCTCCATCTCCTTTTTTGTATTTCTTGTTCTATTGGAATATGTGCTGTCCTTTCCCATACATTTGTAATTTTGTCATACCATTTGATATCCATTATTCTACGTAGGCAGCCATTCACCAAAGTTTGTAGTTTGTTCAAATCCTCATTTGTTAATCTCCAACTTTCTGAGCCATATAGTAAGACAGATTTTACGTTAGAATTAAAGATTCTTAATTTAGTTTTGGTTCTAATTTGTTTTGTTTTCCAGATATTTTTTAGCATAGCAAAGGCTCCTCTTGCTTTTTGTATCTTTACTTTAATATCTGTTCCAGATTCCCCTTCCTTGTCAACTATACTTCCTAGATATGTAAAGTTGTCTACTTCTTCCAGCACCTTTCCTCCTACTTCCACTGCATCAGTACTTTTGGAGTTTTTTCTTATTATCTTGGACTTTCTATCATTTATTTTAAGTCCTAGCTATTGTGCCCAGGAATCTAGTATTGCAGTTTTTTCTTGCATCTGCTTATGACTTTGAGCTAATAGGGCTATATCATCTGCAAAGTCTAGATCTTCAAGCTGTTTAAACAGGGTCCATTGGATTCCATTTTTTCTGTTTTCTGTAGTATTCTTCATGACCCAATCTATTACTAGTAAAAAGAGGAATGGTGAAAGTAGACAGCCCTGTCGAACTCCTGACTCTATCTCGAATGCCTCTGTTAGTTTTCCATCATGAATGATTCGACATCTCATATTGTGATAGGTGTTTTTAATTAGGTCAGTTAGCTTTGGAGGAATACCATAGTGGCGCAACAGTTTCAATAGATTTTCTCTGTCGACACTATCAAAGACTTTTTGAAAGTCTATGAAATTGATATATAATATATAGGCTAGCATTCCATTCTGTGCATTGTTCAATGATAATATGAAGAACAGCTATTTGGTCGAGACATGATTTGTTTTGTCTAAAGCCTGCTTGCTCGTCTCGTAGAAGACCATCAACTGCTTTCTTTATCCTTTCCAGTATTATTCTATTTAAAACTTTTCCTGGTACTGATAGCAACATAATCCCTCTATAGTTAGAGCAATCTGTAAGATCCCCTTTCTTTGGAAGCTTTACTAGATATCCCTCTCTCCAGTCATTCGGTAGTTCTCCTTTTTCCCATATGTTTCCAATAATGTTGTATAGTACGTTAGTTGATAACTCAATGTCTGCTTTAATTGCTTCTGCTGGTATTCCATCAGGTCCAGCAGCCTTCCCATTCTTTAGCGTTTCTATTGCATTTTTTATTTCTCCTTTAGTAGGTCTATTACAGTCTATCTCTAGGTCTCTCTCAGCTGGTTGAATATCTGGGGCAGGCCTGTTTAAGAGTTCTTTGAAATATTCTACCCATCTCTTTTCCTGCTTTTCTGCATTTGTTAGCTTATTACTTTCTTTGTCTTTGATAGGTTTATTTTGTTGCTGGAATTTGCCTGCTAATTTCTTTGTTATACCGTACAACACCTTTATTTTTCCCTTAGATGTTTAGCTGTTTCTGCCTCCGCTGCCGGGTTGTTGATGTAATCATTTTTATCTTTTTTAATGCTTTTTTTATCTTCCCTATTGGCTTCTGTATAGTTCTCTTGAGCATCTTTTTTCAAGGCCCTGGTTCGGCTGTTCATCAAAACAACTTTCTTTTCTTTCCGTTGCTTAATTTTTTTGAGAGTGTTGTCTGAAAGCCATGGTTTATTGGGGTGTGTTTTTATCCCTAGCACTTGCTTGTATGTTGTGTTCCATGCTTCCTTTATTGATTCCCATTGTGTGCCTATGTCATCATTTCCTTCCAGGTCTTCTAGGGCCTTAAATCTATTTCTTAGTTCAATTCTAAATTCATTGTTTACGTTCCTTTCCTTTAGAAATGTGACATTATATTGAGTTCTGCGTCTTAAGCAATCTCTTTGTCTTTTAAGTCGTAGCCTAATTTGGCCCACTAATAATTAGTGATGGTCAGAAGCTACGTCAGCACTTCTGAAAACTCTTACGTTTTGCAATGAGAGCCTGAATTTCTTTTTGATGCAAATATGGTCGATTTGGTTGTGTATATGATGATCTGGTGACATCCATGTGGCTTTGTGAATATCTTTGTGCTGCAATATGCTGCCTCCTATTACTAATGAATTATCTGCACAAAAATTAATGAACAACTCTCCATTCTCGTTTTTTATTCCTAAGCCCTATCTCCCCATTATCTCCTCATATCCTTGGTTATCATAACCTATTTTTGCATTAGTCTCCCATCATTATTGTTAAGTCTTTATCTTTAAATCTATTTAGAACTGTCTGTAGTTTACTATAGAAATTATTCTTTATTTCATCCTCTTGTTCATTTGTTGGAGCATAGCACTGTATAACATTGAGATTGATCCCCTTCTTGAAAGTCCTGAAAGATGCTGTTATTATCCGAGACCCTTCCGGTTGCCACTCTATAAGTGATTGATTAGCCTGTGGTGATAGTATTATGGCTACTCCCTCTGTGTGTTGAGCGTTCTCATCCTCGTGGCCTGAGTAAAGTATAGTTTCACCTGTTGATAGTTTTGTTTTTCCTGACAGTATCCATCTCGCTTCACTCACTCCTAGTATACTTATATATTATTTTTTCATTTCTGAAGCTGCTTGGTGGGCCTTCCCCATCTCATACATTGTTCTTACATTCCAGTTGCCAACCTGGGTATTTTTCCTCAGAGAGAAGGAGGTAGTCTGCCTATCAGCTCCCTTTCGGGTTTGGCTGACCTGCTTCATAATCACTTTGACTGCAGGGCCTCCCTTCTCTGAAAATGGCAGACATGTAATTGATTTTGTTGATGATTTTGTAGCAAGGTAGTTTTTTCACACTGGTGGGTTGCTAGCCCTACGCAGAAACATACAAACATGCAAGTAGGCTGGGGACCTGTTGGCCTGGCCCACTTGCCAGTATGCCCCGTCACCACGTCAAGGTAGGTTCTGGCCGGGGTTCTTTTTCTTGGATACCCTTATTAGTTGGCATTTTTCTGGGTGAAAAGACATACTCCAGTTTGATTCCCATTTTTGTAGTTCATCTAGGTCTTTTTGTAGAAGTTCACTATCTTTTCCTGTCTTTATTATTCTATAAATTATGCAATCATCGGCAAATAATCTTACTTTTGTGCCTGTGTTGATGCAATTTGGCAGATCATTAATGTAAATTTGAAAAAGTAGGGGTCCTAGAACAGTTCCTGTGGAACTCCTGAGTTTCCTGTTATTGGTGATGACTTAGAGCCATTTATTATCACTGTTTGTTCTCTGCCAGTTCTACACTACTACTGAGCTTCTGACTCAGGACTACTCACTATATTTAAACTTGTATAATTATAGGCCTACTGGGACCAAGACTTACAATCACAATCCTACTCACTCCTTCCTTGATTCTTTTACTTACACATTCGCCATTTTTCCAAAGAATTTTATTTAGTCTTGAAAATTCTTTTTTTTTTTTAAATAGGTCGGGGTGGGATGGTGTTTTCCAAGCAGCATTGCTACTTCTACTATTACTACTAGCCGTAACTAGCCTATATAACATTGTTAACTAATGTCTAATACTATTATTTTCACTATATATTGACTAGGCTACTAACTATTCTTTCATATATTTATATATTTCTTCATTAATACCCCCCACAGCATATAGTATGATATCTACAATCTACTGGAATTAAATAATCATGAGCAACTTATCGCCAAAGAACACTAGAGTTATTAACTGTATTAATAATAAAGATCACAGTAAGCTGAAATCAGTGCTGGAAAAATATTTGAAACAATCAGAGGCCTCTCCAAAAATAAGTCAACATGACCTAAATGATTGTTTCCTGTATGCTGCTAAAAAGGATTCCACCAAGTGCCTAGAAGTGTTTTGCCAGTTAAATCTGGTTAATGTAAACCATCTTGATGATCATGGGATGTCAGCTTTTCTTTACGCAGCAGATCACCATAACTTAGTAGCTATCAAGTTATTGTATGAGCACGGCGCTGATCTCACTGTTAGTGACAAAGAGGGCACCACTGCCTTAATGTATTCCTGCAAGTGGGGAGCAAGTGACTGCTTACAGTATCTCATCAATCGTTCAATTAATGCTCCAGCTTATATCAATCTGAAGGACAGAGAGGGTTTTACTGCATTGAAATATGCAGCACAGTTTGATTACTTTGATTGTGTTTTAAGCTTAATCAATGCTAAAGTTGATCTCAATAGCACAGATACTGATGGATACTCAACTTTGATGCATGCACTTAAAAGGGATCATCTAAAAATCGCTCAATTACTGATTGACAAAAATGCTGATGTTGATATTGTTGGCCAAGATGGAAAGACAGCGTTAAGCTTAGCCTTTCAACTTGAAAACTATGATCTTGTGGATAGCATTCTCTTACACAGTAAAAGAAATAACCTGCTCAATGATCAGTATCCATATATGCATAAAATGATAGCCAAGGAGAATAAAAAGATTGTACGCAGGCTTCTAATCAAAAGATGTTTACCAACAGATTGGGTTTGCAAGGACAGTTATTTTAAGTTTAAAGTTATGGTTGGCGCGGACGATGCGTTATCTCCAATCTGTGTGGCCCTTTTGTCCATGCAAGGGGATATTGCCCGATACTTTGTAGTCAACAAATTTTTCTCACCAAATGACAAGTCCAAGCTTCTGGAAAACATGTTGAAGATCAAGAGTGTGCTAGAGCAGCAACAGCCTGAGGCGGCAGATTCTTTGTCGGTTATTGATATCCTCAGCAGGAATTACGACTTAATTTTTTCCAATTCAAGAGATGACCTGAACCAGACACATGATTGGCCACAGAGCAAGTTGTGTTGGGTACATTGGAACATAATTCCTCTTGATCAACCATTTAAAACTGAACCATGTAACTGTACTGAGTGTATTGATGGAGTTAAAGTGGTGACTGTGTCACAATGCCAAACCTTTCAGGTGCTTTGAATTAAATAAAAAAACAAGAGCATTAGAGCATGAGATCAATTCAGAGCATGGGGGTATTTTAATCTCTCCAGACAGAAGTTCAACAAGCTCTAACACTCCAACAATAATTGAAAAGAACATTTATTATCAGCATTAAATGAAATATTTATTATTTATTTTATAAGGACACTGTGATTTTGGGACAAATTGATGGATAACCATTTTGAAAGTTTCTGGTTTCAAATCTACGACTTAAAAAAAGATGTTAGATGTGTGTTTCTTGAGTTTATACAGCTCTGATGGGTCGGCCAACGGGACATTAGTTGTGTTGTGCTGGCGTTATAAGCAAAATATCACAGGAACTGAAGAATGGTGCTTCACTAGCCATACAAAGCAAAATGTTTATTTCATTCGATGTTCAAAATAAATCGCTTGTTTTGGTTGCTCGACCAATCATAGTGATTATGCATAGGAGAAAATAAATACCGTACTTCTATACTTTGTTAATGTGATCATAAATATTTTTTATTTCATCTTTTATAATTATAATGAATATATACTCTTTACGCATACAAAGCTTTACAGAAATAATGTTATAGGCTTTTATTTTGCAATACTCAAATTAAATTAATAATTTTTTTACTGTCTTTAAAAATAAATAATTAAAAAACTTGTGGATGGTTTCATTTTTTTTTACCCATTATTACCTTCTTGAAGTCATTGGAAAAGATAATCCTTTGTTTACAGTTCTTGGCTTATCGTTTTTTAAATCTGTTTTCAAAGAATACCTGAATAAGGCTTTCCCAACCTTGTGCAGTTAGTTTATTGCATCAAGCCTGGACATTGACATTTGTTCCATAACATACTTAAATGAAATCGGACACTAATCCAGTTGCCTTGTGTATTAATACCAACCAGCTTCTAATCCAAGTACCAGTAGTGATTGACATTATTTTCTGGGCTAAAACAGACTAGCTTGGCCAGGCATGTACAAAAATTAACTCAATAAGATTCATTAGTTAAATGTGTGTGTAGTGTGTACATGTAATGTAATACTTCATCACTGAGCTAGATAACAAACCAAAATTGTAAATATAAATACAAAATTCATAAAGATGTTTCATAAATGTACCATATTTACTGCCAAATAACAGAAAAGAATTTGTGTAAACAACATCAGTGTTTCTTTTACTAATTACAGTATAGGCCTAGATTCTCGTAGCCTATTGTATTTATATATATATTTATTCAAAATATTAAAATTTGACCTAGAGTCAAATACAGTATTGAATAAAAGAAAACTTGAGAGCTATATTTTAATAGAATGGATATTACACACCTACCAAACCAGCACACATTAATCTCATGCACATGAAACAGTAGATCACTTCCTGCTTGAATGTCTTGAACTAACCATCTCAGACATGTAATACTCTGACATGTATATACCCTCTTCCTACTATAATTCATCATCATCTGTCCTTTGGGTTCCTTGTAAAAAAAATAGGGTCTGTGTCAAACCACGCCACTCTGAACGGTCTCTTGCCAGTCGCTTCAATACTTCCCAGCTCTTTCCAGTTCTCCCAGCCTCATCCAATATGCTTTGTCTCCATGTTCGCGTGGGTCTTTCTCTATGTCGTTTGCCCCTACTATAATTAACATAAGAAAAAAACTACATAAAAATACACATCATTATGCTTGTCTGGCATTAACTGCAAGCAAGATAGCAACAGCTCTGCAGCCTGGTTGAAAATTCAAAAAATTTTGCCTCTCACAAAGAAATAAAGAAAGGTGAAGGTAATAGCCCTATAACTATAAAGTTATAAAGGCACAAAATTAGGCTTATAAAAGGAAATATCTCTGAAAACCTTATGATCAGTGCCATCATATTGGGGAAAGGGGGGGGGGCAGAGGGGGCGACACTTCTAGGGGTGGCAAATATAGTCTAAATATAGCACAAAACAAAGCAGTTACTGTATCCAAAGGGGCATCGCTGAAACATTTGCCCTTGCCTGGGGCGCTACAAAGGTTTGTGTGGGCTCTGCTTATGCTATCAAAAGTTATAAACGGAACAAACATAATCACTATATTATCTAACGTAGCATTCAAAGCTAACATGTTATGTTGTTTATACCCATTTTTTTATGCATTGGCCTTCAAGAGATATTGTGCCCTCTTCCACCCACAAAATAAGAAAGACAGAAACAAAAGCTATGTTAATAAAGCTATAAAATAAAAGACTCAGAGTACATAAATAATGTTAATAAAGCTATAAAATAAAAGACTCAGAGTACATAAATAATGTTAATAAAGCTATAAAATAAAAGACTCAGAGTACATAAATAAATAACAAAAACACAAATTAAATGTTTAGAAACCATTTTTATTGTTTCTTTTCTCTGTCTCTTCCGTATTTTTTTAGTTTTCTTTAAAAACTGTTTAGGGCGGGGGAAAAAATGTACATACAATGTTATATTACATACATGAGTAAGTAGTTCCCTGTGAGAGACTTAAAGCAGTCACCAGGTGAAACTAACTTAACCAAAAAAAAAAACATTGGTCAGATCCTTGACCTCGATTCAAGACAAATAAATTATTTTATAACAAATATTTATTTCCAGTAACTTTTTATCCGAAGCTTAATTTGTTTGGTGTGTTTGTTTTTTAAAGGTAAATTTCATCTCACCAAATAAAAAGCTTCTTCTAAAACAAATAAAAAATAAAATGTGATGTTAACACATAGTTGCTATGACTGACCCAAGAAAAACAATAATGAATTAGATGACATAAATTGACATTATGAAATCATACAGCTATTCACAATTGCAGATTAAAACAAAAAGAATGTAAATGTAAAAGAATTCTAAATTGTTTCATCTTCCATAATTTCTTAATAAACAAAAAGCTTTCATCAAATAATGGGAAAGTTATGAAAATGCTATAAATAGAGTCAATGACATTGATGGGGGAGGGTAATCATCCTGTAGAGATGTGAAGGGGGGGCGGGGGGGGGGGGGGGAAACTATTGTCCAGTCTTAAACAAGATTTACAAAGTCTTAAGCCAGAGTTTTTTCATCAAGATGATCGCAGGATTTGCAACTGGTGAGTAAGACTTTAATGGGCAAACACATTGCCGCAGGACCTTTTGATGTTTGGATTGGGCCTACAACATTGGTTGAAAAATGAGGGTTGAAAGGGTTGATGAGCAAAACAAAAAAACAAACATTGTAATTCATCTGGTGATAATAGTCTTTAGAGAAAATGTTTCAAATTCAGTATAAAAAAACAATTACAAACAATTATAAAAAAAAACAACATGGCACAAAATGTTAGATCTTTACCACAGAATATAGTTCACATAAAATGTCTAATCTTCTTTTAAAATAGTTACGTTTGGTTACAAAATTTGTTATTTAATTTAAAAAAAAAAAAGAGACAGCATTAGGATAGTATTACATTATTTTTAACAAATTATGTGAAGTCTTAATAAGAAACATAGTGATTTCTTTCTGTTTGTTTAAATATATTTATACTTGTTGTTTTTTTGTTATTTATTTATTTATTTATTTGTTTTTAGCTGTTTGACTGACAATGATGGTAAAAGTTCTAAAAGTTAAGCTCACTTACTCTAAATTGTCTGTAAAAAGATATTTGTATTATTTATCATGCATGTTGCTGAATTTAATTAAAAAAAAACTGTAAAAGTGTATAAACTGTAAGAAAAATACTAACAATATAATGACAATCCAATTCAAAGTAAGGTAAAGTTGTGTCTATTAGAAATGCTCTCACTCAATGTTTTGAATTAGCTTAAATTTTTCACTATTTTGTGTATAGTTGTATAGTCTTGTTTTTTTATATTGATGATGTATATCATGATGTGTTTGTTTTTCTATCATTCATCTTTCTATCATTCTTTTAACATTCAGAATTTTCGTTATGGGTCAAGTATATAATCATAACTAATAAAAGGCATATTAAGTAATTCAAAAACTTTGTGATTACAAAAAGACTTCATAAAGCCAAAAGAAATATATGTCAGGTATTATTATGAAATCGCAGGTATTTTTTAAAATTCATTTTAAACAACTTTTAAAGAGAGGTTAAACATCTTATATTATCTATATTCTTAGGGATTTTTTTTACAACAGGTTTTGCATTTCTATAAAACAGTTGGTGATTTAAGTATTAACACAGCACTTTCTGTTTGCATGTTAAGCTGTTACATTGCAAGAGGAATCATGCACACAAAAAAAAAACTGGGAATATTTGTAACAAACAGGATGAAAATATGATAAGGTAAAAAACACAGAAGTGTCATTGTTGGCTAAACATTCTGCTAGATCATTCATATCATACATGTTAACTTCAACATTTATACATTGAATATTTAAAATTACTACTTTAAAACCTTTGTTTCTTTTATGATTCAACATAAACATATTTGAAATAATGGGATATAAGATAATAATATATATTTTCTGTTACTTTAAACTGAAGGAGAAAAAAAGAATTTCATAGGAGTTGATTCTAGTCATAATTTGTGAAAGATAAGAAACAAAACAGTTTTTAAACTAAAAATCATGACACACATTAAAATGTCATGTTCATGCATGTGCCAATTGTCGCTTTAAAATTTTCAATTTGAACTAACAGAAGAAACTGTACCACAGGTTTATCAATGCATACATTTTTTAAAATAATTTCTCTTTCTCTGAAATTGATTTTTAACAAATACAAAAGAGGAGCTATATATAGTCCATCTTATCTTACTTTTATAAATATATAATATGTCATAGCCAAATTTATGAGGATGAACTGATTTCGTCAAGTAAATAGAATGGCATTCAAGTAGATGTGGATGAATAAGAGAGAAGGGGAACAAGTGGCAGCCTGGTTTTGATATTATGAAACAGACAGTTGACAGCAATAGTAATGTTTGATTTGTTTTGTCAGTGAATTACTTGAGTTCATAACATTTACCTTGTAAAAATTTATTTTTAGTTTACAACTTTTTTCTGAGCCCCTTTTACTTATCAGTTTCAAAATAGATTTCTCTTCAAAATTATTACAGAAACACTTTCAAACTTTTTTTTGTCTATTTCACTGTCATCTAAGTTGAGATACACTTAGGTCTCCAAGTTATTCAATGTTAAAAACATGGCTGTATATACATTACGGTTTAACAGTATGTTACATTGAATAGTGTTTAGTTTAGTCTGTTTTACGTTGCCATGAACTCAACAAAGAAAATTTATAGTTTAAAAAAAAGAAGGCTGAAATAATTAACTGGCTTTACTTTGTTAACACACTGTTCAATAACAATGGAAAAAAAAAAGAAAACACAGATGAATTGCAAGATTATCTTTTAATGATTTCTATAGAAGAGAATTGTATTCATTAAGCCCTTTATTTCCAGACTATTGCTGCTAAATGAGTTGGCCATAATGAGGACAATGAATAAATTAAATCATTCAGGATTTTGTTTCGTCCAATCACACAGTATATTTGGTATTTCAAAATATTTCATCAGCCATTCATACATCAAACAGTGTAAACTACTAACAAGCAATTCATTTTGTAAGCATTAAATAATCATTAACCATCCCTACAGATAACGTTAACAATAAGTATAAGCCATTCAGTCAATACAAAAGTAGAACAAACAAATTATGAAAGGAAAAGTAGGATAACTGATGTACAATTGTTTTGGCAGAATCAAATGTTTCCTTCAAATTTTACAGCACAATATGGCGTCAAATTTTTGTAAACAACAAAACTGTTACTAGTAACCAAAGCAAATCGACATAAACATAAAAGAAAATGTAAAATCCTGTTTAAAAAAAAAAGGAACAAAAGGAAATATAAATTAAACTAAAAATTAACAAAAAAGAAAAAAACAAACATTATTCTTGAATTTTATTTGGAAATATACATAGATGAAATGTTATTAGAATTGTCCAAGTAATTTGACTGATTGAACAACTATTTGGTCTATCATCACTGTTTGCATAATATCACAACTTAGCAGAAGGGGAAGAAAAGAAACTGAAAACACTGGCGCACATTAAATTAGTCAAAGACATCTTCCAATAGCTCGCCCTCTCCCAGCTCATATTGTATCAATCAATTTGTCAGAATATGCACAATCTTAATTTTTAAAAAAAGCTTGCCATGATTAAATGGCCTAGAGAAAAATGGATTCTGAAAAAAAAAAACATCCTCAGCCCACATACACTCAAACACAAAGTCTGTCAAATCATCTTTCAAGTTCTCTCCCTTCTTAAGATGGTCATAATATTAATAAAATTAACAGTACAGTTCATTTAATTACAGAATGAAAAGGAAAAAAAGGGGGGAGAGGGTGTATTTGGATGAAGTAGCATAGTAAAGCAGCAAGCGTTGTAGATTCAACGGTGCTTACAATATTCACAAGTACAAGTGTTTCAAATATTCACAATGTTACAAGAAAAAAATTCATGGTATTCACAACGAGTCATGCATTCATTCAATCAGGATAGCTCAAAACTTGTCAAGTTCTGCTTTTATATCACCCTGAATTTTAATCAGAAGGGGAAGGTGGGAGAGTGCATGTGTTTGCAAATGTTAAGTACTATCCATCTCTCAAACTATCAGCTCAGACACAAAGAATAAAACCCCTTGTAAGCTTTAAAAGCAATTATATATATATATATCTAGCGAAAAAAAAGCTTTAATAATATATAATAGTGTTACACTTCACAGAACATGAATAGAAACGCTCAGACAGTATATAGAGATAAACTGGCTGAATCACTGAATTCATAATGAGACAACACTAGTGGGTGTCAGACAGGAAACCTGTCAAAGGCGATTGAACATTTTAATCAAGAAATACCGGGTATGTGGAAAATCCAACTGACATAAAATAAATTACTTTGTTTTTATTGTAACTAGTCTCTGTTAACAAAAATTCTTACTATATGTTGTTTGTCTTTTTTAAGAAAGAGAAATGATTAGGTTATAATATATATAGAATATACTGCCAGTCAACATGAACAGAAATGGTCTTGTTATTAAAAAAACAACTACATTTAATTTTATTTATTTGTGACAAAAATATCAACATTTCTTTCAAAAGAGAAAAAATCCACTAGAATGTATAGATAAACAAGCTAATAAATGAATGTGTTGTTGGTAAGTTGATTCAAGATGGAGGAGGACAGGGACTTGGGAAGGGTGGAGAGGAACATACTCCAAATCTAACACATTCATTTTAATTTATACACACCATTTTCTCACAATTAAATGTAAACAATGGCAGTTAAATGCAAAAGGTCAACACCTAGGTTACCATTTCCTACACTTCCCATCACAAGCAGCACAGTGGCATTCATCCTCTATACAGCTTGGCAAACTACAGTCTTATATATATTTGCTTGTGAAACCTAAGCCTATCTAGAGCTTTTGTGTGTTTCTTTTTGGAAAACTTAACACCATTTTAAATAGACTGGATGTTTGAGCATAAAGTACTATCTTCCTGAAACTGAAACACAATCTGTCTTGCCAAAACTTTTTTTTTTGAAAACTCAATGTAAGGACAGTATGTTTTTATAAACATGACAAAAAATGATCAACATATCAAATATGAAGAAATTTTAAAAAACCCTGGAAAGCTCGACCAATGAGTTCTGTTTTGTTATGTGGTGGGGGTCTATATTAGACGAAAGTAGATAAAGCAGAATCAGTCTCTCCCCATCAAGCTATTAAATATGTGGTCTTTTGTTTATAAACTATTTTTTGTTCTTCTTCTTTTCTTTAGTTGAGGAATGTTTTATTGCTGAAGCAGAAAATGTTGCTCTAATGTTCATATAAAGGCGGGGAAGGGCCTGTAAGGTGCTTTGGTTTTTTGAGCTGGTGCTTACCATAGATGAAATCTTAAACAGCACTTAAAGTTGAAACGACACCTTCCATCCAGGGGATGTTTAACTCGTACTTTTTTGGGCGGCACAAGAGATCTCTCTCTTTCTTTCTCTGTCTGGCAATTAGAGCTCTCTCTTTCTTGAGGTAGAAAACACGAAGTGTACGTGTCGTATAGAATGATAATCCACAAAAGAAAAAAATCTGGTGAACCGTGCCGCTCTTGTCATGAGATGATTGTTGCTTTATTTGTTTTTTTCAAAGGAATTGTACACATTTACATGTCAGCACAACAACGCAACTATCCTAAAATAAAAAAGAAAACGATGGATAGCACAATAAGATGTTTCTGTCACAGTTGAAATCAGAAGTTCGTGCCCGGGCCACGCCCATTCATCTGTACACACACATTATATTTTGTTGTTTTCTTTCTGTGAGAAAAGTTCTCTCAAGAGTTCATTTTTCTTTCAAGCAGGGGGGGAGGGCAGCCAATGCTTTACGCCTGCTTGATTCGCTTTCTGGGAGGGCCCAGGGGGGGACTCTGCTGACTCGCCAGGGCCCTGAAAGCTTCGGCAATGAGGTGGGGGTGGGCCTGTATCATTGACCGCCAACCTGTTGTTTCCATCACATCTGTTGCATGGCTGGAAAAGGAAACAAGATCCAATTAGTTGCATGTGACGGTACAGAAAGCCTTATGAAGCGTCTTAAGGGTAGGGACGGCAGTGAAATTGAACTAAATGCCAGAAAATTCAATATTTAAGTTTTTGCCTAAGTTGTATGCTTTAACTATTCCTGGATCTAAAACATATAGTTCGGAAATTTTAGTAACATTATTAAAATGTAAAAATTGCACTTGTAATAGGTATACATCAGAAGTTTATTTTATTTTTTTTTAAACATATTTACACTACAGTAATATAAAAAATCAGTTTAATTATTTATTAATATACATCAAATTAAAGGTTAACATCTTATCTATGTGGGGGGGGGGGGGGAATCTTACAACAAACCATTAAGAAATAGATGAGAAAATTGCATTTTTCAATTTTACTGCCAAATTATTTTTTTTCCTAAAATTGTCAGTTTTTCCGGTTTTTCTCAAAATACTACTTTCTTGTATTCACTTCCTTATTTATGAACCAATCTTTATGAAATTTTTTACATACATTTATTACATGTTAGTAATCATAGTTACAGGATGAATTTTTGATACGAGTTATAGTTTTCCTTAAATTAAATTTTAATGTTAAAAAATTGCAATAAAAATTATTTTTTTCATATGTTCTACTAAAAAATTCATATAAATTTTATTTATCAATTTAACCAAATTTCATCCACAAATTTTATAAAGATATAGCTTATAAATATTTCCGCCAAATTGCAATACATTATCCATTGATAAATAATCCAGTTGATACATTTTTTATTGCGTGGTAAAACGTTTATTAAAAAATCCAAAATGGCCGCCATTCCCATCACAACCATCAGAAATTATTTTTTTTAAGGTATGCTTACTCGGACCTGCTTATACTATATATATACCAAAAATGGTCATGATGCGTGCACAAATAAAAAAAATAGCTCTCTACTGGCTCCCCTACCCTTAAAAAGTGATTCAATTATTTATACAATTGTGCCCAACCCTAATGAAAGAAATATGCTACTTCTCAATAATGTAAGTTTGTAAGAAATAAGACAAATGAAGAAGTGAAACATTCTTGTCATTCGTGTTCTCTCTTTAAATACCTTCTCTTTTTTGTCTTTGACAGATATATGCTTTAAAGCATGTTTAAGAACATTCATTTTTCAAAATTATACAATCAGTTAAAAATCATGTTACTGTTTCTCTCTTGTTAACAAAATATCTTATAAAATTTTTTTTTTAATTTAGGTCTTTAAACATTAAGTTTTTATATAATTCACATTATGATGTTGAAATGGAGTAGGAACTAACTATATTATAAATATGTTTTGTTTAACAAAGCAGCTTGCCAAAGTTCAGGAGAAATATCAAAGACTATTCCCATTTTTTAACTTGATAAAAAAATCCAGATTTCCAGGCGCTTTTTTAAATTTCTGAAAATTCCAGTCAGTGTAATATGTTTTTATATTATTTTTTACTCAAGTGTTGTATTGTGTAAAAATGTTTACAGAAAAAATGAGATTGAAAAAATAACTGACCAAGCAAGGTAAATTTTTTTACCTGTTTATAAAGTCAATGGCATGCGTTTTTAACTGCTCAGCACTGTGTAGATCTGCTAACACAAGAATGTCACAAACACTTTCTATTGTAAGATTGGAACATAAAGCCTCTTCACACATAACTTTTAATCTCTCCAGTGCGTACTGTATATGGACAAAAAAAACATATAAATAAGTTGCATTATTCACTCTAAAAAAGTTCTAGCCTATTTAATATGAAATACACAAACTAAGCCGAGGAAGGTGTTATCATCAAACCTTGTCTGCAGCTGCTAAGAGATCATCTGCCATCTTTTCAAGGTTTGGGGCTTTGCCTGTGTAGGTAAATCTCAACATTTCTCTCATTACTTCATGGTCAACATCTAGGATGTCTACACGATTCTGTGGTAGACAAAGACAAAAACAAGGGTAAAAACATATAACATCAATAATCAATCAATCGTTCCACCCTTAACTCATTTGCTACTACCGCGACTGAATGCGACATACCCCCCTCCGTACTAATGCGTCCAAACGCGGCCGCCACGTGTGTGACTAACCTTGTCGTTTCTAGATTTTTTTTCGACATGCGTTCTGGGGTTTTATTTTACTGCAAAAACGGCTTTTAAAAAGTAGGAATATAGTCTGTTTCGTTAATAAAAACCGGATGTTTTTATCTAATTTCGTTTTTTTGCTATGCGCGTCAAAAAATCGGTATTTTTCACTTGCCTTTCGTCTTGTAAAACTTTTTTTATAGCCTTCGTCTTTCATTTTTTACTTTATTAATCGATAGCTCTATACATCCGAATATAACATTTAACAACAGTTCTGATAATAAGGATGCTGCAGATATAGACTTAGATAAATTTCCATTTCAACTCGATTTTTGGGATTTATTATACTTTATGGGACTTTGACGCTAGGCCTAGAGAAAATATTTAGGCAAATCATAGGGTCTCAACACTCAGCGAATAATTCTACCGATAATTCGGCATTTTTTATGTATAAAAGTATACATTTCCAGAAAGCTAAGATATTTATCTATTTTATGATGTAATTTTTATTCACTTTGGGGAATATTTAATTATTAAAAAAAAATATTTAAAAAAAATTTACTAAAATTAATACGGAGTTCCTTCTCTTTGGCTAGTACTTTCCCGGGTGTCTTTGGAAAGTAGGTTAGTAGCAAATGAGTTAAACAAGCTTTGTTTTTTTATACAAATTCTAAAACTTTATTGGCAACTTTTGAAACAGGGGTTGCAAGCAGTTTTCGAGGAGCCCAAAACAGGGATGAAGACACCAAAAGTGGATTTGGTAGGTTTTATTTGGGTACTTTTAAAACTGTACTCATAAATACTGTTAATGTCAAGTGCATACAGTTTGATATGCTTTATTTCAGTGGATACATCCATCTTGAGGGGTTCATATCTTAGCAATAGGTAAAAATAGGGGCTAGAGTAAACAAAAGGTTGAGACACATTGCTCAAGACAATAACATCAATGAACGAAGCAAGACTAGAATTCACAAAGAGAATGCATATTGTACATGAATAGAAGTAGTAGTAGTAGGCAATTAAGATGTCAATAAAGCAGGAAAGTACACATAGCTAAAGAAATATCTTAGCAACCAAAATTATTTTTTCATTAATGACTTTTGTATACAGGGATGCCAGCAGGCCTAGACAAAAAAGCCTGAAAATTTTTTTTCCTCCAAAAACTAATATGCAAGCTTGAACGCGCGACAATACGTATAGTGACACAAACCATAAACATTATTTTTAATTTAGCCTAACTAATTATGTAATGCAAATAGTGGTGTACTTACAAACTTTACATAAGCAGCATGTTTAAAGAAGGGGAGGAACAGCTAATTGTTTGTCTATTTCTTGAGAGGGTTGCTCTTTAAAGGGCGATCGCTTCAAAGTTTTGATCTGGACGGAATTTTCGGGGCTAGCCGGAGATTTTCTAAAAGCCTGAAATCCGGCTTTAGCCGGAAAACTGGCATCCCTGAGTATATCACTAGAAAGATGGTTGCTGCCAATCAATGTCCCAGAGTTTATCAATAACTCAGACCAGAGCACTTATCTTTTCAGAGGGCTAAAACTGTACAGATAATACTGGGACTTTGACATAAGAGCTGCTAACAGCAAGGAGAATACTGGAAATTAAAGGAATGAAGTATTTCTTTTAAGATCAAGAGTGAAGGGCCCCAATCCTAAGGCCTAAATTTCATCATCATCTTTGGCGCTTCAGCTTATGGAGGACTCTGGACTGCCTAACCACCGCCTTTCACTCTGACCTATCCATTGCCTTCTTTTTCCAGGCCTGGACCCTGATCTGTCGCATATCCATCTCGACATCATCCAACCATCTCAGTCTGGATCTGCCTTTAGGTCGTTTTCCTCTGGGGTTCTGAGTATGATTAAATGTGCAGGATAGGTTTCTAATTTCTTCTTAAGTAACAACTTGGATGTGCATGGTTTACTCACCTGCTTACTCTCTGTCATCTGATGCTCAAACATGGCATTAAAAACTGGGGACCTTGCTGAAATGTATCAACAAAGAAAGATTCAATCTAAGGTTTGGCACAAAAAAATTACTTTTTTCCTTAGCTAAAATATGGGTGCAAATAAAACTAGACAAGTGCTGAATGGTGAGTTAATGAGAAGAGAGAAAGAACAAATAACTCACCAGCCAGAATGGCTTTGTGAGCCAAAAACTCTCTCCCACCAACACTCAGTGTGACGTCACTAAAAAGAGATCTGTCAAAGAGCTGACCAAGGTCCTCGCTGAGCCTACACTCTGGAACTTTCACTGGGGTACAGTTGGATTGGCCAGAAACGTTCACAGTGTCTCCTACTACACTAACCTGCATACATACAAAATACACTTTCAAAGTTAATGCCTGTGTTGAAAGAAAACATACATGGTATGAGAGTATTAGAGCCAGCCAAACCAATTCTAAAGGAAAGAGATTGTGAGGCAGAACAAACAAAAAAAAGATAGAAAGTGATGTCCCTATGATCATATTGGTTTAGGGATACATATGTGTCAATCCTGGTTGAGTTTTTAAAAAATATTATCACTTAAACATATATGTGAAATGGGGCACTGTGGCCGTACGGGAGCGCGTTTGGCTGGCGTACTGAAGGTCCCGGGATCGAATCCTGGTGCAGGCTAGGATTTTTTCCCCAGAATTTTAGGGTGTCCCTGAGTCTACCCAGCTCTGATGGGTATATGACCCTTAGTTGGGGTAACGTAAAGGCGGCTGTGCATAGTGCTGGCCACACAATCACCTAGTATGCCGTGGCCACGGAAACTGGTGAACGCTGCTTCACCGGCCCTATGGATCAATTTGGTACGACAGGATACTTTACTTTATATATGTGAAAGTCTTTATTAGTCATGTTGTTAGTGCTTTATTGTTATAATTATAGCTTTCCCTAATGACCACCAATCTATACCAATCATACAAAAAAATTCTGAGCAAATTTCAGAAGTTGACTAATTCAACACAGTGATTGTACCCATTCCCCTTTTGCAATTTAAATTATTACAAACTTTTGGTCTGAAAAATAATATATTATTCATATATGTCTGAATACTTTATACGTTTTATTAAAATCTTTAATGCAACCATTCCTTAAAAGTAAATACAAAACGTTTCAAAAATTTGCTAAAAAATGTACACAAAAGCTAAAGCTATTGGGTTAACTTTACCACAAAAGATATTGTTCTAGTTATTGGCCTCGACAGAATTATACACCAGTGAACATAAAAACATACAATCTAATTAGTGCTTGTAAAGCATGTGTGTATCTATTAATACAATCTAATTAGTGCTTGTAAAGCATGTGTGTATCTATTAATACAATCTAATTAGTGCTTGTAAAGCATGTGTGTATCTATTAATACAATCTAATTAGTGCTTGTAAAGCATGTGTGTATCTATTAATACAATCTAATTAGTGCTTGTAAAGCATGTGTGTATCTATTAATACAATCTAATTAGTGCTTGTAAAGCATGTGTGTATCTATTAATACAATCTAATTAGTGCTTGTAAAGCATGTGTGTATCTATTAATACAATCTAATTAGTGCTTGTAAAGCATGTGTGTATCTATTAATACAATCTAATTAGTGCTTGTAAAGCATGTGTGTATCTATTAATACAATCTAATTAGTGCTTGCAAAGCGTGTGTGTATCTATTAATACAATCTAATTAGTGCTTGTAAAGCATGTGTGTATCTATTAATACAGATATTAATTGGCAAAGAACATTGTTTTCATGGACAAATGGCAAAGATGATACATTTATGAAACATTTATACAAATTTACAAATATATAAACGACAACTGACCTCACAAAAAATTGTAAGTTTATCATCTGGTAATAATCCATTTGCTTCATCCATGAGAAAATCACGACGAATAAATTTTTTAAACCCCCAATCTTTTCCCTGTACAAATCTGTAAGCCCTTTGACTTTCTGAGAATTAAAAAGATTACAACAAAATAATGTAGGCAATTAAATTGTATACAATTTTAAATAGACAAATCTAGCGCTAGTCTTGGAAGTAACACTGTTGTAATAGCATTTCATTATCACAACAGCTTGAAACAAATAAAAATATCATTGAAGAGGTGTATATATTCCACATACCCATAGCCTTGGTCTCCTCCCGCTTGGCATTCAATATAGAAAACTTGAACTTGGCTCGAACTTCACTTTTGTTGCATGAAACTAATAAGAGATAAAGTGATAAATAGTCTTTGCTCTCCTCATCCAGTCCTTTGGGATTTACTCGTAGACACCTGGCGAAGCACAGAGATATGGAACAATCTATATTTCTACAGTTCAAAAAAGGGCTTTATATCTATATTCTTATGTAGGCCTATAGCTTAGAATTATCAATGGTACGACGCAAACTAGCTTTACCATTTAAGTTTGTCATTGGCACCGGCTGAGAATGTAGAGCTTTTCAAAACTTCTCCCATTTCCTCTCGACAGAAACTAAAATTGTTTATTGTCCATATGTACGAGAATTTGATAACTTTGACCTGGAAAAAGAAAAGAGTAAGCCTTTGTTACAAATTAAGACCTACAATTGTTATAATAAGGTTAGAGCGTGAATAAGTAGCTACATACTACATGCCTAAGTTTTTAAAGTTTAAGCATTTTTAATCTGTAGAGAATTATAATGTAAGTTACCTGTGTATAGCACCAGTTGTCTGCAACAGGACACGAGACATCGGGGGGAGGTGGTGTCGGAACTCTGCATACAGCCATCCTGGAATTGTCAGGAGATGAAGACGTTTCGTTATCACCCTGGTCCGCCAGTTTTGTTGGTAGGTTTTAAGCTGAACTGTGTAGGAAATACTAGTTAGACCTTGGCAACGGATGTTTTTTTTCTGTAACAAAAAGCAAAGCTTTTAAAAAACTTTATAAATATGAATAATTTTTTTCATTTTCAATAAAAATATTTAATGACTTTATTTAATTCAAAAGTAGGCCCTAATTAAAAAACTTGGAATTAAATTATTGGCTTTATCTAATTAAATTATTTAAAATCTGTTACAAAGCCAATAATTTTAACAAAACAGCTAGCTTATTAAATAAATCAAATATAAAAAGTTTTCACGCTAAAGAAATGGTGAGAAAGTTAAAATATAATTCAAAACTAAAAGTCTAAGACAAGACAAGTGTAAGTAAGTATAGTAAGCTTACTGGTCATTATTATAAGGCATAATAAGACTCATAACTACTCATTATAAGACTACTAAAACTCCTAAATTGTAAGCCCAGGCCTAGGCTATAATCATACTATAATGGAACATTATCTACCAGCCTATTCCTATTCGTTCGGTCGCCTAGACACTGCCTATAACTTAACTATACTAGACTATATTTATAACAGTAAAAGACATTACAAGTCTTTGTGTTGGTGAATTGGCAAAGATTTTCTCATGTGAATCAATGTCAAAGTAAGCTAATGTTTATAAGTTAGATTTCTATTATAAGTAAACAAGTGTAATCATTTATTTAGAAATTTAGATTAGTAACTAGATCTAGTATTACTATGAATATGAATTCATTGTGAATAAAAAGGTTATTAGTTTTTTTAGGTAAAAAGTATCTAGATCTAGAATGTTAATCCAGGTCACTGTTTTCTATTTTATTTAATATAAAGCTTTATTCGTTTGAGCTCTTATCTCTTAAAGATGACAATCAATGAAAACAATAACTCCGAAGGCGGCGAAGTGAATATTTCTGTGACTAGGTCTGTCTCCTCAATAATTTTTTCTTCCCTAATTCTAAACACAAGACAAGACATTGAACGTTTGCGTAACTTTATTTATGGCGTTTATTTAAATGTCAAGAAATAATACTTAAGTTTCCATTCACATTAAAAGGAAAAAAATATAAACCTAATTTGTTATGAAGCCATATTCAGTCATATAATATAGTCATCTTCGGTCAAGGAGCAGCATAACATCAGAATAAAAACATCAAATAATGAAGAGAAAAGTGCAGGATTTCGTCTCAAGATACTTTTACGCAGCCGCAGTACAATAATGTCACACTTTCCAAACGAGGCAATGACCCAGATAATCTCTAATCATTATTATGAGCACCAGCTTTTAAAATCTAACTTCTCCTTGTAGTAAAAATAAAAAGGATAGTTAACATCATCCAAAAACTATTCTAGTTTTTAATACAAGACATATTTTCTGTGCTAAATTATTCATATAGCGGTCTAGCGCCTACGGCTAAAATATAATTATTTAAATTCAACTGAGATGCATAATTGTATCAACTCTGATAACATCAAACAAGCAAGAGCTTTGTTTTTCAAAGCCCAAACAAAACACGCAAAAAAATGAGTAGTCTAGCATATTTCAATAAACAAAATATAAATATTTTTAGTTTGGGAAAGGACAAAGGTGGGGGTGGAATCTGGCACTTTTAGAAATGACTGATCTGTTTTTATGCACTTTTATTTAAATGGAATTTTACGTAGTAAAACACTTTGACTTATCTTTCTTCCCGGTTGGCATTAATTTATAAGGCATTAAATTAAGCTTATAAGTGCCCTTGGCGTTGAGCATAGGCCTACCGCTCACACATTATTCTTAATTTAATGTAATATAAAAAACAACAACACTATAGCCTATATTAATAATTTGGTATCTTATTGGCGCTTATGATTACTGTAAAAGAGCTCCATTTATTTTATTAACAGTAAGTGTAACAGTGATTATGCAGTAAGTCAGTGAGCCTTGAGTGAGCGTTTAGGCACTTATATCTCTACTTTATAGAAAGAGTGTCTGTGTCATAAAGTATGAGATTCAATAAAATTAGATATGAATATGAGTTTTTAAGCGTATATTAAGCGATTCATTTTTTTTTAAACACTGGGACATTGACTTCTTTACTAGTTCGTTGAAAATGTAAAATGGATAATAATCATTTGGGTAATATTAAACTTAGAATTGGCTACTACTTCCTTATATACATTTTCGGACATGCGCATTCCGTGCATTTTTTCAAAAATGGAAGTTGTAACTGGTTACCAATGTAAACTTCGATGAGATTTATTGTACATAAATATCTAAAAGTAATAGCATATTTATATTTATTTTAAAATAATGGCCGAAGCAGACCCTATTACGTTGGTAAGCATATCTTATCTTAAATATTACAGATGCTTCTTCCTACGCTCATACTCATAGGCTACTTGTTAATGTATTATTCATATTGTATACTGTTACTGTTAGTGTTAGTGTAGTGTTAGTGTACTACTTGACTTGTGTTAATTGAAATAAAAAATAATTGATAATAATTTTTAATTAGGCCTATTCATTGTGTATTATTGTTAACTATTTTTATTTACTATAATTTATATTATTATGATTAGGCCTAACTAATAATATTATTACTATTTTACTCTTTGATTTGCCCCTTTGCCATTCTATCCTCTACTGAGTCTACTCTAGTCACTAGTCACCAGTGTCTCTAGGTTTAGTGATTTAACTATTCAATTATTGGTGTTACTCTTGTCAGTTGTGAATATGCGCTAGTAACACGTAATGAGCCTTGCAGCTCTTTCTCAATCTGCTCTAATGATAATGATCTAATGAGCTAACGATAATGCTAATGTTCAAATTTAATAGTGTTTTCCTTGGCAGCTTAGCAATCAAGTTCAGTTGATGACATGGTGGTTCCTATAGGCCTACATAAGATATATGCATATTTTAGTATCTGTATAGGTCTAGCTGATGTGGGATAGTTTATTAGCTTTGTGTTTCTATAACATTTGTAAACATTCCCTAGGTGATTGTGTGGCCAGCACTATGCACATCTGCCTTTACTTTACCCCAACTAAGGTCAGGTACCCATCAGAGCTGGATAGACTCAGGGACAGCCTCAAATCCTGGGAAAAAATCCTAGTCCTCACCAGGATTCGAACCCAGGACTCTTGGATCGCCAGTCAAACGCGCTGCCGCTCGGCTACCGTGCCCCATTCTTGTCTTAATGCTTAATGACTAATGTTTTAATTTATTAGATTTTTTAATTACTTCATCAATATGTGGATTCTAAGATAGCTTATTATGTCTAAGTACTTTGCATTTTTAGATTGGGTTTGATCTTTAGCAAGTTTTTTTAACATTCCATTATTTTTAGTAGATTATAATTATTTATAATAGATCTATTTACGTTTTTACTCTCTATATTCTTAACCACCTATTCTAGACCGTGGCCTGCCTAGGCCTTTGCCATCCGATCTATACTTATACTGTCTATACTCACTTATACTATACTATCTTAGATACTAAAATCTATCATAGGTATATACATAGGGTCTATGTAGTACTAATATTAAGTTCAATTTAAATTTAATTAAGCAAGGCAGTATTATATTATTAGATTATTTTATAATGCTTTTTGAAAACTAAAATGACTGAATCAGCTGTATGACTTAGAGTAACTTTGACTATTCATAGTATATCAATGAAGTCAATGTCTATTTACTATAATAGTATTACCGTAGTTTAGTAGGCATAAGGCATTAGGTCTTATGATTGGGACTAAATGATATGACAATAGCATAGTCATTGAATAGGCAACTATTTAGGATGAGCTACTATTATTATTATTAATTAATTTGTCAAATTATTAGTTATTACCACTGTTCATTTTATTATGTTATTTATGGTCAGTTAAAGAAAGATATTCTTATAATTCTTATCATTTTTGTATTTCTTTTTTTTTTTTTTAAGTCTTATGTAGATTCTAGGGATAGTGGATAGTAATTTATCAAAATTTATCCAGTTCATACTTTATCCATTAGCTGATAGATATAGTCTTTAGCTTTAGCCAATGTTTGAATCAGTAGCCCTTGTTTGCATACGCCAAAAACCATTGATAAAATAAAAAATATAACATTTTATATTTCATTAAAGATTTAAAAACTAGACTAAGCTTTGTGACTTTCTGATAAGCTGATAAGTATAAAAGTAGGCCTGGGCTAATTTAAATTATATATAACCACACCTATCATCCCTATAAATGATAGTAGTTCTAGGTAGATGTTATAATAAGAAAACTCAAATGAATAAGAAATCCACGTAAGAGTAATAAAAAGATCCCTGAAATCCAATTTATTCAATGCAAAGTTCACTAAACCAGTAGGATCATCTAATTAAACAGAAGCCTAACTCATATCAATACATAAAAACTTTTCCTAAACAATCAGACAATTTTTCAAGTCCATCAACCCAACCACTTTCTATAGTTCATAGGCTTATAAGTCTTATATACTGCACATAAACAGTTATATTGTCTCCCTTAGATAGTCTCTGATCACATCCACAATTTCCATCCACTTTTATTCACTTTTATTCATAATGAACTCAACATGGATTTATTTACATAAAACATAACAGTCAGCACACACACTTGTAAACAGACACTTTTATATTAAAAACTAAGTCAATCAAGCTTAGTAATATCAGCTGAGTAAAAAGTATTGTTTTATCATTCTTACACGATCTCATATATAAATATATATATATTTATATGGCCTATTGGTGAATTTTTATATTCCTTCAGGCCAAAATAAACTACTATTGTCAATCGGGCTACTATGGCCACATGGAGTCAGCGGCCTCTGAAGGTCTACAGAGATACGGAAATGACCCCATCCTCAAGTTTTTTGCAGCCTTTGCCAAAGTCTTACAAAGTAAGTGAAATTATGAACACAAAAATAAAAAAATAACAACTACATGCTCTGTCAAGACTATCTATCTACTTTATTATCAGCAAATAATGTAGCCTACTTTTTCATATAAAAAAAAATAAATACAGTTTATTAAAGCTTTATGATATTTTTGTTTTGCCACACTTGTTAATATATCTGGTAACAGTTTTGAAAGTTCACATAGCTATGATGGCCTCAAAAAATTTATTGTTCTGTTCTATTTTTTCCATCTTTCATGAAAATTAAGTGCATTTTTTATTCTTTGTAAACGGATCACTAATAATATGGTAACAAATGTGTGGGTAAATGTGCCAGTGCTAAGAAAAAAAGCTAAAAGAAAAATGTTAATCTTGCTGTCACAAAAGTAATTAAATTATTCTATTTCTTTAAATTTAAGCAAAAAATAGCTAAATTTGCTTTTTATTCACAACATTATTTCCCCTTAAATTTAAGGGGAAATAACTTTGCATGCTTTGTCTCTGCAAATGAAACCTGAATTATTAAGTTTTTTCATGACAAGCAATATCTCCTGAATCAAATAGTGCATGATTGATATGTAATAGATTATAGTTTGGTCAACTTTCTCAGGCTGCTAATGACTTTATTGTATATCTCCATAGATCATGTCCAAGAAGGAATGCGAGAGCTGGACATGCTGAAGGACAAGCGAGACGTCAACCTTTGTGCCACAATGGCGCTCATGTTAGCCCACAAGAAATCTCAAACCATGGGTAAGTATTTGGGCTGTGGTCTAGTGACATAGCCATGGATGCCTTAAAGATTTTATTGGGCTCAAATCCTGATAAAAAGAAAAACAGTCTTTTTTTTAGGGGTTTCCTCTGTCTACCCAACTGAGATGTCTTAAGGGAAAATGTAATGACAGTTGGTATCATGCTAGCTGCCCATTGCCCTCCTTTGAGCTGCCAAGTAAAACTGATACATTCTGTTATACCAGATTCTCTACCCGGGGAAGCTAAAGTTGGTACATGTGGAAGATATTCAACAAACACATCCTTATTATTTGTGATGCTACAGGCCATGGACAACTTTGGCCTGCCTCACCACCTTCTTCCACTTAGACCTGTCAGCTGCTCTTTTTCCTCCATGACTGGATATTGATTATAGATAACTTTCACTTTTGTAGTTTGGAAAACTTCCCAGTTGTCCTGTACAGGGTAGCTTGCCCTTTTTCAACCTCTGGCTACTATTGTTGGATGTTTGTACAATTCATACATTTCATTGTTACACTTTCTCATCTTACAATCAACACAATGTAGTGTTTTGATAATAATTTTTTTTACTTGTTTGTTAATTAATTTAAAAGAAATTTTTCTTATTGATTTAAAAATTCTTACTACTTGGCATTGATATTAAAAAAAATAAATCTTATAACATTATTTAATTTTATTAATTGATAACAATATGCGATAAAAAAATAATTGCCCTGTTGTTAGTCAAAAGTCAGGTCTTAAAATATTTGTTGCCTACATTAAAATAAGTACTATTATTCTCTGCCTAGATATAAAGATCATTTTACAAGAAATTGAGTGAAATTAAACAACCCCTTAAAACAATTTTTTCCTATAAATCTTTTCTTTGCATTTTTGTTTTGCATCATCCTTCTGAAGATTGTGCCCTTTGCTACCCACAAAGAAAGAAAGAAAGAATAAAAATGCAAAGTTAATAGAAAAGATTTAAAAACTGAAAAATATCAGAGGCCTCCAACAAGATTTTAAAATGAACACCAAAACATGTTATGAAAGAAAGGGAAAAACTTTTTTTTTTGGTTTGGGTGGGGCTGCAAATTTGATAGAATGTGTTGCCATTGTGCCAAATATAAGCTTTCTAGGATGATGGTTAATGGGTCAATTGCTTACATCTACAAATAGTATTCTTCACTTCAGTAATAAAATGTGATAGAAAAATGTAATGTATATAATATATATATATATGCATTTCAGGGTTTGTTGACTGAATATTAGGAATCATTTTGTAAAAAAATTTTTTTAATGTGTACTTTCGGTTTTTGAAACTCTCCAGACAGAGAAGCTGTTCAAGAGTTAGATGCTAAATTAAAGGAAGAAAGAAAGCAGGCAGGAGAACTGGTAAAAATATTTTTTTTTTTCTTCTTATGTAATGAAAACTGAATTGTAAATTGTTAAACTCCTTTTAGTAGATGATTTACAATTACCGTATATACTCGCGTATAAGTCACACTTTTTTTTACAGAAAATTACGACAAAAATTAGGGGTGCGACTTATACACCCGACACTGTTTTTGAAAAGTTCGAAAAACATCACTACTCTGTCATAAAGTTTCCTACATAACCCCTATAGTTGATTGGAGTTATGTAGAATTATTAGGATATGCCTTTATTTGATTATGTTTGCATTATGCACGATTAAAACAATTTTTTAAGGAAAGTTTCAAAATTAAGGTGAATATTTTGTAACTTTTATGTTTAAAAGGTATGTATTTTTGAGATATTAAAAGGCAGTGGAACCCGGGAAGTCGGGGTGCGACTTATGCGCGGGTCAATGACAACGTATAAGGAAAAACATCTTAAACTAGGGGTGCGACTTATACACCGGTGCGACTTATACGCAAGTATATACGGTAATCTTCAGGCAGTGTGCATCAAAATTGTTGCTGTAACCCTTACTGTTAAGACTAATTTTTAAGAAACAATTAAGTGAAACCCTAAGAAATACATCAATTACTTATTTGGTGAATTTATTTCGAAACAGGGATTGTATTTTGCTGGCCTCTTCTTATTCAATTCTGGAAAGTATGACAAGGCCAGGGAGTACATTGACAGAATGCTAAAGATGGCGCCACAGAATCAAGATGTAAGTTGCAGTGTTAGAATTTTTTTTTTTTTTTCAAGAGATAACTTTAAAAATAAAAAGTACTTGGCACTTTGTTCATACAAATGGACTTCTTTGTTTCACTCATTCCTTACTTAATGATTACTTTAACTCTGAGTGGTCTGTTGCCATTGGTCTGCTGCGACTTCACTTTCCCAGTGGTGTTCCTTGGAGGGATTTTTTTTTAGTATGAAATTTACTGGTGCCAACAAAGCAGTAATCTTCTATATAGAAGTAGCGTCTCTAACATATAAGATAAACCTTTCCTTTATCCTCTCCATGGTAATTACAGTTTTCTGGCTAAGCTGACTGTTACTGTAATTTCTATTCATTAGTGGTGATATCTATGGGCAGAAAGATTAATTATTTATTGTTTATATGCCATTGAGTAATTTGGTCTTCCATGGCTACTAAAAATTCAATCCATTTTTTGCCTTTAAAGATTGAAAATTATCATTTATAAAAAATGACAAACTATAACCTTCCAGTAGCTGATATATTATATGATAAAATAAGTTTTCCAGCTAAAATGAAGTGAAAAACAATTTGTTCATTGTTTTTTTTTAAAAGTATCTTTGTGAATTGTATATTTAATGTTTACTTTTTCAGATTTGGTCTAAACAAATGGTACTTAAATATTCTACAAAGAAAAATATTTTTTTTTGGTTATTTACATTTTGCTGCATTAATTTAATCATGATCTAATTCATTTGTTGATTGTTAGCTTTTTTTCTTCTCGTTTTTTTTTAAATAATCAAATAAAATGTTTTTTTTTTACTCCCTTTCTTTTAACTCGTACTGTCTGCTTGGTTGTCTGCTTGCAACCAAAACTTTGCATCGATTTTCCTGCCACTTCCCGTCGTCCAATCAAGCTGAAACTTGGGCAGCAGACTTGCCCTGACTAACAATACATTCTATCAAATTTTCAGCATCATAGCCTTTGGAATAGTCACGAATACCTTCGACCGATTTGCAAATCGAAGAAAATATTTTACGTATAAACATGGCTGTCTCTACCGGAAGAGATGGAAGTAAATAAACTTTGGGATATGTTCATTTTTACAAAATAAATAGAATGAAAACGACACAATGTAGCCAAAACAAAGCGAGTTATATTATAAAGTTTTTTACGGGCCAAAGCTAGAAAAAAAAGGATGCGCAAAATTTTAGTGTGGAAATTCATAAGGTATGATATCACTTATACTTATATTTATTTTAATCTATCAAAATATAAATTAAATATAATCTTAGTTTACAAAGAAAGGGAGTATAATAAAAACTTAGTTTTTATGGGTTAGTTTATTTATTATTTATCTTGTTTAAATTAAGCTGGACTTTTTTGGTTCATCCTTGTGCATACACTTCCTTTAAAACTTTTTGTATGCTAAAAAATTATTTTTTTTAAGTATATGAAATTTGTCACACTTATATTTAAAAAAAAGATGAATCAAGTAATTTATAACATGATAAACAAGAAGAAAACATTATCATCAAACTGACAAAAGTAAATTACAAAACAAAATAGTTTACTGTGCATCTAAATATTTCATAATGAATGTGTTTTTTTTTGTTTTTAATTTCTCAAAGGGTTTAACACTGAAAGGCTGGATTGAGCTCATGAGTGGCAGAGATGGTAAAAGATCAATCAAATTCTTTGAGGAGGCTCTTGTGTAAGTAAACATTACATCTAGTTTTACTCTGATCTTTTTTTCAATATTAGAGAGCAGATGATATTCTAGATCTTGGGGGGGGGGGGTTAAATTAGAGTTTTTTTTTAAAGAGACTGGGCATTGTGCTGGCCAAAGAATCCCCATGTTTACTGTGGCCACGGAATCTAAATAAACACTGCTGCCCTAACTCTATAAACCAACATGGTGTAGAATGGATACTTCGCTTTCACACCCCTTTTCTGTGTGCAGATTAAACAACATCAAATGCACATATATAAACCTATGATACATTTTTTATTCTCACAGGAGCGGCACAAAAAATGTCAGTGCATTATTTGGCAAGGCTAAATATTTTGAGCTTAAGCACAACTACAGTGGCGCCTTGGAGCTCATCAACCAGGTGGTTGTCAGCCAACCCAGCTTCTTACCTGCTTTTATAGAGAAATTGAGGCTTCAGCTGGCTCTTCAGGACTGGGACCAGACTTTAGAAACAGCACAGAGGTTAGAAAATCCATTCACCTTTTTATTTTTTTATTTTGCTTCAATAATTAATTATTAGGTTTTCTCGGTCATATTTACAAAGATCATTAATTATTTCATATCTATATTTTTGTTGCCGCTATTCATGAACTGTCCTTTATATCTGTATCTTTTTTAAAATCATCTATCTTGAGTTTTTAATATCTCTTTGTGGTTGCTGAGATCCAGACACATGAATAGTTGTTTGTATTCTCGCAAAACTCCACTTTTGAGTCTGATTTGATATATCTTTGACCATCTGTGGAATATTGCGCTTACCTAATACTCGTAAGCAAAGTGTAATGGTGACAAAGAAACAGAGAAAACATATTTGTACGCAATTTCTTGATAAGCCCTAGTGTTTAAAAAAAACATTTTTCTTAGCCTTGATCAGCAGGTTTGACTGCTAACAAGGGATTTTCGAAACAATGGAGGAAAATATGAAATCACTTTTCAGTCTCGCTAGCCTAATAATACACAACATTAGGCTGGATCTAGACCCTGACTTAAAAAAAAACCTGCACATTCTGTCAAACATTGCCAGGATAATGTTACACTGTTGTTACTTTTGGTTGTTTTTCTTTATTTCATTTGATGAACAGGGCAGAGAGTATAGACATTCACTGTATAGCAGCCATTGAGTACCAGGTGGTGTGCACCCTGTGCAGGGAGGGAAACTACGCTGAGGTAACAGGGAAAACATTTGGTCAACACAAAGTAAACCTTTTGTATAAGCCAACAAATTTAGCCTTAGAGGCCTTTCAGTGATTTGGTTTAGCTATGAAACACAATTTTTCATTTTGATATTTAATACATAAAAATGTATTTCAGGCCTCTACCAAAATAGCTGATTTGGTCACTGTTCTTGACAAAGTGGAACCACAAAGTGGTCAGTTGTATCTACACATGGCACAAGTTTTCTCAAAATTGGTTTGTTCTACCACATTTTAAATTCTTTAGACCACACTTTGAATTCTTATCCTAAAGAACTTTAAAAAAAAATCTTTGCCAAATATTCTAACCAATAGAATGAAATAAAATATATTTGCCAAATATTCTAACCAATAGAATGAAATAAAATATATTTGCCAAATATTCTAACCAATAGAATGAAATAAAATATCTTTGCCAAATATTCTAACCAATAGAATGAAATAAAATATCTTTGTCAAATATTCTAACCAATAGAATGAAATAAAATATCTTTGTCAAATATTCTAACTAAAAGAGTAGAATCAAAAGGCAGTAAAGATTTAGTCTGACCATTCTCTTTGTGTGTGACAGTGTGGAAGAAACAGCTTGGTCCTACAGCAGACTCAGGTGCTGATAGAAAGGGCGGTCTCCTTGGACAGTAATAATGCAGAGTTTGTCAATGAGATGGGCTGCCAACTGATGATGCAAGGGAAGGTAACTCACAATATTTACAACTATTAGATGGATACCTTTTTTTTCTCAGAAATATATAATTGTTTACTGGAGGATGTATTAATTCCCTGGATTCAGATCAACACATTGTTG
This sequence comes from Anisus vortex, assembly GCA_949126835.1. Classification (NCBI taxonomy): domain Eukaryota; kingdom Metazoa; phylum Mollusca; class Gastropoda; family Planorbidae; genus Anisus; species Anisus vortex. The sequence continues at coordinate 30,819,625 of OX421500.1, forward strand.
ATTTACAAGACAAGGGTCTGTGCTGATGTATTATTGATTTATTAAAACCAGTTAGTTTCATTATTTTCTGAGTTGTTCTTTTAATGTAATTGCATTAGGAAAAATGTCTTTAATTTAGACTTTTACATTTCAATTTTTTTGTAAAAAGTTGTTGTGATCATAGAAATTTAGATCTTACTTTTTAAAAATTTGTTATTAACACTATTTCATAATTTAAAATACAAATTATGTATAACTTGGGAAGTTTGAATGCCAATGGAATATGTTCCCCATTAAAGCCCTAATAAAATATTTTCTGACAGTGTATGTTGCAGATAACAAAAATGATATCAACTAATTCTATCTGTATAGGGATAATTAGTTCTGGTTGATCTCAAATTCCATAACACTAATAGAGTGATTGTTATAGTTATGTTGGAAGCCTTAATCTGTTTAAGAAATTTATTTTGGATAAGAAAAGCTTCAATCATATAACTCAATCATACAACACCAGAGAAAAGATAGTTTGAAGAAATGTTCTTCCTGTCATAAATAAATAGGAAAAACTGTTTAGTGCATGATGTGGCTGAAGCAATCTTTTTATGTTTTCAGGTGAAGGATGCCATGAGGTGCCATCGCAGCGCCATGCAGCTGGATGAAACGAGTGTTGCAGCCCTCACCGGCATCATCCACTGCCAGCTGTCGCAGGGTCACATGGAGGAGGCAGCACAGCAGCTGGAGTTCCTCAACGAGATTCAACAGAGTATTGGCCGATCAGCTGTAAGAAGACTTGGGCAATGGCAGGGAAGGGGGGGAAGGGGCATTCTCCAGAGGGTGTAATCATTTACCCAAAGCTTTAGAAAAATTTAACACTAAAATTAATTAGTTACCTGTTTTTTAATATGATCCTATCTCAGTTTTCATATGGTTCTTGACAATGAGATACAGTAAATATAGAAGTCAATGTTTATACTCTAATATAGCCCTCATTAGATAGATTTCAAGAAAATTGTTTTTAATTACTTTTAAAATATGTTATATTCTTTAACAGAGCAAAATATGACTCAAAAGTTACTATGTAACTATATCAAATTATAATTTTCAGTAACTATAGTGAATAACATCCAATTTATTGTAATGTACATTCATACTTATATGCAACTAGTTAGAAGCCTAGTAAGTAAGGTTTCCTTTGTATATCTTCATGGTCATGGCATACAAAAAGATTGTGTGCCACTTAAGCCATATGATGTCAGGTGCCCATCACCCATTCATTCAGGTGTTGGTAAATTCAAAAACAGAGTTCATGCCTGGGAACAAATCATTACATTTCTATTCATTTGGGAACATCAATTCAATGCTCTAATTCTTGTCCCTTAAGGGCTGAGTGAACCTGTTGAAATTTTTTTTAGAAGTTCTTAGATGTCCATACTACTCTTGGGCACTATATTGTCATCTACAATGATGGTTCCCAAACTTGCGCTAAGTATGGCCCATGACATTAAACAGCTAACTGGTTTGGAAATACGCACACACAAAAAAACATTAAAACCATCAAGTTAGGAGTTAAAATGTGAAACAATTACAGATGGGTTGGTTCATGATCAACAGCTTTACACAACTGCTTGTTGCTTTCTTGATATATGTAATATGAATAATTGTGTTTTATATCTTAAACAGGATCTAGCTTATCTATCAGCTGTCCTGGCCATTAAAAGAGGAAAAGGTCCAGATAAAGCCATGGAGTTATTGAATGAAGCCATAGAGCTGCATTTTGCAGGGCTAAAGGTAAGGTGGCCATTAAAGCTGATTCTTTAACTAGACATTGAGCAGGCACGATTAACCATCTACTGTAAGGAGGCATTTACATTATTTATTAACATTTTTATTTACTAGAAACCTTATTCTAGTCAGAAAAGTTAAAGGAAGAAAGATTGATATAATGAAATATTGCCTTAGTTTCTCATTAGAGAGTATTTACAATGATCTTCTGTACAGTGAGAGATAGCATCTGTAACACATAGGATAAGAGAATGTTATAATCAAAGTCTATAAAAAAATATTTGGGGCATAAGTGTATGAGGATGGTTTGAAACAATGACTTTATATATCCTCAGGGTTTGCCACTGGGCATCGACTACTTCTGCAAGCTGAACCCTGACTTCTTACTGCAAGTTATCAAAGACCATCTGCAGTTTGCACCTCAAGTAGTGAGTTTTGAAATCCATTTGTATTCTAGACTCATTAGGTTCAAAGTTGTTTGATGCACAGTAGTAGAGCTCCTGGGCAGTTCCCAGAACTCATTCCATCTGATGATAAACCAGTTTAAATCAAATTCCATAACAAAACCACCAAGTCAACATGAAGTACTAGAATTCTTCTTTTTTTCTTTTCCCTCAAAAAATTGATACAGAATTACCAGATTGCTTTGATCTCAAATCCACTTTAACATTATTAATTTTATTTTATTTTGCTTTATTTTATATATATATATATACAGTAAGAATGACAATATTACCTTACAAATAAAATTGGTTTAACAAATTTCAAAGCTTGCGTAAAATATTTACCACCACATATATGATTGTAGACAAGAGAATGGTTAGGTATGAAAATAGTCTTGTGTATGAATGTATGAGCACTCTTGTTATAAGGTTAAGGTGTGTTATAATGAAACATCTGTTCCCCCTTTTTCAGCCCATAACTTCAGGTCAACCAGTAAGCCCTGTTCTGAAGAAGTGTCATCAAGTCCTGGACTTGTTAACTAGGGCAGTCCCAGGTTTGATGGAGGGCCTCTTCCTGAGTGCCAAGGTCAAGTTTCTAGCAGGTAAGAATGAAGAGATGGCCCCAACTGATCAGACCCTTTGAAGGTTGCTCCGCTAGTTTCCTGCAAACCAACCTGGTCTGAACTTGTCTCATCCCATAAAAATGCATCTTTAGACACTCATCCAGATTGTCCACCAATGAGTTTACATAATTAACCCTTACAGTACTAGCCACTTCTACATCCACCAGCTAATTTAACTCCCTAAGCCTAGGTGTGTACATTTTCCACTGATCGATTTATTTCCCTCAAACAAGGGTATTTAATTTAAACTAAAAAATAGAATGTTTCACAACAGTTGCAGGCAGAATTTCTATAGAGGATAAATGGATGTTAAAAAATTTTTTACAACCCAATGTCTGAGTTATTTTTGTTTGCAAAACTTTAATTATTTTCAAATACAGTGCATCCGCCTAGTGTGTAATAATAATAATTCTATTTGTATTGAGCTGCCAACAGACATAATGTAAGCTCAGAGCCCATTTAACATTGAGCAACAAACAACCAAGAACACAGATAGAATTCTTTAAGCTTAAAAAGGCTATACAGCTAATGAATAATTAAAAACTTTACAAACATAGGACAAAGTACAAAGCAAATAAATTTAAAATTTGCCCATGTACAAGATATTGTAAAAATAATAGACAGTCGATGTGCTAACGGGAAGCGGGCTGGTAATGGAAAGGTTAAATTTCTTTCTCTGAATTAGCATCATCTCCCTCACCATTACTTTGCATATATCAGACGCTGGGTTAATTAGAAAGTTAAAGAATATTTAAAGAAAAAAATGACTGCAACGATTTTTCCCCGCCACCAGGTGACATCAATGCAGCACAGAGCATGTTGCAGCACTGCCTCGAGCAGGATGCCACCTTCTCCGATGCCCACATCCTGATGGCCCAGATTCATCTGAACCAGAACAACTTCAAATTGGCCAATCAGTCTTTGGAAGTTGGGCTCAGTTACAACTTTCAGGTATAAATGCAGAATTATTTTTTTTTAAATCACCATCTTATATAAGTGATTTTACCCCACAAACCGGCACTGATTTTTCAATAAATACAAAATAATGTGAAAAAAGAGTCCTAGGTAATTTTTGAGAGTAATATTGAAAACCTTAACTTATTGCTGGGAAATTTTCAAACTAAGATTATTTTTAGAAATTTAAAATGTGTTTTTTATGCAACTTTTGTATAAAATTAAGCAAAATGTCCTCTAAAGATAAAATAGTTTAAAAGTGTACTAAATATTATTTAAACAAAATTTTAAATTAATAGCTTGTGTATTGACTCATTATGAGTGTGTTTGCCAAACGACTTCCCTTACCTTTACTTGTTTAATTTTGAATAATGTTCAACTTTTAGTTGATCTTAGAAATTTTTCACCAATTTATAGAAAAATAAATTAGCTTTTATTAAACGTCTAAAACTAAATATTTTATTTTGCCTACTTCAGCGCCATTCCATTGGGTTGCATCACATATAATGTTTGTTTTTTCTAATAACTCTTACACTCTGGGTTTATGAGTTGGTTTAAACTGATAGCATCAGTGTAAGCATGTTGACTTTTTGCACCACAGACTGTTAAGTAATACAAGTTGAGATTTAGTGAACCCAACAATGGATCATGTTACTGCAATAAAAATAAATTGGATGTTCAGCTTACATTAACATTGTACAAACGTTTTGGGCTGTATTTCTGTAAAATTGTATTAAAATGTAACTTTATGTGGTGTATTGTACGACCTTTTAGAATCAGCCTACACATAAAAGTGTGTTTGTGCAAAGGGGTTTTACTACAGAGAATTGAAGCCTATCAATAGTATCAATGTTTTAAATGTGTGCATCAACACTATTTCAATATAGGTCAGGGATCATCCCTTGTACCACAGGCAAAGAGGTTTTACTACAAAGAATTGAAGCCTATCAATAGTATCAATGTTTTAAATGTGCGCATCAACACTATTTCAATATAGGTCAGGGATCATCCCTTGTACCACTTGATCTTGGCTAGAATACTGAAGAAACAAGGCAATATGGCTGATGCTGTAAAGACATTGCAGATGGCCATGGCACTGCCTGGTGTTAAAAAAAGTGGTATGTGAAAATTTATTAAATTATCTTCTTTTAATCTTTTCTCTAAGAATATAATTTTATTTCTGTATTTTTATATGTAAAAAAAAATGTGAACAATTTTTTTTTATACTCTTCTATTTTTTTTAAATTATTTTTCGTTATATAACTTATATGTAGATAAAAAAGATCAATAAAACATTAAATATTGTTTTATGTTTATTATATTGATGTCTTTATAAACGCAATCTAGACATTCATGATGCTCGTAATTCCAATAACAAAAGAATGTACAAGATATACTTTTATTTAATTCTGACCCATGTTGTTTATTTCATGAATTCACAAGCAGGAAATAATTTATGTTTTTCGATCATATAGGGGCACGTGCTGACTCTGGTAAAAAGACGACAAGAGTGGAACAGATCAGCGTCCAAGACAGAGTGGCTGTTTTCTTGGAACTTGCAGAGGCCCACAGACAACAGAATGAAAAGGTGACAGATTTGATGGAGATTTTTTTTATTACTTTGTCTATCATTTTAGTTTATTGTTTTTTTATTCTTTCCAGTATGTTTAGGTAGTAAATATTCACTGTAAGGTTTATTGATTCCGATTTATCTGATTGTTGTAAACGAACAGTTTCCTTAATTGTATGTGTGAAACACCTCCCGAAACTTTAGGTGCTCTAATGAAATAGATTCATTTCATGACCATTATTGTCTGACAACAAATAGATATAGATTGAAAAGACTATTTTTTTATTTTATTTTTAGAATTTTAGATTCTTGCTTTTAGACTTGTAGTTATTTAATTGAGTGTTTGGTATATCATGGCACAACTGATCTCAACTTATGTGCCTTTTAAGTCTTTCAACTTGCTTGCCCTTTCTTGTAGAATTAATTGGATAGCTGGCTTTGCCATTGTATCTGTTGGAGTTAAAAAACACTATTATCAGGCCTGCCTACCGTTCCGGAATTTCCGGATTTTATCCGGAAATAAATAAATATTAACATCGGATCCGGAAAATAAGGAAATTTGTTTCGCGTCCCGGAAATAAACAAAATATGCGACACAATTAATTTCCAAGCGTGCGTGTGTATAAAAAAATTAAAAAAACGACAGTAGCCGAAATCACAGCAGACGATTGTAACAATGGAGCTCGGCTCGGCCATTTTAACCGTAAAAATACACGGCAACGCTATAACAAAGACCCGGCCAGTTCGGTCGTTCGGGCCATTTTAATCGCTGATTAGGAAAAGAAACTATATAGCGCCGCTCTAACAAAAGGAGAGATAGTATTTCCCAGCCAAGCGTAGAAAGGTTGACCTGGCCGTGTAGTGTCATGGAAAATGGATGTGAGACGGCACTGCCTTTAGCACGTAGTCTATGGGTGAATTGAATGAATGGGAGGAAGAGAGGTTAGATTAAATAACTTGTTGTTGCTAGAATAGTGATTCTGCATGTAAATCAATGTCTTCTTTGTTTTCTCTCTCGCCTTTGCCCCCCCCCCCCCCATTTTCCCGCCTCTACCCCACAAAATGCTCTTCTGAATTTATTTAGCCCACAGCAATGCCATGGTTTTAAAAATACATTAACAAGCCCCCTGGGAATTCCCGATAATTATTGTTTGTAAAATGGAATCTGATAGTCTGATAGTGATACCACACGTCTCAGCCGTAAATTGTTCCTCTACCCCTTCTGTAAATAGCCACGCCCTTTCCTTAAAAAGAGATTTATCTTCTAGTAAAGTTCTAGACACATGTTTAATGTAGTTCTAGTAATTCACTGCCCCTGTGTACATAAAGCCCACAGCTTCCCAGTTTGAGTTAGTTAAGCTCGTTCTGTGGAACAGAAACGTTTTGAATTCTTCCAGTTCATCCAGATAATATATATATACATTTTCTAGTATTAAAGACTTGTGTGTTATACATAAAAACCATACATAAAAGCCATACTACGCATGCACATAGAAAGGCATTCCTAGAATTCTATTAAAGATGGCGTCAAAGCGTAAAAATTTGCACGAGACCGATGATGAATTCTCCGATCCAGAAATTGAAAGTAAATCCAAATCCGCTAATGTTAATAAGTCTGCAAAGCGCAAGCAGCCTTACAGGGAGAAGTATTCAGAAAAATATCCGTGTATGAAGCGTGGAAGTGACGAATACAAGGTGTTTTGCACAATATGTGCCAGTGAATTCGGCTGCATGTACGGTGGTATGGATGACGTAAACCGGCATATACATGGACCAAAGCATTTGAAAAAAGAAGCGAGTTTGGAAAGCCTAAAGAAAATGGAAAAATCAAACCAAAAGTTGACTGGATTTTTTCCAAAACTATCACAAAGTCAAGTTTCTAACCACGAATTGGACGTGATAAGAGCTGAAACCACCATCGTGGACCTCGTAGTCGAGCTAAATTTGCCAATGGCATCATTGGACAAGTTTAACAAAGTGTTTACAAAAATATTTCCTGACTCCAAGATTGCTAAAGACTACAAATGTGCACGAAGCAAGGGGACTGCAATCGTCAAAGAAATGTCAGCAAAAATAACTTTGACTCTCGGGGAAAGAATGAAGCGTCTGCCATTCACAATATCCACTGATGGAAGTAATGACAAAGGTGGAACTAAATTATTTCCATTGGTCGTGCGGACTGTTGACCCGGACACAATGGAGGTTCGATCAGATGCGCTCTCTGTTCCTTCCATCGATGGCTCAGCAACAGGTATGTTCAGTTTTTATTTATTTACTTTAACATGGGTGCAAGAGTGCCGGCTATGGCCGGCATGCCGGCCAATTTCAATTTTGAAAACTTGCCCGCGGGCTAATCCAGTAATGTATCTTTGTTTGGGCCCGGACGCGAATTTGTATTTAGGTCAATCTATACGTCACGGGTTTTTTCGCGGCCGCGGCTTTCTTTTAAAGTCTCGACGTTTTAATTTTCTAATGACACCGTCACAATGGGAATGGAGAGATTAAAACTCATTAGGCCTACAATAAAAAATTTGTTTATCAGCCTACTAAAACGAAAGCAACTAATCTATTTATAAATAGAGTAACTCAGCGCAACGTCAGGGTTTCAATTATGGCTATCAATGATGTAAAATCGTCATTATAAACTTGTTTTTGTAGAACACTGAGTTTGCCGTAGGCGCTACATTGTTAGTAATATAGTAACTTGTTGCGCGGCGACCTTGACCTGATATTTTTTTCTTTTCTGTTTCGCAAATGTCCGAATTCGGCAATCGTAGGCTATACGATCTTGTTGTTTTTTTCCCGACAATATCGGAAATGTAAGAATATATTTTTAAAAAAAACAAGAAGAAAAGTTGAAAACAGCCAAACGACTAATGTAAATTCAAATCATTGAACTATATAGGCCTATATACTAGCCTATATATTAAAATATCCAAGACCTGAAGTTTTTATTGTTCTGTTACTGTTAGTGTTAGTCCGTTATAAATGGCAATATAAAATGATTGGAAGTTAAGGCATATAACAGAGGTTTATATAACAAGTTAACTTTAATTAATTAAGGTATCTCAGACCTGAGAGTTAAGATAAACAATTTAATGAGATTTATTGGTCATTGGCCTAAGCATAGAATTAAAACAATGACTGAAATTAAAAGAGTGAAAAAAAAACAAAAACATCTGCACAATTATAATATATTACATTTTATAAATAGTAGGTATAATTTGTATAGGCTTAATCTCATTATTAGTTTTAAATCAGTTACAAATAATATCTTTATTATAAGCTTATATATATATCTATATATATACCGGTATATAAGCTAAGTAATATGATTTTAGGCCGAAACTTTGCAGGCTTTTTGGCATTGTCAACTCTTTCTTGCTGGCCAAATGGAGTTCCAGCACTTGCACCCATGCTTTAAATAATTTTATGAACATGAAAAACTTTAGCCTAGGCCTATCACCACAAATCTATTTGTTATAGTTATAGTTATAGGCTAATTTATGTGTACTTTTGTTTTGTTTTCTGTGTGCCTGCTCAAGACTTAAAAAAAAGACAACATTATTTTTTGGTATATTGTTAGGTGTGAAAATCTTCAGCCTGATCAAGAATGAGATGGAGGTCCACAACATTCCATGGGACAACTGTCTTGCCCTAGGGTGTGACAATGCCAATGTCATGGTGGGCAAGGACTCTGGAGTATACGGCTGTATGCTGAAAGAGCAGCCCAAATTGTACCTCTCTGGGTGTGTTTGTCATCTGATCCATATCATAGCTGAGAAAGGTAAATGATCTCTCTCGTTCTCTCCAAAATAAGTCATGGGCGGATCTAAAGAAGGGGGGGGTGTCCTGTGTGCCTCAGGCAAAATTATATTTCAAAGTGATTTTTTTGTTAGATCATACTTTTTTACTCATATAAAACAGTGTGTGTGTTTTCTTTTGCAGGTGCCGGATCCTTACCATTTAGCCCAAGTCAGCTTCTTGTGGACGTCTACTATTACCTAGAAAAGAGCAGCAAGCGGCAAGAAGCTCTCAGGTGCTTCCAGGTTCTGCATGAAATCGAGGAACACAAGATCTTGAAGCATGTGTCAACCAGGTGGCTAAGCATCGGGAAGTGCCTCCCTCGACTGATTGACTCATGGCATGCTCTCTATGACTTCTTCAAAGACGAAGAAGAAGACTGGGGATCTGAAACAAATTTTCGTCTCTCCAACCAACTTGTTGTATTGTATGTTTTTGGCAGATGCCATCAGCGTGTTTGAGAAGTTAAACACTGAATTACAGTCAGATAAACCAATGGTGCATGTTCTGAAGAATGAGATGGAAAGATTTCTGAGGGACTTGCTCATAAGGTTTGTGAAACCCTCAGCAATGCAGTACAAATGTGCTGTTGATGTTGACTTCACAACACCAGTTAACATCCAGAGCAATGAAAACCTCATTATTGGAGAGCAGGCTCGAACCTTTGTGGAGAATCCACGTGAGAACCATTTGAAGTCTGAGAGAATACAGGAGTTCTATGTATCTGTGGTGAAATTCTTTCAAGCAAGCTGCAATTACATCAAGAAAAAGCTTCCACTCTCAGATCCTCTGCTCAAGCACATCCAGGTCGTGGATCCAGAAAAACAACTGGACAGCAGTTTGAGTTTTCAGGACTTGGATTATTTTCTGAAACGGTTTCCAAAACTAGTTGCTCCTGGAGTGACAACAACGGACATTCAACTGGAGTTTTCTAAGTACCAATGTGCTGACATTCGCCAGTGTCTCAAGGAGAGAGTTGATGCCACATAATGGGCAGTGGGCCAGCTGCAGGAGGACAGGCAGCCAATGTTCCAGCATTTGCCAATGGTGATGTTGTCCATCCTCACCATCCCACACTCATCCGCTCATTGCGAACGGATTTTTTCTCTTGTTCGAAAGAACAAGACTGAATTTAGAGGAAGTATGGTGAAAGACACTCTTGAGGCGCTGGTTGTTGCCAAGTCCCGACCCGGGGAAGCTCTGGAGAGACGATACAGCACCAAGGATCTGCACGACATGAAGAGCGCTTATTACAGGTCTCTTCAGAAGACCAAGTAAATTCAGTGAACAGTTGTGTACATAGTGTAAATATAGTTAAAAGGTAAGCTTTCATGCATTTGCACCCTGACCGGGGTACATATCGTGGATGCACGTTGCGCGCGTTCGCTTCCCGGGTATGCAAAATGTCCCTAATCGAAAATAAATAACTTGTGCGCGTGCTCCCCCTCCCCCCCCCCCCCGAAATATGCAAAATGTCCCTGAAGTTTGAAATCATGGGTAGGCAGGCCTGTATTATGTAACTTCTATCGTTTAAGAAAATGACCCTGTTATTTTTACAGATGTTAATTTCTTAATATTACTAATGGTATTTGAAGGCTAAAAGTTTAGATTTGTTTATTTTATTAATCTATCTACTATTAAGCCTCCTTAAGGCTCACATTTTAAGATGGCCCATTATTCTTCCCAGCATGAAGCTGCCAAAGTGATGCAGGATGCAATCAACGAGTTCCAAGGCACTCCAGAGGAGGTGTGCATCCTCATCGCCAACGCTGACCTCACGCTGGCCAGGGGCGACGTGGAGATGGCCCTAGGGATGCTCAGGAACATCTCACCTGACCAGCCGTACTTTGTCCAGGCCAGGGAGAAGATGGCAGACATCTACCTCAATTACCGTAAGGACAAGAAACTTTATGCCAGCTGCTACAGGTGAAAAATAAATTATATATCTATATATATATATATAAAAAGGTTGTGTTTGTAGGTAAACCAATTCCCATTGGTCAATTTGAAAACACGTGAGTTTTGTCTCACTGACCTATCTAGGCCTATGCCTATATAGGGTCTAATAATTTTTCACCCCGCACATGAGTCTTCGCTAGCTAACTGGTTAACGTATTGGAATGCCATACAGGCGGCCCGGATTCAATTTTTACAGTTAGTCTATAGGCTACCTGTTTTTTTATACATTTTTTTTTTCAATTAATATTACTTTTAAAAACAAAAAAGAAATTGTAAATTTAGATTTTTGTTAAATAAAAGTACTTGCCTTTTTTTTTACCCGATTACAATATTTATTTTAAATTACTTTCCTAAAAGTCTTCAGTAAAAAAAATATTTAATTATTAGATTTATAGCTTTCTTTTAATTATAGTTTATAAAATTTTTATCTGCACCTTATACAGTCCTTTTTTTTTTCACCCAGGCAACGCCGGGCAATTTAGCTTGTAATATATATAATATAAAATATAATACTCTTTGAAGTGCTTTCTTTAGTAGTAGATAATTATACATCTATCTATAACATAATTAGAAAGAAAACTCTTATCTCTTAGAGATTTTAGTCCTGCTTTTATTGTTTAGTATTATGACCGGGAAACGCTGCATCAATTCGGTCTTACAAGAAACTTTTATAGTGACTTCCTCATAGGAGAAAATGATAAAATCCCTATTTAACTAAACAAAGATCCTTTTGCTCTGAAATCAGGCACTCAATTTTAAAAATATTGAAATGGTCTTTTTTTTTAAATTCTGACAAATAGAGAGCTTGTTGACAAACATCCAAGTACACAAACATCCCTTCTGTTGGGTGATGCCTACATGAGCATTCAAGAGGTAAAAACTGTTGTTGTAGTAGAGCTCAGCTTCTAATTTGATCATTAATTTTCTTCTACCTGAAATTTTTACAAAATGTGTCATGGCGGCCGAGCAGCAGCGTGCTTGACTGCTGATCCGAAGGTTCCGGGTTCAAATCCTGGTGCAGGCTAGTATTTTTCCAAGGGACTTGAGTGTGCCCCTGAGTCTACTCAGCTCTGATGGGCACCTGACACTAGTTGGGAGTAAAGTAAAGGTCGCTGGACATTGTGCTGGTCACACATCCCCTAGTATTTCCGTGGCCACAGAAACTGGTGAATGCCACTTCACCAGCCCTATGATCAGTCGGGTCTAAAGGGTACTTTATTTTTACTTACTACCTGGAATAAAACAACAAATGATCGTTACTTTTACTTAAATAAGTTTTGTTCTTTTGTTCTTTATTTATCTACATGTAATTATACATAGGTAATAGTTTTTTTCTTCTTTCTTTTGCTTTGAAATAAAAAGCCTGAGAAAGCTATAGAAGTCTACGAGGCTGCGCTAAAACAGAATCCTAAGGATGCAGCCCTAGCTACAAAGATTGGCCAGGCGCTAGTGAAAACTCACAACTATGGAAAAGTAATCCCCATTTCAAATGTTTCTTGATTCTCTTAATTTTTATCTCCCTTAGATAATTCATTTAGATACATGTTTATATTTTCTTTAAATTCAATTAAACATTTTTTAGCCAAATAAAAAAAAAATCAGTTCATAAACTTAAATAAATGGGAGGGGGGTCTAAATTTAGAAACATTTCCCACAAAGAGTCTGAACAAAAGTGGCCCACAATAGATTCTCCTTGATGAAAAGTATGAAAGAAAAAACAGTGATATAATACATGTATTGAATTTTTTTCATTACCACTGTTTAGGCAATCAACTATTATGAAGCTTCACTGAAGGCAGGAGGACAAACAACATTGAGGTAAATTTTCTGTTCATATGGTGAGCGTTTATGTCAATTACAGGAAAACACCGGACAAGAAAACACTGGATTTAGCTTTAAGAGTTTTGGATTAGGAATAATATTCTTTATAGAAGGAGCGTCTGTAATGTATAAGATTAGAAATCCCTATTTTCAGAGACCTTTACTCTTGATATAATGTAATGTGTTTTGTGATATTGGTTATTTGTTTTCTTATTCATTGGATAAAGCTAGTTTGCTAGTGTGTTTTTTTTTACTCACTAATAAAAGCATGTACATGTTAGCCCAAAGATTTTATTTTAGGTTGGCATGTACTTGTTAGCCCAAAGATTATATTTTAGGTTGGCATGTACTTGTTAGCCCAAAGATTATATTTTAGGTTGGCATGGCTTAAGACTAAAAATTTCAGGGTAAGGATGGGAAAGGAAACAGGGGAAAGGTTGATAATAAGTATAGTTTTATATAGAAACATGTGCACAAGGCATATTTTTAATCTGTCAGGTATGACCTGGCTGAACTGTTGTTGAAGCTGAAGCAGTATGACAAGGCTGAGAAAGTTCTGAAACAGGCAATAGAACAAGATGGACAAGGTAAGATTTGTTTTCAACTGATCTGAAGCTTTCAAATACATTTAAAAAAAGACTGCCCTATCTTAACTGGATAGTCATTCATTGATCATTTCAATCATGACCTAGTTTTGATTTTTTAACTAGCTTCAATTATGTCTATTGTCTATGTTAATCCTTACAGGGCCCATTAGCATTAAAAAAAATTATTAATTGGAGTCATAACTGCATACAATTTTAAAAGAAAACATGGATAAGAACCATTTCTTATATTTTTATGTACAGGGTCTTTTGTCTTCCGTCTAGAGTCTGGCTCACAATAAAATAAATTAATAATACACTCAAGCCACTCGAAGAATGTTTAAAGAATATAATGCTTGCAATTATTTACAGTGATTAAATTAATAAGAATAAATGAGAAGTTGTTGATACTGAATGGCTTCTTTAACACTCTGCAAAACAACAGTGACAATTACACCTCTGCGTCCCTTTTATAGGTTTTGTTGCAGAAAGGGCTAGGATGGATTTTCCCAAAGGTGTCAGAATGCAAAGAAAAATACATTTTAGGAATATTTAGAGACTACAAGAACACATATTTGACTACACAAATAACCTTTAAGCCAAAATTAAATATAATAAATAACTCATTAATTATAGATACAATTCTAAATATACAATATAAAAACTACTTAAAATTGTTAACACATAGACAAATATTTTTTTATTTACATATATTTTTTTTTTGGATCATAATAAAAAAATGTATTTGTTAAAATATGTTTTGTCCAATCAGATTTAGAGAGCATGATTGAGCACACAAAATATTTGACCCTATTGGCCAAAGTGTACAACCAGGTGGAGAGACTGGAAGATTCTCAGAGCACTTTACAGAAGGCCAGGGACATGCAGGCAAGGTATGTAACCAATGCCTTGACTTTTTATTTAGATGGGTGTGATATATATATATGGCCAAAGCCTAAAGTACGGCCAGTCCGTGAACTGCCTCAAGTTTAGCTATCTCTGATTGGTTCCTGATATCATTGTATGCCATGGCCGAAGAAACTGGGCTTGACCTTCTCTATGGTTTATAATGCTCTAGAGAGGGGTTTACATTTTTTATTAGATTACAGATATATCATTTATAAAATTCAAATTCATATAAATAATATATGTAAATATGTCCCTTAACCCAAAACCTTAAAGACAAACAAACTCTGGTGGATACTGGGAAATGTTTCATTACTGTCATTACTGTCAGTGTTTTTATACAAAATAATTTTCTAATGTTGAACTATTTGTATTCTCCAGAGTACTAAAGAGAGTCCAGGTGGAACAGCCAGATACTGTTAATGAACAGAAAGAGTTAGCTGCGAAGTAAAGTTATTTTAACACATAACAATTAATTGAAATGACATTTTACTTCATATATTTATTGTGAATAAACAGAAGGTGGTCTTTTCTACCATTACACTAGTTCTATCAAAGTGTCACAATGCACTGTGCACAGTCTGTAGTGCTCAAAAACATGAATAAATGCACTGTGCATAGTCTGTAGTGCTCAAAAACATGGATCAATTCACTGTGCATAGTCTGTAGTGCTCAAAAACATGGATCAATGCACTGTTCATAGTCTGTAGTGCTCAAAAACATGGATCAATGCACTGTGCATAGTCTGTAGTGCTCAAAAACATGGATCAATGCACTGTGCATAGTCTGTCGTGCTCAAAACCATGGATCAATGCACTGTGCATAGTCTGTAGTGCTCAAAAACATGGATCAATGCACTGTGCATAGTCTGTAGTGCTCAAAAACATAAATCAATGCACTGTGCATAGTCTGTAGTGCTCAAAAACATAAATGTCATAAACCCACCCACTCACTCTTTCTCTCACTGCAATTTTTTCCATGAAATTAATTTACTGCAATGTATTGTGAACTGTTCAAGCAAACATTTTCAAAATTGTTGCCTGACATTGTGCAAGGTAACCTGAAGGGGTGTTTATTATAACAAACACCCATAAGTCTACACATATATCTGTAGACTGCCTGGCATATCAAATAAAACACATGAACATCTATATGATAACATATACCAAATTAATTCTTTTAAAACTATGACATATATATATAGTAAATTAATATATAGACAAAAAACTTTTAAGACAAAAATAATTTCCTACAATACATGAATAGAAAGGGACAAAACTTGTCTAAGAAAAACATAACAAACTTTGCCTTACAAATCTTAGATTTTATTATTATTATTATTTGTCAGCTTTTTTCTTATTTTTCTCTGAATGTAACTCCATTTCTACCTTGCAATTGTTTTTAGGAGGCCTATTGGTAGAGCTTACCGCCAATTTTATGTTTCCAACCATTTTATAAGTTTACTCTCTGTAGTTGCACTGCTACACTTATATGTTTGGTGTGTAAATGTGTATATTTTTTATGAAAACAGCATAGTTTAATTTTGTATGTCTGCCATGTTTGCTTCCAGTATCTGTAGTCAGCTGGCTGAGCATGCCTCCAGCCAAAGAGATACAGACACTGCCATCAAATTCTTTAAGGAGGCTCTGGTCTATAGTGAAAATGACAGCAAGGTAAGGATGTGTTTTAGTGCTCTGAGCTCTAGAATAATCTGGAGTATCATGTGCTACGCCATTCTGTGTAATGATTATTTAGTTTTACGCTAGTTTTCTTGTTAAGTAATGGCATGCTTTAATCATGCTATGCTGTTTCTCATTATCCTAATACATGTACATTTATTTTAATTACGCTGAATCTATTTAAGAAGACAAAGCATTTAATAAACTAAACATTAAACAACAAGTAAAGACATTAGAACATTACAATAAATACAAAATAACCAATAGAAGGGCTTATTCACAAACAAGCAAAATACATTTTCTTCTTTCTTACTGGCGTTGCTATGTTCTATTTTTAGAGAAGCCTTGACCTTGCTGGCCTCTTTTTGATGACTGAAGATTTGGACTCCTGTCAACACCAGCTGATGACACTGCTGAAGAGTGACAGTGATAATGACAGTGCCACTATTGTAAGTCCACCTTCTCCCCTTCCCTTCCTTAACTCTATCAAAAAGCTTTTTTTTCTTAAATTCTAATCTCACTGAGGTTTGTCTTAATATAAAATGTATATTAAATATATCACCCTAAGTATTTGGATAATTGTCTATATCTGTACTATACACAAATGAGTTATTCATTCTTTGTCTGACTCTAGTCTATTTAGTTAAGAATGTTATTGATGAATTGATTTCATATCAGATGCTGGCAGACTTGATGTTTCGTAGGAATGATTATGATTCAGCCATGTACCACTTTCAACAGCTGCTCAACTCAAAGCCAGGTCAGAATTTAGTTATATTAAGGTTGTATTGGGATTTTTGTGTTTTTTTTAGGTATTATATTTCAGGTTTTTTTTAGGGTTTGAGTTTTAGTCAGTTTGTTTATGTTTTTTTTAATTTGGGTTTTCTTAGGGTTAAGCTTTTTTTAGGAGTTATTCCTCTGTTATTTAGTTAAAGGCATGTTAGAGTTTTATTGAAGCAGTAATTTTAATTACTGGCTATTTTAACTGACAATTAAGTTTTTCTTTAAAGTAAATATCACTCAACGTTCAGAACATCAAAGTCCTAAAGTATCTTTGATCAAAACAAAATACACTCATCTAAGAATAACATTGTTCTCTCTGATAACTGTGTACAGCTGATACAGTAGACTTTGACAATTCTCACTTCTTGTCATAGTCAATGTGAAACTAGAGCTATCAATTAATGCTAAATTTTTACTTTAAGCAAGGTATAAACAACTTGCAGCTCCAAATTTTTTTTGTAACTGAATAAAGTGTTTGACTCATAATAGGTTTAGAGCATTTAAGAAACAGCATTGTTTTTTTAAGTTATTACAAACTACATTACCCGGCGTTGCCCCGGTGAAATAAAAACAGGACTGTATAAGATGCAGATAAAAATTGTATAAACCACAATTAAAAGAAAGCTATAAATTTAATAATTAAATTATTATTTTTTTTACTGAAGACTTTTATGAAAGTAATTTAAAGTAAATATTGTCATCGGGTAAAAAAGTAGGCAAGTATTTATATTTAACAAAAATCTAAATTGCCCGTAGATTTACAATGTCTTTAGTTTTTAAAAGTTTGAAAAAAAATTGTAGAAAAAAAAGGTATAGTCTAACTGGGGAATCGAACCCAGGTCGCCCGCATAGCAGTCTGCTACTTTAACCACTGAGCTAGTAAAGACACATGTCCAATGTGAAAAATTATTAGACAGTATATAGGCCTAGGCCTAAATAGGTCAGTGACACAAACTCACATGTTTTCATATTGACCAATGGGTATCTGTGGGGACACAAACACGATCTTTTTATATCTATAGATAATATGTTAAAATAATGTAAAAGTATATTTGATAACATACCAAAGTTCTCAGGTTCAAGATGAAAGATGTGTGATGTTTTTTCCAAGTCTACAAAGTGTCCCATAGTATAATGTTGCATTTTACTGAAGAATCAATCCTCAAGAAGCATCAATTAAAACACTCTCCATTCCTCAGATAACTATGAAGCTCTGGCAAGACTAATTGATCTGATGAGAAGGGCTGGCAAACTTGATGAGGTGCCCAAATTTCTGGAGCAGGCCAAGAATGCATCCTCAAGGGCTCCACTCGAAGCTGGGTTTTCTTACTGTAAAGGTCTCAATGAATGGTAAGTTTTTTTTCTATGCTTTATGTATATGTTTGTTTTGCATTGACTGCAACAACTCTGCTGCCTAGTTGAGCAAAGAAGTGTGCTTTATATAACTCTCATTTCTTCTTCTTGTGGTATTTATTTTATGCTTACATAATTCATTGTCAAGTTCTATGGTATCTAATCAATGTTCTCTAGTTTGTTAAAATGTGGGTCCATGCAAGCTAAGCTGATCATGTAGGAATGCAGGTCTCTTTGCTCAAGTGGTTATTTTTTTCTTGGGGCTTTTCCTAACAAGTTTTGACTAATTGAAAACTACTTTAAACCTTTCTTTTCTTTCTGTTTATTAGTTTAAGTGTTTGTTTGTATTTATAAATAGTAAGATTCTTCAGCTGATCTCTTATCTCTACATAATGTAATATAAAGATATTTCTTACTATCATATTAATAACAAAAATTATCAGTTGGTTTTCTGTTTTTCACTATAGAAATCTAAAAGTATACTGCCTACTGTTTCTTTTATAAGGTATTCAGGCAATCCCACTGAAGCTTTGAAGTACTTCAACAAAGCCCGCAAGGACTCGGACTGGGGCAACAATGCCATCTATTGCATGATTGAGATCTGCCTGAATCCTGATAACGATACCATTGGTGGAGAAGTTTTTGAGTCAGTTGAGGGAGAGGGGGCTCAGTAAGTTCATAGGTTCATGTTTATTTGGTTTTACAACTATGTTTAAAAATGTACATGTTTCCTTTGATTACTTGCAACATATGTATACACATGCAAATATTCTGGTAAATGTAAAATAAAAACTTAATTTAGGGCCCATCTTGGGGAACGGTGGCCAAGAGGCAGCGCTTTTGTTTGGCGTACCGAAGGTCCTGGGGTTCGAATCCTGGTGAAAGCTAGTATTTTTTGCAGGGACTCGAGAGTGTCCCTGAGTCAACCTAGCTCTGATGGGTACCTGACATTAGTTGGGGTAAAGTAAAGGCGGCTGGACATTGTGCTAGCCACAAATCCCCTAGTATGCCATGGCCACAGAAACTGGTGAACTCTGCTTCACTGGCCCTTTGATCAATTTGATCCAATCAGTACTCTACTTAGGTCCCATCATATTGTTTCAAGTTTGGGAAAACTTACCAAGGTTTATTTTGGGAATGGGAATGTTTTGAATTGGGCCAAAAATAACATGAAGAATATTTTCAACAAAGTGAATAATTATGTAATTAAGCTAAGAAGTTCTTAATTCCTATCATATTTTTAATTGTTCTAAAATTATTCTCTGTCTAGACCTACATAAAAAAACATCAATAAACACTTATTGTATCTGGTTTACCTATAAACACTACCAGACATGTAGATATTTCATATATAATGGTTAATAAAGGTACATGGTTTATAAAATTTACATAAAATTTCTGAAAAGTTTTGTGAATTAAAAAAAAATTTTTTTAGAATAAGAACCCTGTGACAATTTAGGCAGAAATGCTCATCCTGCCTGTCTTCAATAATAGGGTATCCTACTGTATATATGAATTCACTTAGCCTAAAAAAAAATTAGAAAAAAATACACAATTAATTAAATATCTATATAAATCAAATTTGCATGACTTTTTTAAAGCAATTTTTTGTCTGTCCCCGAGTGCAGGCTAGTTCCTAAGTAAAAGTATTCTAACAGAATAGGCTATATCTGGTTCTCTTGTCTGAACATTGGTCACTAACCCAAGTACCGTCCAAGCTCTTAAATAAATAATTTATAAACAGGGACAAACCTAAGAGCATCAGCACACTTTAAAAATGATTTATTTTTTTTTAAATATAATTTGTTTATATTTTGATAGTTGTAATGTATGAAAAAGTAATTTTTGGTTTTGTGAATGAATGTTTTAGGGTGAGCAAGGACAAGACTGATACTGAAATGATGGCTGTGAGGACAGCAGAGAAACTTTTAAAGGTAAGCTGTTTGCATTTTTTTCATATGGCTGTCATATTGCTATCATGCTAATGAAAAACAGAGAGAGAACAAATTAAATCAGAAACAAAGAATTAAGGATTAAACAAATCTGAGTTCAAAACCAATAATCTGATGCTAAGACTTGTTTCCTATTTCTTTTTTTTACATGCATATTTATTGATTAACAAAATTATTTTTTTCAGGAGGTGAAGCCAAAACCAGGTGATCTCCGACCAGTCATCCTAGAGAATATGGCATTGATCGCCACCAAGCAAAAGGTTAATGTGGAGAAAGCTTTGAACAGCTTCACAGAATTATGCTCAGGGGAGGTAAGATACATTCTTTACTTGCTTATGAATACTTGTGTTTTCTATTTTTAAGCTGATAATGTTTTGAATGTCCTAGCTGTATGGATATGAGAGTTTGACTGCCAATTCTGCCTTTTACTGTCATTTTTTTTTTCTCTCCAAATTTTTAAGACACTAACTAGATAACTTTTTAGGTAAAGGAGGAATTTTTTTTTTAATTTGTGTTTTAAATATTTGAAAGCAAAAGACCAAATGGCATCACAGCTTTAATATCCTATTTGTAATAATGTGGCATATTGAAATATTATGTTTATTTTTACTTGAAATTATGTCCAATATTATGTTTATATTATTAATTAGGAACCTACTGATATGCAGACATACTAAGTGATTGTGTGGGTAGCCTAATATATGTCTGCACTTCACCTATTCCTCCCTCCTTCTAATCCCTAACTTTTCTTATTAGAGTTGTTTTTTTGTTTTTTTACAAATTTTGAGACATATTCCTTAAACAGCATGAAATTACAGGTTTTGTTGTAGTGTTGTCAGTTAGGTAATTTTTCTTACAAAAATTTAACATTTGGCAGGGAGCTTCTGAAGGACAGGGGCAAACACAGCCTGAATCCTCAGCTCCTAGGAAGGTAGACAAATGAGTTTTAAAAAAAATATATATTCACTAGACAGTCTTACAGTTTTACTTTGAATAATACTCACATTTTCCCTTGTTTCACTTTCAGTTATCTCCCTTACAGAATCGTTTAAATTTGTCTGGCTTTGATTAATATGGTGTTTAATGCTTTTTTAAAATTTTGTTGCTGTTTTTTTTTTAAACTTTTTTTTTTAATATCAATTTATTCTACTCTGATTTTAATATTGCCAGTATTAAAAAAAAAGATTAGCAGTAAGAGCTAACAACAATCCTCGCTCTTGTTATAATGTATTCACCTACCCCTTCCCCCCACCCCAAATTCTTTTTTACATTTCTCCTTCAATCATAGACCCTTGCAGCTATGTTTCCCTTCAGGTAGCAAACCCATATGAAAGAGCACTGTTATAAAGTTAAAAAAACAATTTATAGATGGATCGGAGCAGCTTGCTCTCTACACCTCCCCCCCCCCTCCTTACTGCAGACATCTATGTCTTTTATCTTTCATAGAACTTAACCACTTTATGCAGTGCAGAAAAATATATTTTTATCATAACATGTAGTTACTTACAACATTTTGCTGTGCTCTTTATAATAAAACCTTTTTTTAAATTTTATTACCAGCTTTGTAAAAATTTTATCACTGACTATCACTATGATTGCTATAGATATTAAATATATTTCTGACTTTAAACTATAATTGCTATAGATATCAAATCTTTTTCACTATTGAATTACATTTTCTATTCATCCATTGTACCTAATTTGGCTAGCAATGTATATAAAAAAATAATTTTTATATTATCCATACTTGCAAATTCTTTAAATACATTATCATGTAGCGTTAGTTGATACATTTCAGTATCTCAATATTGAACTATTTTCTATAACATAATTTCTCCCTGTATTTCTAATAAAAACCTAGAGGGAACATGTTGGTGCTCTGTATGGGATGGCTGCTGCCTACATGGTGCTGAAGCAGACGCCACGGGCAAGAAACCAGCTGAAAAGAGTTTCCAAAAGTCCATGGACTATCCAGGTAGGCCATCTTGCCTAAACCTAAAATATTAGTCATTTTTTTAAAACTGTGTTGCCTAAAATTTTGGTCAAAGAAATCATTTTTGCCCATAAAAAGTAAAAGACATGAAACTTTTTTTTTTTCCACTGGCAGGATGCTGAAGATTTAGAAAAAAGCTGGCTACTTCTGGCAGACATCTATATCCAATCTGGCAAATATGACATGGCAGGGGAACTACTGAAGAAATGCCTCCAATACAATAAGGTAGGAATAAATAAATATTCAAGTAGTTTTCAAACATTTCAGAAGCAAATGTTAATCATAATTAGCTCTGAAGAAAAAAGTGTTACAGTTTTTAATGATAGCCGCCATTGAATTAGTTCAATAACATGATTTTGAACAGAAGAAAAGAAAAAAAAAAGGGTCTTACTGTTTAACTTTTTTTTAATGCTTATTACAAGTATTACATATTATCTGAAAAAGGACACCTCAGAGAGATAGATTATAAATTATATTATAGTATTTATAGTGCCATATTCGGCTCATTTCGGTTGCTCTAACTTGTGAAGAAGGCTTTTTTTTAGCCATTGCATACAAATGAAGTGTGAGGCCAGCACTTCTTAACTAATATTCTGTTCTATTCAGAGTTAGTGAAACTCAGAAGTACACTCAAGATGTTGAAAAAATTAAGTTTTTAATAAAACAATGATTTCACTCATTATACTCATGTAGCAATCAATAATTGATTGTAAAAGTTCCATTGCAAAGTGTTAGGTGCTGTGAATCATATTTCACTAGTTTTATTGGTCAAGGCATACTAGGGGATAGTTTACCTAACGCAAAATGTTGATCCCCCCTTCAGTCTCCCTAAAGAATGTCAGGTAACTATCAGAGCTGGGTAGACTCTGGGATAACCCATTATCTTACCTTGGGGAAAATATCTGTTTTTTACCATATGAATGTCCGAATTTTACAAATGATGTTTTGCTTGTTGTTGGTGTTTTTTTCAGTCTAGTTGCAAAGCTTATGAATATACAGGATTTATCTATGAAAAAGAGCAGTCTTATAAAGATGCAGCTAACAGTTATGAGAATGCCTGGAAGTATGGCAAGAAAAATAATCCAGTTATAGGTTAGTGTGTGTCTCTCAATACCTGACCATTTTTATTAAATACACTACCGTATGGTTTTTGTATAGCTAGACTTTTGTTTTTCGACAAGCAAATTGACTCATATTCTTCATATTAATTTTGTTTCATTTAAATAAAATGATTTTCTATTTGGATTTTAAAATACTTAAAGATATTTTGTTTTATGTTTGTAAATTAATTTCAAGTGATTTTTTTTTCTTCAGGCTACAAACTTGCATTTAACTACATGAAAGCAAAACGATTTGTGGATGCAATAGACATATGCCATCATGTAAGTAACTTTTTAAAAAAATATTCTATTAGATAAGCAATTGCTTCTCTTCGCAGTTCATTATATATTTTTTTTATTTAAGATACTTCAATTTTTTAACCAAAGATTTACCAAAATAATTTTTTTTTGAATTTTTTAAAATCAGATTTTAAAATCTCATGTTAGTAGTATTATAAATAATTATATAGTTAGGTTAAGAAAACAAAATCCATAAATAAACAGTGAATGATAGTGATTGTCATTGTATGTTAACTTTTAAGCCAGCAATATTTTCTACAATGTGAGGGAGGTAGAAATCCTTTTAAAAGATTTTTTGGCTCTAATCAACTGACTTGTAGTTTTTTACGCTAACGATTTAGTAAGCTATGACTGTGCAGCTATTATTAAAGAGCAAACTGTTTGTTCACTAACAGAAAATAACTATTGAATTCTGTTTGAAAATTATCTCTCCTGGCCACACAATACCATTTTCTTGTGGACCACCGGTTTAACTAATTGTATAACAACCTAATAATTGCTTTATCTGATTATAGTTGCTTTATTTTTTTTTCTGTTCATGTGAGCCATGGGTTTTACTGAGACCATTTTCTGTATAATGTTTTGACGCAGGTTCTGTCAACTCACCCAAACTACCCCAAAATCCGTAAAGACATCCTTGAGAAAGCCAGACAAAGCATCAGAGTGTAAAAAGAGGAGCAGACCAGTGGCAGGAACTAAAGAATAATTTGCTACTCTTTAGTTGATCAATAATTGATCATGTTACGCTGCAACATAATTATGTTTTAAAACGTCTAAATGCCGTCCCAAATTTTTAAAATTACTTTTTTTATGCATAATGGATTGTATTTGTATATTGTCATGCAAAATGCCTTTAAAGGTGAATTATGTGATATTTAGTTAATTTATTTTTCAATATCACCATACAAAAGGATTTTATATTTGTTTCATAAATATTTTGAAAAATAGGAATAAATAAAGACTTTTAAAAATGGTTGTTTTTTGTCTTTTAGTTTCAGAAAGTTCTTTTAGATTAAATTACTACCTACTTTCTTGAAGTTAAACTCTGAGTATTAGCAAAGTAATAAAAAAATTCTTTACTTAATTACTTTTTTTTTTTCAAATACAAACAGAAATATTTAATAAATATAATATATTCTTAGTAAATACCAGTAATGGTAAAAAAAAATTTCACAACAATACAATCACATTTTGATCAATAATTGTTAATTTTTTTTAAATCAGTAAAAGAATTTTTTTAAATTACTGTAAGTAAAAAAGTATATAATATTTTTGAAAACAAAATTTAAATAAATGCTTTATAATTTATAATAAATATGCCATCAAAACCGGTTAGATCTATGATAAAATAGCCAAACACTAAGAGAACTAATAAATAATAAAGACATTTTATAATTATTTTCATTTATTCCTTTGTTCTGTGACATCTGCATGTCAAAATATAACCAACATTTTGTATTATAAAGTATAAAAATGTTGATTATATAGGCTATTTATGTATTGTATTATTACCAAGACTTAAAGGTTGATAAATAATTTTAAGGCACAAAAAAAACATTTACAATAGAGCAAAAAGATGTTGATTTTTTTTATATCACCCTGTATAATTTAAAAAATGATTATAAAATATATTTTCTAAGCTATGCTAGAAAAATAAAAGTGTCAAAATTGATTAATGAAAACAATACAAACTTTGTTCTTAAAATTTCATTACAAAATTGTTAATGATTTATATTATATACATGTACATATATATATGTACATTGAAAATGTATAAGTAAAAAACAACTTTAACACCAGGCTATGTTTGGGTTTTACAACAGGACTATTTGACAACAATTTCACAACATCATGAGCTTCAATATGAAGCTTTAGCATAAGAATAATAAGATAGAAATAGGCCTATTGTCAAGCTGTTTTCTAAAACAATGTTTTTGAAACAAAAATTTGTAAATTTTTTTTTCAAAACTGTTATGCTAATATGCCATTAGATCCCTTTTCACCAATAGTTGAGGTGTAATGACTATTGTACCGCTGCCTGTAGATATGCTTGAATACTGTCACAATAATTTTTACTACAAACAAGGACCCAGCAATAGCCAAAAGGACGATTCTAAATATGGAGTTCCTTTCTCCATCTTGGTAATGGTTGTCAAGGCTGCCAGCCAATGCAACGATGACCACCATGTAAGGGGTCAAAGTGTAACGTGTGTACTTGTCCAGAAGTAGCAGGTCGGCCGATGCGTAGGCAAGCAGCTCAAACGACAGGATGGATAAGATGACAGTACCGGCCGAGTCAATGCCAACAAGCTTGTCTCCGCTGTATGTCATCACCATGGCAATGTTTAATAGCGTTGCTATGGTCACCCATGTAGCCTGTATGGCCAAACCATTGTGGACCAGCGCCCTTGTCAGCCATATGTCTTTGGTCTGTTTCTGTTCCACTAGCTGCGGGGATGCAGAGTCCAATGCCCTGTAGGAAATGAACAGGGCAACGTACATCAACAATCCGTAAGCGATGAGAGCTGCACAAGAAACCTCAATGTGTTGCCTGTCAAACGTGATGAGCCAAGTGATGTTCAGACTACAAACTACAATGCAAACAGGGAATAAAGTCAGGGGAAGAAACCTGGGATTATCACACACCCGTCCTTTCTGGCCTTTTCTGAAGATGTTGACAATTGAATAGAGCACCCACAGGGCTTGCCAAGCGTATATAAATCCCCAGATGCTAAATGTCCAGCCAGCAGGTGTCACAGCAGTATCATAATATTTTGATAGGGTACCAGTTTTGTTAAGGAAAACAGCTGTGTAAAAGAAAATATTTAAAATATATCAATATGATGCCATCACAAAATTTTGCTTCACTTTAATAATATTTTGTCTGGTAGTAAATTATTGATGTAGCCTACTGTAGCAAAGTTAAATGGATAAATCAATATAAACCGAAGATTCTCAATTTTAACAGAAAATTTAGCTTAATTTAATATAGGCCTAATAATTAAATGGCACCTGAGATAGAGGTCATGTGACTTGGAACATTTTTCAAAGAAAAAAGGGGTAATGTCTATATAGGCCTATCTCTATTTGAGGGTGGGGTGTAAGTGTAAGACACTCATGGCTAAAAATTATTTCAATTCCCTTGTGTATAGTGAACTATATAATACTAATACAGAGACTAAATACCAGTGGCACTCTTAAGACGATTTCAATGAGTTCATTTCTAACTTACTTCCATCTGGACCAGCACTGCTCAGCCCATTTATGACAAATTGTGCAATCATAAAGATCACATTTGTTATGCTCAATAAAGCATACATTTTTACCATTCTGAAAAAAAAAAAAA
The DNA here is from genome assembly GCA_949126835.1 of Anisus vortex. Taxonomy (NCBI): domain Eukaryota; kingdom Metazoa; phylum Mollusca; class Gastropoda; family Planorbidae; genus Anisus; species Anisus vortex. Next base: position 30,846,556 of record OX421500.1, read on the forward strand.
TTTGTAATTAATCTCTAAAGTAAAACTAAAATTGAAAAGTAGGTAAGGAGGGTATATTATGGACTATAGCTTATAACTTTTACTGCATAACCTAATAAAAGTAAGCATATAAGGAAAAGGTCTTCCCCAACAGCACATATATGTAATATATTATATGTGTAATATATTGGTCCAATGTTATGCCAATATTTAAATCTTGGCCTTATATGTTGGACCAATATTGGGCCATTATAAAATAAGTAAGGGCCTATGTATGCTAAATTGTTGCCAATAAAATTTAAATAAAATAAATGGCATCAAAAGTCAATGCAAATTTTAATTTTATTTTAAGCTAAAATATAATATAGTTTATACTGGCTAGATCTGGGTCTATAGTATCCTATAACTGGGTCAGGCAAATCAGATGCATAATTCCAAGCGGTTAGAATTTGCATTACATTTTATAACTAGACCTAAATCTAAAATGTAGGCCCTACTGAAAATAAATTGTATTGTCAAAAAATGTTTTATTAACAGATAGATAGGGGCCTATATATCTTATAGGGTCCTCGAGCCAATAAAAACATTCATAAGAGTCCACCAGGCAAGAAATTTGTTAAAAGCTTGAAAACCACTGCTATAAATTATAGTAGGCCTGTAGTCAATAATAATTTAAATCCTAATAGTGTTAATAGTAATATAGGATAGGCCTTATACCTATTAGGCCTAACATATAAAATTATAGGCTATAGGATAGGCTTTGGTCGTTATGGCAATAGATTATAATTGAAAGTGCACCTATTATGACCTATACCTATAGGCCTATATAATATATAAGCATAGGCCTAAGTGCTGCATAAGCATGATAAGCTATCATATGTAGGGCCTAAAAGTATAGGCATAGGCGGCATAGGCATAATACGTATCCAAACCGTAACCTAATAATAACCCAATCGCCTATAAAATAGCCTAACTAATAATATTATATAGGGCCTTTTTAAATAGGCCTATAGGCCAAGATAATTTTAACAAAGAATAATGTAATTATTGTAATATGTAGCCTAGCTAGGACTAGGACTAGACTGTATGTGTATGTATAATTTAACTTTAACTGAACTATAATATATAATATAGGCCTACTGAATGAAGATGAAGTAAAAATTGAAGTAAAAGTGTTTCTTAGTTATTAGTAGGCCCTATTATTAGTATTAGCCTTATTAGGCCCCCTAGTAACTTTATTCACTATTAGGCCTTTCTATTTATTATTAACTATAATAATAAAATTATTTATCTTATTAACACTTACCTATAAATTCTAGGCTATACACTATATATTTAAGCTTACTTCACTTTAGACCTTAGACAAAGAAGCTTTGCATAGACGAGTTTGTCAATGTTTAATTTTTTTGCGGGTGGAGCTTTATAAAAGTTAGACTTATGTAACATGGCTCAAAAATATTTTTTTACAATGGAGAAAAAGCGTCATATTTCTAAAAATAGCAAGCTTTACATAACTTATGAGAAACGACCTTGACTTTAAAAACAAACATAGCCTACTATTTGTTTAAACTAACACAGTTAAAAATTTATGTAAGCATGCATGGCCAAGGCGTAGGCCTAATTATGACGTTTACATAGACCTACATCTGTTATTTGTAAGCAATACAAATATCATATTTGAAATATGAATAGGTGTGCATGCCTATTTGACACTATATGTCCTATGTCAATATTTAGGTTATGCGGTTAGGCCATTACTAAAAAATAATGCATTATAAATTATAAGACGGATAAATATGACACTAATAGGCTAACATAAAACACATTAATTCGTCATTTTTAATGATAGGCCTAAATAAATGTTTTTTCTTGTGAACTTTTATGCATGCATACACGTTAAGACACTTGTCAATGGCACATCATAATGACAATTAAAATGATTTATAGGCTTAATGTGTTTTATGACTATAAAAGTAACTTGAATTGAACGAATTTTCATGTGTGTAGGAAAAGAGAAAGGGGTGCAACAGCTATAATAATAAAATAAAGGAGCTGTCTCCTAAGGGTAAAATTCTTTTAGTAATATAGCTCCCCCTACCAACTAACCCCCCTGCCCCACTTCCCAAAGCTATTCCCCGCGGACGCCTGCCTGTATACAGCGCCCACGCATAGAGGAGCTAGGGCAGAGGGGGCGTATGCCCCTATAGCTAGGGCCCTGGGCGACACTTCTAGGGGTGCGGCGAATATAGGGCTAACCTAAGTTCATACCAGACATTTTAGGAGAGTTGAAAAAGAAATAAAATTTGAAACACAAATTGTGAACAAATGGAATAATGAATAAAGATGGTAGAAGTTAACTTCTTATACAAATGTTTCACTTTTTTTTTTTATAGGCTCACAAATGTTTCATAAAAGATTGGCCTATCTAGAATATTCGAAATCTTAATAAAAAAGTTCATTTGAAAACTTCTTTAATCATAGCCTAATAATTTAAGCGCAGGCACTAAACAAAGCAGTTAGGCCTACAGTAGACCTATGCAAGGGGGCGTCGCTTAAATTTTTGTCCTGGGGCGCTACATAGGCTTTTGAGGGTCATGCCTGTATAAGCTTATATTCACTCCTTTTTTGGCTGCTGTTTCGTTTGTAGCTTAGGAATGCCAAACTAATAGCATCTACTGTAAATGCGAGGCCTGTATCGACAGACCAACCTCTATTTTGAGTAGGCCTGTTGTAACCAACTTGTAACCTAGATTTGTTCAGCTACGTCACGAATGTAGGCCAGGTAGACTGCTTTAGATAGTCCAAGCATCGGGCAAAGCTACGTCTATCGGTCTCTTGGTCTGTTGTAGCGTTAATCTTCAATGGGGAAATTCCAGTTTGTTTGCTTCTCGACTACGTAGATCAAAGGCAATGCCGCCGACTAGCGTTAGTTCAAACTTAACATCTGACGTTGTTGTTGTCTGTATTTAAAAAAAAAAAAAAAACTACAATAGATCTATGAGTCGCCTTTGACTAATTAGTGTTTGCAAGTAGGCTATTTAATGTTAAAGAATTGTTTCGTACATGGTTCAAACATGGTTTTAAAATACGTCTCAGAAAAAAAACGTGGGACATCATATTGAAATTATTTCCCCCCTAATTCCGACCAAACCGAAAATCGGAATCCGGTTTTCGTTTAACATCCCTACATAGAAAATGTAAGCCTAATGTACAGTTGTATATACATGTATTAAGTATAATGTTTTTCAAAATTTTCAACAAGAAGAGTAGGCCCAATAGAAGCAGCACGTGTACTATCGTTGCAGTCTAAAAATTGAAAGTTAAAATAGATATTCGGCAGTTAAACGAAAGTCAATGTCACTTTCGGCCGAAACCGTAAGCGAACCGAAAGCTAACTTTTTCTTCGACCAAAACTACACCAAAAAGACCATTTGCCTGTTTTCGGCACCGAAACCGTACCTGAATTTCGGTCGTAATCTAGAAGTAGAGTAGGCCTAGTAGACTAATAATACAAAAGGCATTAATTCTAATTTAGAAATAGGCTACTACAAGACAACGTTTTACAATGCTCAGATAAACATAAAGGACAAAATTCCGACAAAATACACTTTCTTTATCTTTAACGCGAGAACAAATGCATGTAAGTATTGTAAGTAGCCTACTCTTTCTTCCCCAGTGGCATCAGGGCATGGCGCGAATGGGTTGTCTGAACAAACCAGGAAAACAAATGACTTAACATAACTTAAAACACGAATAAAAATGCAAGACTAGACTCAGACAACGGATGAGCGATGGACGCATGGCAATAATCTACGATCTATGTTAGCCTATATTTTGCGTCTGTATCCGCCTAGTAAAAAACAACAGACGTAGTAGGCTATAATTTATAGTTAGTTGATTTGGTGCAACATTAGGCCTACATTTATTTCTTAACTCTTAAAAAAAAACGTGGAAAGAGAGGACAGTCAGGAAAGGGTGGGGGTTTAATAGGCCTACAATCACTGCTTGCATAACAAAATATATATATGAACGTTGGTCCCTATAATTTTTCAAATAATGGTTTCTTTGTAGTTGACTATCTGCCGATGAAAACCCAGTAATTTTAACTTGTGCTGGCCTAAATTTTTATTTTTTTATTGCCCACAAGGCGTGCCTCGAAATGTGTCATTTACGAGCAGGGAAAACGTAGCCTAGTGCACACGAACTGTATCGGCATGTTTTATAGGTTAGGTCTATTGACCCAGATTTAGCACACAATCTAATATAAGTATAAGATAAGATTTCTTTATTGATCCAGAATGGAAATGTGGCTTGATTATATTAATATCAATTAAAACAAGAAAAAAATTCCACACACAAGCACAACAACCAGAACAGATGCAACACACCCACACACACACCCTAGTCATCTTATAGGTTTACAGACGTTCCTTCTAGATAGAAGATTATTACGTCCACTAGGCCCAAAACTCCTGCAGGGCGACAGGGATACGTCGGTGGCAGGGATAGAACCCGCGACCTGTCCGTTGGTTTTTGGTTGACAGTCCGGTGAACTAGCCGCTGGACCAGCCGGCTTCACAAATCTGCTAAAGAGAATAATGGAAGGGGGGCTTTATAAACTTGACTTTTGACCTAGTTTCAATTAATTTTATGTTATCATTTGACTTATTAATTGACATAAAGTAAATGCGAATGCATTGTGCGAAATATTTAATTGTATTCCAGTGCCGCATCAGGGCCGTATTTAGAATTGTGGGGGCCCTAGCTGTTCCAAAGGGCCAAATTTATGTGGGGGCCCCTCGTGGCTCGCCCCTGCCTATCGATATTGCTGTAAAAACCTGTGTTTTGTGATTATTGGGGCCCCTGTTCCATGAAACATGTGAACATGCCTAAATATAGGGCCTACCTCTGTGCCACATCCATAAACAAACTAGTAAATGAGGTTGAAGGGAGGGAAGCGCGTATAATTCTTTTTTCCCCCTCTTTTCTAAATGGTTGTTGTACCTGTACCCAATCAAGTGACAATACCCCCGCACTGCTCGGAAACAACCCTAACAGCACAGTATATTGGCCCAATATTGGGCTAACATTAGACCATGATTTAAATATTGGCAGAACATTTAACCGAAAAATGGGTCAACATATTCTATTAGTGTGCTATTATGGAAGAGGCAGACATGGCCCAGTAAATCTGTTTCAGTCTAAAAATGCATGCCTTTCTGTTAGCTAGAAAATCGTGTTTTTGTAATATTACGGAAATATATAATAAATTATAGATGTTTTACAAAAGATAAACAAGATAACACACAAAATATAGCATTATACAAGATAGTAGGCTTATTTTTAATGAGTTGAGAAAAAACATGTCGCATGCATGCCATCAATAAGAAATTAAAAAAAAAGGGTTGTGAAAGGTTTATTAAGGTTTATCAAGGTGGGGATATATGATCCACATGTGGGGATAAATGGACCGTCAGATTCAACAGGCTGGATCATATGGGTGGCGTTAACAAATGGTCAAGATTGCATTCTAATTGCAGGTTGTTTTTGTTTTTTTAATAAAATAAAGCAACGACTATGGTTTTGGTTTACCTGGTTCTGGTATTCGCCATTTTGTACACTAGAAATTGTCCCAGTTTTCGTCGACTCGAAAGATAGGTCTACTCCTACATCGAGAAGATCAATAAAGGGCCCGAATGACATAAGCCCCTATGTTGTAAGGAAAGGTCTCCTCCCTACCAAACAATAATATCTGCACCTCTCTCTACCCCCATTCTCCGTCGTCTCTTATTTTCTTAGAATTAGAAGTGTCAACAGAAAAGTAAATGACATAATATTTTATGTTAAATGTTACTTTAATTCTATACATTTAGCCTCTTATATAAATTGTATAGGCCTAAACAACTCTTATTATTTTTTTGTTGGTATTTTTCGTTATAAAATGTATTTTCGGTAGGCCTATGTAGCATTGGTTAAGTCCCCCCCCCCCCCAGTAAGAAAATAAGATTTTATCCATTAAAAATTTCAAAATGTATTCAAACCCAAACCAGCTTTTTTTCCCCCTATAGCAAAGGTTATCAACCTTTTCCGGCTCACCGTCCCTTTTTACAAAATTTTTTTTGCTCACCGACCCCCCACCCAACCCCACTCCATATATTTCTAGTGCCAACCCCCCCCCCCTCCTGCGAAGTCAAAGAGTCAATTCAGTCTCAGCTGTAGGCCTACGTTATAAGCGAAAGAAGTTTATGATCAATGTGCACAATCACGGGGAGCCACTAGGGATTTTTAAGACTCAGGGATGTGGTCAGACCTCTTCATTAGAAATACAATGCGTGCTGCAATGTTTTGAACAATTTGGAGGATCCCGAGCTGGTTAATTCTTGGGCAAACTACACACATAACTGTTATAGTAATCCAGTGCTGACCGAATGAGAGAAACTGCCAATACGATTGGATATTTATAAATGAAAGTGTAAAACAAATAGGTTAGATAAATTACTAAACCTAGAAACACGAGGGAAAAGAAGGGCAGAAAACTATATAGTAGTATACAAGGCCTGTTTAAGCGTTAGTTTTAACATAGAAACACAACACAACAACAAAATATTACAATATGCCCAATCAGATAGACATAATTAGCTTAGGCATAAGACACATTAATTCGTCAATGATAAATAAAGCCTACAAGAACAAACGAAATGAATTCTCTTTCTTCCAGAGAGACACCGGGCATGGCCCGGTTGCCTGAACAAACTAGAAAAAGCATATCATCATTTAAAACCCTTCACATAATGTAAGACAAGACAGGCCATGGCATTGGATTAGCGTAGGGTATAGAAGTAAAGGCTCCCGCGTTTTAGGAGCGTCTGTAACTTATAAAATAAACGATTGGCTGTTCTCGTGTTAAGTCAAGGACTTATGAATCTATGAATAAGACACATTGTCATGGAAATACAAAGAAATACATTGACATTTAAACACACAAACAACTTTAGTTATTAAGGTTTAAGGTAAGTTAAGCAAGGGTTCACCAAGTGGCTTTTTTTGTGGCCCGCCAGTAATTACATGGCTTACAAAAAATGGAGGCTTATAAGCTTATTCGTGAAATTCCGACAGCTAGTATAATACTGATATACATACATCAAATTTTATTGTTAATTTTATATAGGCTACGTACAGTGGCGTAGCTAGGGGAGGGGGAGGGGGGGGGTTCCAAATTCGAAAGTCCCCCCGGGCCCCTACTTGAGGGGGGCCCCCAAAGGAGTGTTCTTTTTCTTATGTCATAATGTCGAATGTCAAAATGCAGGGGCCCCTAAAGAGGCCAAGACCCCCCGGGCCCCCAAATCCCTAGCAACGGCACTGGCTACTTAATAGGCCTATACTTATTAAAATAGAATCTGATTTAAGCAAGTAACAAGTAAATACACCTGTACATAATGGCATATTATAAATAATAATTAATGATAGGGCCTAAGTAGTAAATTGAGTTAAGCCTTAAGGTGAATGAAGTGTTTCTCTGTTTACTAGGGTCGGCACTTGACACATCTCTTATCTAAGTGATAAAAAGGCAAATGCCTTCATCCGAGTTTTAGACTCCTCGTGTAGGCTATAAGGATAATAAACTTATAGCTGTTATAGTATCATATAGCCTAAGCGTTATAGTCTGCTACCAGGCAGCGGAACTAAAAGGAAACAATATAAGAAGATTATTGCGTCCTACGCTCATCCGTGGTCCGAGTCTTGCATTTTGATTAATGTTTTAAATGATGTTAAGTTACTGGTTTTCCTGGTTTGTTCAGGCAACCCATTCCATGCCCAAATGCCACTCGGGAAGAAAGAGTACTTATATGCGTTTGTTCTCGCATAAGGGATAATATAATATAATAATATTGATAATATTGCATAACTGCATAACAAATGAAACACTATATTTTAAACCAAAGAAATACTTAGGATGTTATTATCTTCTTTTCATTTATGGGCCTAGGACGACTAGGTGAAGCCTATATGTCTATAATGATATCATAAGCATCTAAAATAAAATTATTGTGTCCTTACTTTATCTTTCGGTATTTAAACTAATAATAAATATGTCACTGATACAATAAAAAGCTTGACAAGAAAAATGAAACAAATCAAAACAAAAACATAACACAGCATTTCGAAGAATTACTCACCTCACTGCTCTTTTATAAAATCATCATCATCAATGAATCTATGCAATATAATATAGAATCTAGACTAATTTATTTTTTGTTTTTGCAGAACGATGAATGTAATACGCCCTCTTGCATTTTTGCTACCAGAAGCAGGTTAGTGTTTGTTTTCTTTGAGATCTAGAATCTAGAAGTAGATTCTTGGCCCTATTTCATATTTGACTATTTGTTTCACGATTGTAGGCGTAGGCCTATCCTATACTATACTTAGTATACTATAGTCTATAGTAGGCCTATGCCTATATAGTATATGAGCCCAAGTCAAAAGGTGCTTTTTCAAGGGAAACAATTTCATATTCACAGAGAGGTGTAAAATTGCACTTAAGTATTCTCAGAACCTTCCTACACATGATTTGAATAGTGGGAAGATAAGTTATACACTGGAAAAGACACAGTGACGAAAAACGCGAAACAAAAGAAATGGCTGCTATAGACATTTTGGTGTCACTTAGGACAAATGACAACAAAAAATTGACTTCAGAAAAAAACATACTAATTCTTGATGGATTTCTTCAAGAATTTAACACACATATTTCCATAGCCTATATTTATGATATTCAAGAGTATTACAAGCATAGGAGTTGCAAAAGAGGGGGTTTAGGACAGGGGCGAAGCCATAAATTTTTTCCAGGGGGGGCTGAACTTTCGCGTGACAAAAATTTACCAAATACAGGGGGGGGGGGCTGAACTTTCGCGTGACAAAGATTTACAAAATTTTTTGCGAATTTAGTACATATTTTGTAAAAAATCAGTTGAAAAAGATTTTTTTTTAAATTCCAGGGGGGGCTTTGCCCCCCTCAGCCCCCCCTGTTGCTTCGCCCCTGGTTTAGGAGCATAAACTCCACTCACTTGAAATGACAACAAACTTTCCTAAGCAACACTATTTTTTTTAAACCCTTGTAAAAAAATTATCCCTGCATCAATTTGAGCAAACTTTGTGGCAAATAGTTATTTAAGGGCTTCTTGTATTCACCAAATGAGTTTGAGATACATATAAAGCTCCTAGGTTATTGAAATAAAGGCCAGAAAAATTGCATGTAATTAGTCACTTAGAGTCACCGGCAAAAAACTGTAACATTCTCATCAAAAATGCGTTTTGAGGCATATTTTAATCAACCTAGGTCAAAATGCTATCTCATGCTATCTCGTTGTCCATGTTTGGTGTGAACTAAGTCCAAGTTGTAACTATTTCATTGCATTTTGACCCTTTAAAAGCGATTTTAAAAATATCAGTTTTGAGGTACAACCTTTTGACTTGGGCTCATATATATATTGCTATAAGCCGCTACATTTGATAAAATTAAAATTATAATACCTATGACCTATGAATATGAATGGGCCAATGGCTATGTCTATGAATTTATGAATTAATTATGACATGACGAACGACTTGAAACAAAAATAGCCTACAATTTTTGATGGTTGTTAAGTTGTTTTATGCGAACGAGAGAAAAAACTCACAAGCAATCACATTCAAAAATTTTTGCCACCATTACAAACAATGACTATATCTTATTATTATAAGTAGCCTATATCATCCTATAGGCCTATTCTATATCTTATAAGTTTACAGACGTTCCTTCTAGATAGAAGATTATTACATCCACTAGGGCCGAAAATCCTCCAAGGCGACAGGGATCCGTCGGTGGCAGGGATAGAACCCGCGACCTGTCAGCAGTTAGCCTTTTTGGTTGACAGTCCAGTGAACTAACCCCTGGACCAGCTGGCTGTATGACCGAATGTAATGGTGGTCACTTGTATTACAAGTGTATTGTTTTACAAGTTGTAAAAAAGCGCTTCTTGGGCCTGGGCTTCTAATTAGGCTACTTCTATTTCTATTAATATAAGTTGTATTAGGCCTTGGTTCTATTTCTATCCATGAATCATGATATTTAACATTTTTAATTTTAGAAAATTTAGTCTGGTTTTGTTCCTTGTTACAGTTACAGTCATATGATAGTCATATCCATAGCGGTCCATAGCCATGGAGGCTTGGGGTAGTCACCGTAGGGTGACAAAAAAAAAGGTTGAAAAGGAAGGGCTTTATTAGGCCCTAAATGACATTGGCCTATTCTGTTAAGATTCCCTTATTTAATTTATGTAATGTCTGAGGCACAGCATTGCATGGTATCAGTTCTGCAAATTCCAAAGACATTTTTTTGTGTTCATCCAATCAAGGAACCCTGATGAAGGAAAGGAGGTGTTCCAAAAACTTTTGCGTAGGCCTACTGGCTTTGTTGATTGGTGAATAAGAATCAAAATAAATGAAACACTGTGAAACAGAGTCTTGATTTGTTTATGTCTGTGTTATAAATGATTGAAAACTATTTGTATGAAAACTTTCTAAATTAAGGTGAACATTTTGTAGCCTATGTTTAAAATATATATTTTTTTTTTAAATTTTATATTAAAAAGTCATGTAGTTCCCAAAATTACTAATGTGACCTACCTGCAAGTCAAGTACAAAATATAACTTAGGGTGTAGGGTGTTCCTATTCACTGGTGCAACCTATTTCATACTATATTTCATACTATATAGAGTATATCTATTCTATCTCTAGACCTACTTAAGGACATTAAAGTAACTGTGAATCCATTCAAATCTCATGACCTCCCAGGGGGGCTTGGCTTCTTTAGGGGCCCCTGCATTTTGACATTATGAAATGAGAAAAAAACAATTCGGACACTCCTTTGGGGGCCCACCTCAAGTAGCAGCCAGGGGGGGACTATAGAATTGAGACCCCCCTCCCCCTCCCCTAGCTACGCCACTGGCTGAAGCATTATCATCATTATTTATCTGCTTGTCAATTCTAAATTTGACAAGTATTCTAAGTATTTTATCATATTTAAATTACTTGCCCCAGGCAGACTACTAAATAATAATGTATATATATTGATTTCACAGGTATGAAAATAGCTTTCATTGTTCTCAACTACCCTTCAGACATATTTTTGTTAAAGCATCTATGGAAAAAAAGTAGGTATGATGAGTCTCTGCTATAAACTATCTAAGCTAAACATCTTGATCTTTTCTTAATACTTTTTTCTTCAGTAGATAGGTAGGTAGGCCTTCAAGGGACATAATCTTCAAAAGATGAAACACAAGGATTTAAGGCTTACTTAGTTGTAATGCATGCATCTTGCACCCCTTTAATGGTTCAGTGATTCCTCCCCCAGGTTTTTACATGTAACATAATTTAGCCATGATTCCTAAGGAATCAACATTAAGAAAATTGTTAAAGAACAGGCAGTGTTTTGAGATAATCATACATGTTACAGACACTCCTTCTATAAAGAAGAATACTCATAAAAAAAATACAGTTTTGGAGCTGATGTATTTCTGCTCCGCTAAGAATATTAGCTTGAACAGGACGAAAAACTGAACGTTGTACCTTGCAAAGGCATGTTTGAAATTGTTTGAAAAAAATATGGTTATGAAAGAACCATATTTTTTCCGGATTATGTAAGGATCATCCAAACAGAACAGTTACTTAAAATTTAGTGCTTTAGAAGTTGTACTATACAGACAAGTAAATTTATTTACTGGGCTTACAGACTTCTTATATTACCACTGTCTCAGCATGATATATTAGCAATAATCAAGGTTTTAAAGGATAAATATATATTTATTTTCTTAATTGTTTTTAATATAGTTACTTAGGTTTCTATTATTATTTAATATAGTTACTTAGGTTTCTATTATTTTAAATAAAAGTAATATGATAATGTACAATACAACATTTGGTCAACCTGAATTTATTCACGTCTCCATTCTGTTAGTATATATTGTTAATCTTGTTTTCTTCTTTAGATGAGCCAAAACTAATTTTAATTTAGACTCATAAAATATCTACTATCTGTGTCAGAACATTTGACCAGAGTATTTTAAATTCTCATTGATTGTCGCAAATTTACTAAATGTATCTGTCTTGTTTAGATAAAGCCTACACAAAACTATGAGGCACGGTAGCCGAGCGGCAGCGCATTCGACTGGCGAGCCGAAGGTCCCGGGTTGGAATCCTGGTGCAGGCTAGGATGTTTTCCCGGGTCCGGAGGGTGCCCCTGAGTCTACCCAGCTCTGATGGGTACCTGACGTTAGTTAGGGTAAAGTAAAGGCGGCTGTGCATAGTGCTGGCCACACAATCACCTAGTATGCCGTGGCCACAGACACTGGTGAACGCTGCTTCATCGAACCTATGGATCAACTCGGTCTGATGGGTACTTTACTTACTTTACTTTACTACACAAAACTATCATGGCTTCAGATGAAAATTGTATTCTATATATTCTCCGCAGGTGTTTTTACAGCAGTGGTGGATGGTGGCATCAACCGGTTGTATTCAAGCTTGGGTAGCAATAAAGACCAGTATCTGCCGAGCATCATCACAGGGGACTTTGACTCAGCCAGCCCGGAGGTGTTGGAGTTTTACAGAAACAAGGTAAGGATAGGTGGACTTAAATATGTTAAACACTGACATCTGTCAACACTCACATCTGTCAACACTGACATCTGTCAACACTGACATCTGTCAACACTCACATCTGTCAACACTCACATCTGTCAACACTCACATCTGTCATCACTCACATCTGTCAACACTCACATCTGTCAACACTCACATCTGTCAATACTCACATCTGTCAACACTCACATCTGTCAACACTCACATCTGTCAACACTCACATCTGTCATCACTCACATCTGTCAACACTCACATCTGTCAACACTCACATCTGTCAACACTCACATCTGTCAACACTCACATCTGTCATCACTCACATCTGTCATCACTCACATCTGTCAACACTCACATCTGTCAACACTCACATCTGTCAACACTCACATCTGTCAACACTCACATCTGTCAACACTCATATCTGTCAAGATTAACTGTCAAAATATTACCCAATCACATCAATGAGATATACAAAGGCGTAGCTAGGGTTTTTGCGCCTGGTAATAAACTATTTAATAGGTTGCTTTGCTCTCTCCCTTTTAATCACATTTGTCTAAATTTATTGTTATTGTTTTTTAAACCATTACCTTCAAGCTTGATGACATATGTTCCCCCTGCCCCCATTCAGCCATGTCTCTGGATATATAACGGTATATTTATATATAAGGTATATGTTTATTCTTACACCATCTTGCGTATGACTATGACATTAAAATGTAGAAACATAAAATAATTATGTTCAATAAATAACACTAGCTGATTAGAAAACACAATTCTTAAATTTATTAGCATGCAAATAATAGCTAGGTAAAATTGAGTTTCAAGTGCTGAGTGAACACTGGTAGCAAACTTGCCAACATTAACATACGCTATTGTTCTATCAGTGTTGATGTCTCCATATAATGTAAAAGTAGATGTTTCTACATACGCTATTGTTCTATCAGTTTTGATGTCTCCATATAATGTAAAAGTAGATGTTTCTACATACGCTATTGTTCTATCAGTTTTGATGTCTCCATATAATGTAAAAGTAGATGTTTCTACATACGCTATTGTTCTATCAGTTTTGATGTCTCCATATAATGTAAAAGTAGATGTTTCTACATACGCTATTGTTCTATCAGTTTTGATGTCTCCATATAATGTAAAAGTAGATGTTTCTACATACGCTATTGTTCTATCAGTTTTGATGTCTCCATATAATGTAAAAGTAGATGTTTCTACATACGCTATTGTTCTATCAGTTTTGATGTCTCCATATAATGTAAAAGTAGATGTTTCTACATACGCTATTGTTCTATCAGTTTTGATGTCTCCATATAATGTAAAAGTAGATGTTTCTAGACCTAAAGGCTGAGAAAGAATCGTCATTAACCTACAAAGTGAATGGTCCAGGTTCAAACCCTGGTGAAGACTAGGATTTGTTCCTGTGTTCGGAAGCTGTCCCTGAGTCTACCCAGCTCTGATGGGTACCTGACAATAGTTAGGGCAAAGTAAAGGTAGCTAGGCATTGTGCTGGCCACAGAATAGTGTAGATCAAATTGGTAATGACAGGGATATTTCTTTTTTTCACTCTATGTGCTACATAAAATAAAAGATTCACACCTAGACAACTCCCCCCCCCCCCCCCCCCGCCCCCGCCCCGCCATTAAAAAATAAATAAAAGTAGTCATAGTCATAAGGACTAAATTGAATGTATTTATAAATTTATTTGTCCTATACATAATAATATTTACATATTTATTCGTATTTACTTGTTTTACTGAATTAAAAATAATATATATACAATCTGCCAAAGGAAATGTGAATTATTTTATAACAAATGTGGGTAAAACATTTTCAAACAATGGAATATATATGCAAACTTTGGTTCATTTATTTTGTTCAGATGTTTTCTTGCTGAACTAGTTTTGTTGTGAGGTTGGCTGGTCCTGTAGTTAGTTCTCCAGACTGTCAACTGACACGTCGCGGGTTCTATCCCTGCCGCTGACCGATCCCTGTCGCCCTGACTTTTGGGCCTAGTGGACGTAATAATCTTCTAGAAGCACTATATAAATAACAATTATTATTATTATTGTTGTTTGAACTGTTATTGTTATCCCACTGTCAGAGAATATATTATATTCCTGAAGCCCTGTGCTAGATGTTCCAAAGTTTAATATTCTATTTTTACAGAACGTACCTATCCTGGAGACACCAGACCAAGATGAAACAGATTTTACTAAAGGGTTGAAAGTTGTTATTGACAAAATGGGAGAATGTTCAGTGAGTCCAGCCTTAGTTTTCTTCTATTTTTTATATTATTAAACAAATTGTGATTTCTGATTCAATGGAATTGCTTAACCCCTATGGCTTCAGAATTAATGTCCTATAATATACGACTGAAAATTTGTCTGCAACTGTTGTTTTAAATAAAACCACCATATTTCAGAAGTGCTACAGCTGGCATTGGTGGTGCACATATGAGCTTGACTGCATTTTAGCATGATGTGGTTTCATGGACTTTCAATACAGTTGTCCTCACATGAATTTACATACATTCTTTATTTCTTCCCTGAGTGGCACCTAGGCATCAAATGGTTCGCCTGAACAAACTGGGAAAAACCAACAGTGTAACACCATTTAAAACCTTAAAAAAAAAAAATACAAGACTAGACTCAAAACCACTGAAACTATAATCTTCTGTCAGTGACACATAATTTAAATAATTTAAGATAAATATAGGTTAACCGCCAAACATGTTTATTTCCCCCCCTTCTCTGCAGCAGTCCTTGTTTCTAATATAGTTCATCATGCCTATTTTGTTGTTTTATTCAACCAGATGTGTTGATTACATTTTAAATTTCATTGCAATCCAAACAGCAAATTATAGCATTAGGTGCATTTGGTGGAAGGATGGATCACACTCTGGCCAATGTCAACACCTTGTATACAGCACTAAAACTAACCAAAGTTCCTGTCTTACTTGTAGCAGACAATTCTATGGCAATTTTGTTAGACAAGGTTAGAATAGAGAGTTTACAAATTTAATCTTCTCTTAAGGAATGCACATATCTGCTGTTGTTTTTTTTCATTACATTAATACATTTAATTAATTAGGGCTTATAAGGTTTGGGAAAGTCTGGAAACATTGACTTAACTTTTCAAGTTTGTGAAAACTCAAAAATGGTTCGGAAAAGTTTGTTAAGAGTGAAAATTATAAATGAACATTATTTTTTAAGTCAATAGCTAATTATTTAATTAGTAAAGTTATGGAGTCCATAAGTCACATCAAACATGGACTACCTATATACCTTACCCAGACCTTTGGATATCTCACACATACAGGTTCAAATTGGTTTGTGAATTTTGTGTAAAGTTAGGGAAAAAATGATGAAAAAGGTGTATAATGACTCTGACTCTGTATAATGACTCTGATGGCCCCCGCAATAGGGACTAACTGGAAATCGTCTTGGACATTCACCTAGGCAAATAATACACAAGCAAATAGTTACAAACAAAAAAATACTAAGAGAAAAAGTTAACTTCAATAAATATTAAACGACTTTGGCAACAATGATCAAGTGTGTACTTTTAGCAAAGTCTTAATTTCTATTATATTTGTAAGTAAGTACGTGGCACTGAATGTGTGGAGGAAGGGGAGGGGGTTGGGGAAATTAGCAAGAACATACGCTCTGCATACGATTTCTAATTATGATATTGACAGCGGAACTTTTGAGTTTCAGCTACTACCCGGTTCGAATTTGGTTTTGGCAAAAAGTTTGTCCAAATTCCTAACCACCAATATCTTAAAAGAAATTGAAGGTGGCAGAGCCTTGTGCTGGCCACACAATCCCCTATTATGCTTTATCCAATGGAGCAGAAACACAATTATTGTAATGTGTGTGATGTACAAATATCATTGAGCTTATGTTGATGCAAATTAACTAATCTGTGGGAGTTGTTAACATAATGATGTTTTAAAGTGAATGCTTTTTTGTTGTTAATGAATATTGCCTTGCAAAGTTGTTTTTTTTAAATGTTTTATTCAGGGGGAGCACACTCTGCACTGTGATACTGGCTACGAAGGGGAGTGGTGTGGCCTGATTCCTGTCGGGCAGCCAGCTGAGGATGTGACTACCACAGGTTTAAAGTACAACCTTAGTAAGATAATCCTTTGTCTCTTCAATTTGAAGGTTTTACGGTTTTACATTAGTTCGTAACATGACATGAAGACCAAGCGGGTGCCACAGTACAAAGTTTCCCAAATGCTGGGTCATGACCACGGTACCAGGCCCTAAATACAATATTACTGGGTCACCAAAAAAAAACAAAAAAACTAAGACCAGGCAAGACGTTCAAGATGTTTAAGCAATAGACCACAATGGCATATTTCACCCCAAGCAAACCCAATTTTAACCCAGACCCCAAGTTTAGCTTTAGCTCTTAAAATAGATGTCATTAGTTAAGAAAATTGTGTTGAAATCTATAACTGTTATTGTCCAGTATAGGCAATGAAAATGTTAGTGAGTCACACAGTAAAAGTATAACAATAACCAGTTTACAAGAAAACACAAAGTTTAGGAAATGCTGTCATAGTAGACAGAAAGACACAATATTTACATTTATGAACTGTATGACTAGACAACTTAATAACATTGTTAGCACTGGTGGTAGCACTGGTGGTAGTAGTGGAAAGGACACATCAAACCTTACAAAGAGTCGTTTTTTTTGCTGTGGCATAAGGAAGGGAATGTGCGTCCAGCAGGCTGAAGCACTAATTTCCATGTCATTTAACCAGAAATATGAACACACCCTATCTCTGTTAGCCTACTACTGCAGGTTGATATATTGAATGATGGTGGTGATTTGTTTAGTGCATCTCTGTTAGCCTACTACTGCAGGTTGACATGTTGAATGATGATTCATTTAGTGCATCTCTGTTAGCCTACTACTGCAGGTTGATATATTGAATGATGGTGGTGATTTGTTTAGTGCATCTCTGTTAGCCTACTACTGCAGGTTGACATGTTGAATGATGATTCATTTAGTGCATCTCTGTTAGCTGACTACTGCAGGTTGAAATGTTGAATGAAGATTCGTTTAGTGCATCTCTGTTACCCTACTACTGCAGGTTGACATGTTGAATGATGATTCATTTAGTGCATCTCTGTTAGCTGACTACTGCAGGTTGAAATGTTGAATGAAGATTCGTTTAGTGCATCTCTATTACCCTACTACTGCAGGTTGACATGTTGAATGATGATTCATTTAGTGCATCTCTGTTACCCTACTACTGCAGGTTGACATGTTGAATGATGATTCATTTAGTGCATCTCTGTTAGCTGACTACTGCAGGTTGAAATGTTGAATGAAGATTCGTTTAGTGCATCTCTATTACCCTACTACTGCAGGTTGACATGTTGAATGATGATTCATTTAGTGCATCTCTGTTAGCCTACTACTGCAGGTTGATATATTGAATGATGGTGGTGATTTGTTTAGTGCATCTCTGTTAGCCTACTACTGCAGGTTGACATGTTGAATGACGGTTCATTTAGTGCATCTCTGTTAGCTGACTACTGCAGGTTGAAATGTTGAATGAAGATTCGTTTAGTGCATCTCTGTTACCCTACTACTGCAGGTTGACATGTTGAATGATGATTCATTTAGTGCATCTCTGTTAGCCGACTACTGCAGGTTGAAATGTTGAATGATGATTTGGTTTAGTGCATCTCTGTTAGCCTACTACTGCAGGTTGAAATGTTGAATGATGATTCGTTTAGTGCATCTCTGTTAGCCTATTACTGCAGGTTGAAATGTTGATTTGTGATTTGTTGAGTACTAGAGTGCTATCTCTCCTGGCTATCACATTCAACTTGCTCAGTACACTTTATTTCAACAATTGTGGATTTTATCTGGAAGTTCATGGCAATTCTTACTCTATTTTCTGAGTGTGGCTTAACTTGGTGTCATCTTGCTTACAGAATGCTCAATTGGAAGAACCAGCCACTTATCTTGCAATGGAGAGAGGCTTATTAGATGGGCCACTTGTCAGAGTACATGAAAATAGCCAATCAGCTGCTAGAAGATATTAGCTTAGACTGCATTTAAATTCACACTGTTAGTATTTAGGTAGTAAAGCTACTAACTACCAATGGAATAAGGAAAAGTAATTTGTTTGCCACCACACCCTAATTTTGTCATATTTTTTCTTTAGCCAATGATAAGATGAGTTTCGGTCAGCTGATCAGCACTTCCAATTCCCTGGCCGGCCCTGTTGTCACAGTGACCACTGACCAGCCCTTGCTTTGGGTCATGGGCTACACAGAACTGGAGCAAGAATAACTTCAGAAAACTTTGACTATGAATGAGAGATTAAATCATCATCATGTGTTGAGGGGACTTCATTTTCCTTACTTTGACTTTGACCAAATTCCATGTCTTTTAACTGTAACAAGCAATTTTACAATGTATGTTTTCTTATGATAATTTTACTGTTTTATAAGTTTTATGGAGATATTTTTTGTTATTATAACCCCAAACATTTGCAGTAAAAAGTCAAGTCTACCCTTTAGACCTTGTTGGGCTAGTGAATCAGCAGTATAAAAAAAAACATCCAATTTATAAAGTATTGTAAATTAGTTATGTACCAAATTTCTGTATACAATTTTGTAAACTTGCAAATGTAGCTGCTACTAGTTTCTATGTCTTGTCCAGATGAGAGGGAAAATATTTCCACAATTTGTTCATCAACTAGTAAACACTTATTAAATGACAAACATTCCAACACATCAATCTATACACAACATATTTTGTTAAAAGAAAAAGCACAGTTAATGTAAAGAAAATGGAATAGTTTAAGTTGTAACGGATAATTTTGTTATCAATGTGAAAAATTAAATTTGTGTTTGCATTATGTTAGAAAAGTTTTATTTTCCATCAATTACAGTATTGCAGAAAACTTGTTAGCATTCAAGGGCCAAATTTTAGTTTGGCACTAATCAACAAATGTTATTGCTGTTGGAAGTATAATTTATTCATTTTCATATTCTACATTATTCATTCAGTTGATATCTAGACAACTAATAAAGTCCAACACTAAAAAAATCTAAATTTTTTAAAAGTTTATCTTATTGTTGTGAATGTATCATTTTAAAATACTTCCATACACATTTTTCATGCTTTGAACAAAACTGTCATTTTCTGTACATTATATTTGATATCTTACTGTTATTTTTAAGGGAAAACTAGTCTTTATTTCTCGTTTTAAATTTTTGGGCTTAAATTATTTTTTAAAGGTGATCTGTTGATATTTATAAATGTGATTTTAATTCTTTCTCTATTAAGCGTTACAATTTATTAATTAATTTGTATAAAATATTTTCCCATCATCTCTAGCTACCAGATTTAAAAAAAGCTTTCATATTTATTTATTTTATTTTTTTTATTCCTTACTTTGTGGTAACTTTGTGCTTTTTGTTGTAAAAATTATTTGTACATTTTGATAATTCTCTTGCTGTAAATTCACTTAAAACATACCAGTACATTTTAATTATTGGTAGTGTATCATTTTAAAAACACTAAATTGTTTTGTTTTTTTTCTGGTTGACCCATCATTACTAACACACTTTATAGTTTATATTAATATTAAACAGAACTAAATAAGACCTTTTAAATATGTTTGCCTGGCATTGGCTGCAAGAGAGTTGAGAAGAAATCTCAGAATCTCAATATATATAGACACTAATGACACCAGATAATGGCTCTACATGGCTTATTTTGAATTATTTTATGCTCGGGCATAGTCCATACATTATACATGTCAAATGTTTAAGTACTGGATGTGAGACTTAAGTCTGGATCAGTTAAATAATGAGCACCTTGCCCAGCTAAGTTGATAAAAATCTGTGCCGGCAACACAATCTCAGTGTGAGCCTTTTGCACAGAAACATGTGTAATCAAATTTCACCTGCTCAGCAGCTCCAAACAAGACAAAATGTACAGCCAGCCAACTTATCAAACTTATTGTACGCAATGAGCATCTCATCTCTAATGTTATATTTAATGGACGTTTGGAGTTTGTTTTATACTTATACATGACTTAATTATTACAGTTGTGGACAGAAACTTATTAAAAAGTTTCATTGAATTGATGAAACAAAACCTATATTCTTGAATTTTATTATCAAGGGTGAATTACTATTTCTTCACAAGAATTCACATTCCATGTTAACTTAACAAGTTATGTTTAGATTGTAACCTCAATGATGGTAAGGCTAATTACCTTCTTCTACTACTTCTAGTCCCCCCCCCCCCCACCATCTCTGGCCATTGATATCTTTACTCCACACATTCAAATGTACAAATCAATTGTAATCATTTAATAGTGCCTTATATTGTTTTGACTGTATTTTGTGTACAATTTGTCTAAGCTTGGATTAAATATTTTATAAAGTTAAATCTGTTTCATGCAGTGTAATCTTTGAAATTGTCATAGTTCATGTCATTTTGGAAAGTTTGTGGAAATGTACTTACCGTAGGTTTTTTAAGTATTGTGAAATTTTGCTATAATGAAAAATGTTTCTTTTAAATAACTCCAAACATGTTTTTCTATGGTATATACACCTGTATAGCATTAATTAATACACACACCTGTATAGCATTAATTAATACACACACCTGTATAGCATTAATTAATACATTTCCCACATTGTGAACTGTTTAAGAATTGTGAAATGATTTTAGAATAAGAGCCCTTGATTAGGAAACAGTTTTTTTAATTCATAGTCCACCTTCAATCTGTCTGCAAATAAATACAAACCTTTGACAACCTTTTGTGTTTAAAATTGCAGCTGATTGAACTTTATTTGAATTAAATTTAAATATCAAAATTCACAATTTATTGATAACTTGTATTGGTATATAATAAATATTTTATGATAAATATTATATACATGGTAGCATTGGTGGCTTTAAACTGGGATATTTAATTTGTTCCTAAATATCGCTTCCTTGCTTTGTTAATTTGTTACATTTATTTGTTATATGCATCAAATCTTTTACCAAACAAACTATATAAAATAAAGAAAACTTTTAACAAATTGTGTTGAATGTTTTATTCTGTACAAGAAATGATAAAATGGTGTGAAGATTTGGGCTGCGGGCTCATTAATGCTACATTTCTCCACATTCTGATATTGTTACTGGAATTTTGGGTTTGTTATTTGGGCCAACAGGAACATTTTCAATCTTTCTTAACACTAAATGGCCATCAATAACTTTACCTGTGTGCAGAAAGAAGAAAATAAAAGAAAAGATATGTACAGGCATAAAGTATACACAAGGGCACACACAATGTAATAGCATAAGAAGCACCAAGAGGCATTGTAAGATGTGTTGTAATAGTATTTGATAGCATTATGAGTAAGACCTGTATAAAATGGACATGCATGATTTATAATATAATACTACATAAATTCTAAAGTCTGGAAAAACTGGTTCTTTTAAAATTGTCTAAGTTGGCTTTCACTGTGTAAGATTAACTCAAAGTTGGCTTTTAACCTTTTGAGCTCTTCCCACCTGTGCCTAATTTTACCCTATGCCTGGGCTCCTGAGCATTTTATGCCTATTTTGCAATATATCATGATTGAGCGACCACTGGGGAAAAACCGTCAAAGATAATAACATGAAATTGAACATGCAAGTAAAATATCAGGTCTACCTGAACTATATCGCTAAAATTCAACTTTAGTAGGACAAATCTTTAAAAAAATCAATAACTTATTGTGTTGAGAACAAGGAAGTACGTTGTCGATTTGTCCCATGGACCAATTTGAGGCTCGTCACGATTCATGATAAAAAAATGAAAATTTTTGTCACAAACTCAATGTAAACAAGGAAGCAGACGTCTTTGATAAACTTTAACCTAAGCACGGTACAACAAAACATCTGATTGGCTGTTACGGCAAGACTAAACCAATCGACGTAGCTGTACTATCGCAATCCCGCTTTAGGGGGGGCTAGGTCTATGAAGCGATTAATGCTACACCGCTTTAGCGCGGGGCGAGGGCTTAAGGGGCTAACTTTTTTCTTTCTTAATTAAAAAAGCTTTGGAGGCTGGAATGAAAATGAAAGTCCCTTAGTTTGGAACAACAAATAATGGTTATGACTAGCAGAAATCATTTGTTAACAGCACAGATCATTAAAAAAAATGTCTTTTTTTCTAAAGACAAATTATTAAAATTGCTAACTATATTTGTTAAAAAAGAGAAAAGGTTAGAAAGAATCTTTACTTCTGATCAAACAGTTTTGTAAACCAATTTCTTTTCCTAAATCTTAACTTAATTAAAAAAATAAAATAAAACCGAACCAACAAAAAAAAAAGACCAATTTAATAATCAGTGTAATATATCAATGTAATATATGAAACCATTTTTGAGAGTTATATTAACGAAAGAATATAAGGACAGAGGTATGATCCTTTGTGTTTTAGTGACTCTAGTCCTTTTCAGATTCCCAGGTTAATGGTATTAATGACATTCATACACACAAAGTTATTCAAGCTCACCAAAAACCACATGTTTCCCGTCCAGGAATTCACATTTTGCACAAGTTATAAAAAACTGGCATCCATTGGTGTCTCTGCCACTGTTTGCCTGTAATTTAAACAACACAAAAATTTATGAATTTTAATAATCAATTTCGAAAAACAATTTCTTCATTTAAAAATATAAAAACATTAGTAAATATTAAGGATTTCTTTTTTAAAAAGCGAAAATAAAAAGCTGGAGAAAAACAATTTCTACCATGGTTGGGAAAATGGTGACCACAAAATGAGGCTTCATAAGTGGCCAGAGGGAAATATTTATTTATTTCCTAAAATTTGTACCAAATGATATAACAGTTAGGAATGTTAAACAAATACAACACAAACAATTACAATACACACCATTGAGAGTATTCCAGCACAGTCATGTTTTTTCTTAAAATTTTCATCTGAAAAAGGTCGACCTGCGTAAATGCTGGTCATTCCTGTCCCATCTCCCTGATTGAAAAATGAAAGAATGAAATGATTTTTTTTTAAATACACACATCAATGGGTAATTTTTTTAAAAAAAGGAAAGCAATGTATCAATTTGACAAATTTTATCTACAGGGCCTGTTTTTACAAGTTTCTGTGACCACAGCATACTAGGGGATTGTGTGGCCAGCACAGTGCACAGCTGCATTACTTTGCCCTAACTTATGTCAGGTACCCATTGGAGCTGGGTATATTCAGGGATAACTATTGACAACCGTGCAAGATAGGCAAAAGTGGAGAAAGTTGACTGCCGAAGTGTCCATTCGCTCCCCACAACGATCTTAACGGTCATGGGATTGATGATGATGATATTCAGGGACACCCTACAACCTGAAAACAAATTCTAGCATTTACCAGGATTCAAACATAGGATCTTCAGTATGCTAGCTAAACGTTCTGTTGCTTGGCCATCATGACCAGTCAATAGAAAATTAACATGTAAAATTATACCTTGATATTTTTCTTAGATGTCTAGCTCAACTCCTTGAGACTTGAAATGTATAACAAAAAAGAAGAAGAACTTGTTGTCAATCTCTATACATATTAAGTAATTTCTTATTCTACTATTAACTTCACATTTGGTTTACCCTTGTGACTGATCAATTGAAAGTAAAGATTTAATATGCAGCTACTGAAATTGAAAGAATATTTTCTTTCGTATACTGCACCAATTTTTATTTAGCAGCTTCCTTTAACAGCATTTGCCAAAAGAATGTTTCCATTAACAGGTTGACTCTACCAGAGTACACTGGAGAGCATGATTCTAAGATTCTAATTAATATCAGAGTTCTGGTTCATTCCATGCAGTGCCCTCACATTGAAGGGGGGGGCAGAGAGGGCATATGACCAGGGGTGAAACTTCTAGGGGCGGCGAATATAGTATACAGGGTTCCTGCACCAAACTCAAATCAAAATTTCAGGAGGTTTTCAGGAGTTTTTCAGGAGAAAATCTAAAATTTCAGGAGGCGCGGCAAAACCGAATTCACTATATCACTAAACAATGACTCAGATACAAATAAAATTAAATAAAATATTTTTAAGGGCATTATAATGTGAAAGCTAAATATGTACCATTAAGCTATCTTCATTATATAGAGTCATTTAACTGTCTTTAGAAATCTTATAATTTAAAAAAAAAAAGTACAAAAAAAAGAAATTTGGTTTATGAAAATAAAAGGGGGGGGTAGAGAATGGAAATATAGTATCCTGTATAGGGGCATCTGTAGCATATAGAGTGTTACATTAACAAGTATAGAGAAAATATTTATATGGGCCTACATTGAAAAGTATATAGAAAGCTTACAGATTTACAAGTTTAAAAAAACTATCACTATGACAAGAAAAAAAAATGCTATTGTAAAGGACAACTAGATAATCCTATTTGATTACTTTCAAATCATTAGGATCATTAGGCCTATTAAAATCCTGCTACAAAAAAACAACAACTTACAGCAGGTAAGGAGGGGCAAATATAGTGCAAGGGGGGAGGGAGTAGCTGATTCTGAACTGGTGCATATAATATCTCACTAAACTACGGTATTAAAAAAAAACACAACACCTGTAGATAAGTTGCATACTGCCTTTTAACTTCTCAAAAATTCATACCATTTAAACTTAAAAGTTACAAAATGTTCACCCTAATTTGAAAACTTTCCTTAAAATAATGGTTTCAATCATGCATCTAAGGCAAACATAGCGCTTCACTTATTTAAAACAACCGATCAATACAGCCATTAGTCATAAGGGAAAGTAATGTATCTGTTTCTACATCTAAGTCACTGTCCATACTCACGTTCCTATCCCTATAGTAGGCTAACACTATAGTGGGTAGACACACAAAAAGTCTTTTGAAGTAGGTCTGCCTATGCTTTCTAGACAGAACGGCGCCGGTTTTGATGACGCGGTTTTGGTGACGCGCTATACAAGTGCCCTAACCTAATTACCATTAACATTGTTTGTAATGATTTCTAGTCAGATATATTTAGCATTGAGTGCATTTCATCAATGTATTGGTGAATAAAATGACTTAGACTTCTAGATTAGACTGATAAACTGATAGACCTAGGGCCACACCGGCTAGGCCTCTGCCTAGACCCAAAATTGTCTGCCTACATAAACTACATTTCCCACATTGATTAAAAAAAAAAACACATTGTAGGCCTACCCATACGATTTAATAATTAGTAAAACCATGTAGGGCCTGCACCTTTAAAAAGTTGATAATGATATCGGCGCCAATCGGCGTAGGCTTACAGCTTACATCGCGAACAACTACTCTAGTAGGGCTAGCTAAATAGGCCTACTGGAATTTTTAGCATATGATATTAGATAGCGTCTTAAACGTCATCGTTTTCTTTTTAACTAATAAAAAGACCTATTTCTGTGCATTTTGATATAAATATATTTCAAAATAAATCAATTTGGCAAAATGTGTCGGTTCGCTGAACCCAAGTAGGGTAGACTAGTAGGCGCCGCGCGAAGCGTAATCAGGCATTCTCAACATTGATCGCGAAAATAGGCACCTTAGTCCTTATCATTATCTAATCTAGCAGACACCAAACTGTGGGAGAGGGAGCGAAAGAGGAGGAAGAGCTGTAAATGTATGTATACCATCTTTACCGAGAAGGGATAGGCTTGGCGTAGCAAGCATTATAAGCGAACAAGCGGGAGGTGGTGTTGTTGAAGTAGGGACACGTGTTGGAGAAGGAAAAAATAGGGGTCAGCTCAATTTTTCAGGACATTTCAGGAGATTATTTCAAATTTCAGGAGGTTTTCAGGAGTTTTTGCCCTTTTTTGCCATTTCAGGAGGATTTCAGGACATCCTGAAATTTCAGGAGGCCGCGGGAACCCTGAGTATAAATATAGCACTAAACAAAGCAGTTACAATATGCAAGGGGGCGTCACTGAAACTTTCGCCCCTGGGGCGCTACATAGGCTTGTGCTGGCTCTGGTTCCAGGGTTAATAAACGTGTACATTTTGTTTGTAACCTGCCCAAATGTATTCCCACACAACCCAGGAATCACCTTAACTCTGTAAAGTAAATGCCAACCAGGCATACAAGGAACTGTGAAAAAAAACAACACAAAAAACAACTTGCAGCCAAACTTTCATTAATAAAACATTCACTGAAATGACCATTTGGAGTGTGTGTGTTTTTTTTCTTCTCGGAAACATTCTTCTGGTTCCGGCTTCCTATAATACTTGAAAGAAATAAAATTCCATGTAGGTGCAGAAAAGATTTGAAAAGACATTTTGTTAACTCACATTTACAAAATCCCCACCTTGAACCATGAAGTCTTTGATCACTCTGAAATAAAGAAAATATCAGGAAATTTAAAATAGTGAAATAGTGAACTTTTTTTATTTTTTATCAGTAGGTTATAATTTTCACACAAAAAAATAACTGTGGATGGCCATGATGTTGTGTGTGTTGTCCATGATGTGTGTGTTGTCCATGATGTTGTGTATTATCCATGATGTTGTGTGTATTGTCCATGATGTTGTGTGTATTGTCCATGATGTTGTGTGTATTGTCCATGATGTTGTGTGTATTGTCCATGATGTTGTGTGTATTGTCCATGATGTTGTGTGTGTATTGTCCATGATGTTGTGTGTGTTGTCCATGATGTTGTGTGTGTTGTCCATGATGTTGTGTATTATCCATGATGTTGTGTGTATTGTCCATGATGTTGTGTGTATTGTCCATGATGTTGTGTGTATCGTCCATGATGTTGTGTGTATCGTCCATGATGTTGTGTGTATTGTACACGATGTTGTGTGTATTGTACACGATGTTGTGTGTGTATTGTCCATGATGTTGTGTGTGTTGTCCATGATGTTGTGTGTATTGTCCATGATGTTGTGTGTGTATTGTCCATGATGTTGTGTGTGTTGTCCATGATGTTGTGTGTATTGTCCATGATGTTGTGTGTGTTGTCCATGATGTTGTGTGTATTGTCCGTGATGTTGTGTGTATTGTCCATGATGTTGTGTGTATTGTTCTATTATTGGATTATACTCTGAACCATTTCTGGCCAGCACAAGGACCAGTTGGACTTAAGTGGCCCCTGGCAGAGGAATGCGCCCATACTAGTTTGGTATGGTGGTGATGGGGGGGGGGGGGGGAGAGAAGGGAATTCAGAACTTAAGTACATCTTGCATTTTCATTATCTTGTAAAACAAACTTTGTACTAGCCTTAAAAATATAACTTTCCCTCAGTGATGTAGTGGAAGAAAAATAATTGGCCATTCCAAAAATCTTTTCATCCATTCCAAAAATCATATCATCCATTCCAAAAATCTTTTCATCCATTCCAAAAATCATATCATCCATTCCAAAAATCATATCATCCATATCATCATATCCAGGTAAAATACACTGGATAATTTTACTGATGAGTTATCCCAGCTCTGATTGGTAACTGACATTAGTAATGGGTGGTGAAAGCTGCTGGACACACAATCCCTTTGTATGCTCTGGCCTTAGACACAGCCAAAGGGACCAAACTGATCTGAAAGAGGTACTACTGCTATTATATAGGGATGTTAAATGATAATCCAAATTTGACAATCAGTTTCAAAAGTGATCATCTGTTTTATTAAAAGGTGATCTTTCACTTGAAGTATTTGGATCTGGAGGATAGATCTAAAATGAACCGTATTTAATTCACATGAATCAAGCCTTGAATTGCCTTAAAATACCAAAGAGACTTAGACATGTTTTAGTTTTATAAATGCCAGTTATCCCTTTTGATATGCTATGTAAACGCAACACCAATTAACCTTTCCCATCTGTGATGTTAAGAAGAAAGGTTATTTCCTTTGCAGTCTACTGTTTTGATATGAAGTGCAACGAAGAAGAATAGGTTTGAAATTGGATGTCTAGAAATAATAATTTGGTTTGGGGAAAAAAAACATTATATTAACATCCCTCGTAATACAATTATTTTCTTAACAGTAACAGCCAAAGAATAAATAAAGCTGTGGATTGGTACCTGTGAAATATTGATCCTTTATAACCAATGGGTTTACCATCTTTTCTATATTCACCCGTGCATAATTGTCTGCAAATAAATTAATGAATAAAGACAATTTAGTTGATAAAATCATATGATGTATTTAGGATATACAAAAAAATATAACTAAAAGACATATTTTTAAAACTTATATGAATAGTAATCACATTTTCAAAGGTACATAAATTATGTTTTGAAGATGTGTTTATTTTACCTAAAATTCTCTGCTGTCTTCGGCACTACGTCAGAGAAAAGTTCAAACTTGATTCTTCCAGCTTCCTATTTATAAAGTAATACATAATACAAACAATTATTATTTGGCAGCTTCTGTGTATCAAAATAAAACCACAGAGGGGCCATAAAGATTATTAACCAGGTGGTAGTCAGCTGTCTTAATACTGACATGACATCATGATGCTACTAGTTAGTACTAGTGTATCATTATGTTATGATTTATGATTATGTAGTATTAGAAGTAGGCCTATTTAAAAAGTCTATTAGATGTCATGTAAAATCATAAACCGTATTAGCTATACAGGGATTACTGGTCATCATTTAAGGATACTTTTGTCCTGATTATGAAACAGTTGGTTTCATTTAGAGATTCCATTTCTGTAATTTTTTGTTTTATGTTGAAAATTTTGTAATTTTGCATGTTTTATGAAATATTGTTACTTTGCTTGAGTACTTTGTGTTGCAAATAAAAACAGTATAAATGTATCTTTGGTTTGTTAATTTTTCTGTTTTTATCCAATTATAATATCTAACGCACCTACACACCCCATGCACTAAACGCTTCCTGGACCATCTATTTTCTCCTAGATATGTTAGTCTTTTTGGTAGGTTCAGTTTGGTAGTTTTTCTTGTTGCTTTTAGTTAGTATCTGTTAGCTTATAGGTTAGGGATGATTTTGTAGTATTTTTTAATGGTTAGTTTTTAGCCTAGGATAGCTTTTTAGTTTTTTGAAGAACCCATCTTTTAGTTAGCCGTAAATGTGCAACTTGGCTCTTCCTGACACATCACATGACTTGGGACAGAAAGTTAGGCCCACATGAACATTTTCCAAATGAAAAATGAAAATGTTGCTAGTGGAGCTGAAAATTCAAATTTATCGAGTTAGCGGGAGTGATGTCAGGGGAGGGGAATAGTAGTGACTTCACGTCCCGCACATAACCACTAAAAAAAAATTACGATTTAAAAAAAAATATATAAAAATTTTAGTGAAAATGGTCTGCAGCACTTCCTAAGACTAAGACAATAGAATAAGACACTAATCTTGAAATAGCTCCTCGTGAAAAATTTTCAGTTGGAATTTTTTAAAACCCTACTTTTCGAGCTAGCCTACACTAAGCCTAAGGACTAAATAATTACCGATCCTTTTTTAAAACCAGTAATTTGCCTTAATATTAATATGGCAGGCGAAACAAATTTATAAATTCGGTAGTTATTACGTTACTCGGCTTTGGGACATTTGACATTGGCGAGAAATACTTCTAAGTTCTAGTCTAGGCCTACTTACCAACTACTTTATTAAGACTAGAGAGAGTCTAGATCTAATCTAGACAATGCTAGATCTAGACCTAGGCTTATTTAACCAGGCCTACTTATGATAATAACTTATTTATACTTATAGTATATAGACTCTAGTTAAAGTATTAAAGTTATAGTAGTTATTATAGGCATAGGCCTACTTGAACATAACATTGTACATTCAAATTGTTAGGCCAACTTAGGCAGTTAGGCCTACAACTAACAAAGTATTAGTCCGTGTAACATTACAGCTATAACAACCATCCAGTGTGTGAGTGTGTGTATTTTACATTATTCATCTCTACTTACTGTGCTACCAATAGCTATGTCGAAAAAGACAATAGGGTTGGCTTGTGTCATGATAACAACGCTTCTTTATTTATGTTCGTTTCGTTTCTTTTTCAAAGAGATTAAAATTTTATATTTTTTCCCGCATTTAATAGTCTAATTTCCAAAACACGACATTTATAACCCACATTTATTGTGAATGTTTTATTGTTTTAAGTTTTATCCTATATAATATTATTATTTTTAGGAAAATAGATCCACAAAGTTCCTATATTTAATTCCAACAATTTAAAGGAGGGCATCATAATCTTCATCGCAAAATCTTCAACATACTATAACGTATTAGACTCTATATAAGCACATTATTATAAGAATAATTAAAGAGTCATTGTGTAAGCTTACATGAAATTAGCAATGTAGCCTATAATAATTTGGAAAAATATATAAGAGCCATGCAAGAGTTAGCCTGATCTTCCAAATGATCTAAGGTCAAGTGATCTAAACATTGATAAAATTTTACTACTCTTAAAGTTAAACTGCAGAATACACAAATGTAGACTATTCAATTTCATAAATAGCATTTAGCATTGTTCAGTTTCAAAATATAGGCAAGCACAAGCTCAAGATATATTAGTGGAAGCCATTTGGCTAATCAACAGTTGAAAAGACACACTCTAATCCAGGTGTCGGCAACCCAAGGCACGCATGCCAGACTTGGTACGCATAAAGATTTTCAGTTGTAGGCTGCGCAAGAGACCTCTTTAAGAGGTGTTTCTTAATGAAAGAAAAAATTCCGGTATTGAATGCGGAGAACTGACTGTTGAAGTCGATGTTTTCAATGAGTTAAACTTGCATTTACAAGGTCGGGTCAAACAGCACTAAGTCTTGAACTGTTAGACTACTGGAATGGATTTGAATTGAAAAGGAACATATCTTGCAGTGAAATCAATTTTAAAAAAATCCCAAATTTTAGCATATTAAGATAGGCCTAGATAGGGTTTTCTTAGAAGTACATTAAAGCATTCAAGTAGAGTTTTCTAATCAAAGCCAAAACTTTCAAATTCACGGACTCATGTTTTCATACCACATTAGGCTAAGCCTAACTGGCTTAACCTTATTACAACCGACTGAGATCTGGATCTTTTTTGTTAGTGCAGGAAAATTGGCGATTTTAAAATGCAGAAAGTTTAATTTTAAACATAAAAAAATGGGCATCAATGTTCCAATTTTCTGTGAAATCACGAAAGAAACTGCTTAGGAACGTCATCTGCCGCTATTATCAGCTGCTAGACATTCGCTTTACTTTCAGCCTTTGGTTCAACTTACCATTAATAGATTTAATGGCACATAATTGAGGCTGTTTTAAGCATACATAGAGGTCACTTACACTTGACAACTCAAAAGTGACAAACTATGTACCTGGCATTAAAAAATTAGCAAAGATCACTCAAGACAAAGGAGTATGTTGGCCGAGCGGAAGCGCATTTGGCTGGTGTACTGAGAGTCCCGGGTTCGAATCCTGGTGAAGGCTAAGATTTGTTCCCGGTTTGGAGGGTGTCCAATGTCCATCTCTGATGGCTACTTGACTTTAGTTGGGGTTAAGTAAAGGCGGCTGTGCATAATGCTGATCAGATAATCCCCTAGCATGCCGTGGCTACAGAAATTGGTCTGATGGGATACTTTATGTTTTTTTTTAAGACAACGCGCTCAATAATTGATACAGACTTATTAAAGTGCATTTAAAAGAGTTGTTAAGCTCATCTTCTTTAATTAAAAATAAATATAGGCCTAAGTAATTCTTATCTTATCTTATACATTACAGACGCTCCTTCTATAGAGAAGATTATTGCGTCCTACGCTCATCCGTGGTCCGGATTTATTAATGTTTTAAATGATGTTTAGTTACTGGTTTTCATGGTTGGTTCAGGTAACCCATTCCATGCGCGAATGCCACTCGAGGAAAAAGAGTACTTATATGAATTTGTTCTCGCATAGGGATAAGGAAAGTGTTTTTGTCTTTATGTTTATCTGACCTATGCAACAGGTTGTTATTGGGTTGTATTTCTAAATTAGAGTTTAATGCCTTATGTATTATTACTACTTTACTCTTTGCCCTTCTGTCCTCTAGTGTTTCTAGGTTTAATGATTTGACTAATGGTGTTACTCTTGTTAATTGGGAATATTCACAAGTTATGAACCTTGCAGGTCTTTTTTGAATGAAAACAAATGTTTTATTTAAAATCTATTAAAATATATAAGAGGCTTATTTACTAGTATTATATTTTGTAATTGCTGAAATTATTACTATTTAAAAAAAAAAACCTACTAAATGGACAAACAATTGATGCAGGAAATGTTGTTTTTTTTACCACTGTTTAACGTAAATTATTTTATACTTCTAATTAAATCTTGAAATAAATACCGTAACGCTGGATTTTTTCTCAGAAATAATTTATCAGTAATATTAACAATGGCATGAAATCAGATGGCTCGCCCAGGATAGGGAGGCCTGGCGGAACTATGTTGCTGCCTTATGCTCCACGGGGAGCGATAAAGAATAAGAGAATAATAATATTAGGTATATTACGAAACATAACTTGCTTGGCATCGCTATCACTATTGAATGAAATTTGGAAAGTTTTTTGTTTATTGAAGGGAGGTAATTAACCCGTTTGCTTTGCGTTTTTTATTTCTAATGTGTTTCTTATTTTCTTTAAAAAAAACTTAAATTATCTAGTCTACACAGTCTACACTAATGTCTTACAATAATTTATTACTACAAAATATCCCGACTTTAAAGATTAATGAAAGTATATGACTAAAATATGTATATGTACATTTTGAAACACCAAATTATTTACCTAGTTTGTACAATTACCATGTGTCAATTCCTTTGAACAGCAGTCACTAGAAACCAAAAATTACGTTTTGACTGGAATCATGTTTCAGCGAATCACTAGAATTTATTTCAGACGAATCACTAGAATTTATTTCAGAGTGAATAAGAAATACGATGTTTCACAATCAGCCATGCCATACGTAAAACACGATTCACAGAAAAACAAAGACGCGCAATTTTATTTTCAAAAGAATCAAGAAAGTGTTGAGAGTGACTGTTCTTGACGCCCCATTTTATGTTCACTACTCATGAATTCTAGCAGTGACGACGACGTAAACTTGGTATGTCCCACTGCGTCTGTTCTACTTAAAGCAAAAAGAAATCGAAAACGAAAATGGTGGGTTAAGCCTTGGATCGAAAGAAGAAAGATTTATGGAGCATACAGTGTTCTTTTAAGCGAATTGGACGATTTAATAGCAGCCATCTTTGTTTTCTTGTTTAACTAGGCTAATTATCACATGATCTAGTTGCTGAAACAGCTTGAATCAAGAATCGTGACTCCAAATTTTAAAACATGTTCTAAATCTGTTAATCGTCGCGAATCACTACTGAAACTGACTTGTTTCGCGCTATGCCACATTAGAAACGGGGAGAATCATCGTGATTTTTTTTTATTGAATCGCAGCGAATCACTGATTTTGTTTCTAGTGTGGCTTTTAGCCTTAAGTTTTGGCGATAATAATCAAAGAAAATCTTAGTAAATGAGATTAGAATAAAGACTTAAGAAAATATTAAACACAAGCTAAAGTCCCCGGCGTTGCCCGGAGAAAAATTAAATAGGCCTGTATAGGCATATTATAAGCTACAATGAGCAAAAAATTATAGGCTTGAAGTAGGCCCCTAATAATTTTAAAAAATGTAATTATTAGATTTTATTTACTGAAAACTTTTTAGGAAAGTTTTCAGTCCTAAAATCCTTACAATCGTTTTAAAAAAAAAACATTGATGGCAATTTTTTTAAAAAGAAAAAAGAATAAAGCTATCAGTGGGGAATCGAACCCAGTTCGTGGCAGTTACCACGTCAGTTTTATGTCACTGACCAATCTAGGCCTATATAGTGTCTAATAATAGTCCTGAATAATAGTCGTCAATAATATTGGACAATAAATTAATATTGTTTTTTTTTTAAAGTTTTCTTTTAATAACATTCTAAATTAAATGCATTCAATTCAGTTTGGCTTGATATACTATTACCTGACAAGCCATTAATTAAATCATGAAGAAAATCGTTAGAGCGCTTTTGGAGAAAAAATACAGACATATAATAATATACAAACATATTATTACATATATACAGTGCTTTTTTTGTGACGGTACGCACCGGTATGGCGTACCGGCACCTTTTTCAATGTGGGGAAAAAATTATTACTTTTCTTGTATTTTAACGTTTATTGTTAATTTATTATATTATTAATTTGTTAAAATTGAATTATTTTAAAATTGCGCGCAATAAGAATTAAAATATAAAATGCGAAACTGCTTTAAAAGTTAGGCAATCCATCACTGAGTACCGGCACCTATTTGGTTTACAAAAAAAAAAGCACTGCATATATATATATGCATATGGTTTTTGCTCGTATTATAGTATAGGATATCATATTATTATAGTAGAGCAGATTTACTTTCAGACTATTGGCACACTGAATGATTTAGAAATCCTAGTTTGGCAAAATATTTGAAAAAAAGTTGCCCACCCCTGCACTAATCTGATGTTTCTCTGGCGTTAAATAAGCTGTACCGACACCGACACCAGTAAACGTAGGCCTAATGGCGTAGATTGAACTTTGTGTAATTAAACATGTAGCAAACCGGGAATACCCAGAGAAAGGCTGGCTGTGACATTTACTTTTATTCAGCAACACGGTCGGACAAAAGCCATAATATCCACCTAATTATATGTCTGGGGTGGGGGTGGGCGTGAATTGTGCAAGTTTTGGCAGGTGGGGAGGGGTGGAGGCAAGAAGGTGGGGGGGGGGGGGAATTAGTGTTAAGTGGGTGTGGGTGGGGGGGGTGAGAAATAAGAGTGTAAAGTTGGCGGGAGGAAAATAATGCCCGGTAGAGAGCAATTGGGGCAATGGCAGGCTTATTCTCAACTGGTGCACAATTATATCCTATGCCAGGGGTCGGCAATCTACGGGACGCGTGCCAGACTTGGCACGCAGGGCGATTTGCAGTGGCACGCGGAAGACCTCCAAAATGGGAATTCAAGTCTCTTTTAAAGGAAACTTAGTGCCAGAGCAGGTTGACTTTTAGACCGTTGGCACGCTAAATGAATTAGAAATCTTACTTGGGCATACCGTTCTCAAAAATTTGCCGAATCCTGTCCTAAGAAAAAAACAAATATTTAATCTAACAATAGATCAAAAATACAAATTTGATTGATTAAATATTTCAAAGTCTCGTTTCTCATTTTCCTGACAATTATGTTAATTCAAAATGTGCCATTAATCTCAAGAATAAATTAAGTCTAAAACAACTTAATAGGTTTCTGTACTAACATTTAGAGATGGCTACTCAAAACAATGACACTGCTTGTTCAGAAATGTTTCCATGAAAGCTAACGTAACACCAATTTAAAACAGCATAAAATTACCACACAACAACAAAACAAACAAAAACAAACTAACACACACACACAAGAAATGTTAATATTTTGTTTAATGGTATACGTATACCCAGACAGCTGGGAGGCACTGGTGGTCAACAGGGGCAGGTGGGGAAATGTTGTGTCGTCCGGGTCAACAGTTGGTGGAAAACAACAGAATCTCCAGTACCGAACAAAAAAAGAACAGATAGAAAAGCCAAGCAGACGTGAAAGACCGCGTTATTTGTCTGCAATACCTGCGTATTAAGTTATACTATAATTTTACCATAATCATTTTAAAAAAAAAGCACAATGCAACTTATTAGTTATTAATACTTGTGTCGTCCATACATTCTAAGAATCTCCTCATTCTTGGTGACTTTAATGTTCATTGGGATGAGTCAGATAATAGGCACACTCGCAACTTTGTTCAATTGTTGCACTCGGCAAACCTGGTACAGCATGTTTCGGAACCTACACACAAGGATGGACATATTTTAGACTGGGTTGTGTCACGATCTTGCAATGATGGTTTTCTTAAGTCGGTAATTGTTGAAGACCAGCTTATATCTGATCACTTTCTTGTTACCTTTACCACAGATATGGAAATGCATGCTGTTCCAAAAAGAAAATACAGGCCAGGAAGTTACGAAATATAGATATGGACTTATTTCGCGATCATCTTTCAAGATCAGATTTGGTTATATCACCACCTGATGACATCTCTCACCTAGTTCTACTCTACAATAATACTCTATCTTCCATGCTGGAGACTTTTGCCCCTAGGACTGAATTGTATGTTAGAGATAGACCCAATACCGCTTGGTTTACACCATCCGTTCGGTTGGCTAAATTAGCTCGACGTCAGGCAGAGAGACACTGGAGACTGAGTGGCCTTGAGGTGGATAAACAGATGTTTAAGATAGCAAGGAACAAGCTTAAAAATGTGATTAGACGTGCGAAAGCAAAGCAAGTTCAGTCTGCTCTGGAGGCTGCGGGCACTGACTATCGAAAACTGTTTTCCTTAGTGCAGAATCTTCTTGGAAAAAATGAATTAAGTCCAATTTTGCCTAACATGAGCAGCGAGCAGGCTGCGGAGACTCTTAATGATTTTTTTAATGAAAAAGTCAAGACGATTAGAAACAGCTTTGATAATCATACTACTCCACCCACTGTGGAGAAGTCATTTTCTGGAATTTCTTTGACAAATTTCCTCCCTGTTTCCGAAGATCAGTTGAGGCGTCTTATTTCTGTATCTAAACCTACATCCTCAATTGTTGACCCCATTCCAACGAAGATTGTGTTGGACTGCCTTGAAATTCTGCTTCCAGTTTTAGTGCGTATCATAAATGGTAGCCAGGAGTCAGCCACAGTCCCACAAATGTTTAAGACTGCTGTCATCAAGCCTTTATTAAAGAAAAAGGGGCTCGATCCTAGTGACTGCAAGAGTTTTCGCCCAGTATCTAACCTTCCCTATGTATCGAAGCTTCTTGAGAGGGTTGTCTCTCAGCAGCTTTTTGTAAGGGGTGGGAGTAGATAGAAGGGTAAGGAAGGGGAAGGAAAGGGGGGATCGTGGTCTGTGCAATCTTGGCCTAACCGAACCCAAGGTGACTGTCAAGTCTAAGGCTTTAGCTAAACGAAACTATCCTAAATAAAATTATAACAGCTACTACTGGCTAACTAAAACAGCACGACACACCACAAGAGCACGACACTTAAAAGGAACAGAGATAGATAAACAAAAGCTAAAGTGACACTATAAAACTGTAACTTTATTCACATAAAAATACTATAAATCTAACTTCCAGAAAACCATTACAAAAAACACATAACTCTGAATCAGTCCTACTGAAGCCCTAACTTAAATTAAACTAAAAATAAACTCTTACTAAAACTAGAACAAACAATCAAATTTCTGCTGTCTAAGAAAACATATTTACATCCCACTAAAAAACATATTTTATCAATCAACAAAAAACATATTTTATCAATCAACTAAAAAAAACTAACCACACATGGCCTGATTGATAAATTTCAATCTGCCTATCGTCCTGGGCATAGCTGTGAGACGGCAATATTACGAGTTATGAATGATGTTCTATGTAGTGCTGACCATGGTGATCTGACTATCTTAGTTCTGTTGGACCTTAGTGCTGCCTTTGATGTTATCAACCATGACTTACTTTTATCAAGACTTCAATACGAGATGGGCATCACTGATACTGCACTTCATTGGTTTACTTCCTACATGGCAGACAGGACTCAGAGAGTTTCTATCAATCAGACCTTATCAAAAGCCACTTCGCTCATCTGTGGCGTACCTCAAGGATCAGTGTTAGGGCCTATCCTTTTTTTTCTGTTTACACTAGCCAGCTTGGCAGAATAATTGATAGCCAAGGATTATCTCGCAAACTATATGTGGATGATACCCAGCTGTACAAAAGCTTCCATCCTGATCATAATGCTTGTGCTGACGCTGTTAATGCAGTGGAAGACTGCTGTCTAGCGGTGAAAGCGTGGATGACTGCCAACAAACTCAAACTAAATGACGACAAGACTGAGGCAATTCTGTGCGGTTCAAACTTCAATCTTTGGAAAGTCGATATTCCATCTATTAAAATAGGGGCCTCTGATATCTTTTTGTCTAACACTGTCAGGGACCTCGGCTTTATCATTGACAGTAAATTAACAATGGGTCCACACATCAGTACTGTGGTTAGGGCCTGCTCCTTTCATCTTCGTGCCCTGGGTCAGCTGCGACTTCTGATTAATAAAAAAACAGCCAATGCTTTTGCTGTTGCAACAATACAGTCAAGACTAAATTATTGTAACAGTTGCCTGTGGGGTTTACCCCAGAAACAACTGGATAGACTTCAGAAAGTTCAAAATACTGCAGCACGCATTGTGTCACGAGTAAAGAAGCATGACCATATCACTCCAATTCTCAAAGAGCTCCACTGGCTCCCTGTGACGAAGCGCATCGATCATAAGATTATGTCCCTTACCTATGGATGCGTGGAAGGCACAGCACCTGCAAATCTCAAAGAGCTTATACCGAAGCATGTCCCGTTAAGGATGCTGCGATCTTCAACACAATCTCTCCTGGAAATTCCAGGTTTGGAAGGTCACAGAAAAAAGAATCTTGGTGTACGCTCGTTTGAATTTGTTGCCCCTACACTGTGGAATGGCTTACCTGAGACACTGAAAAACTCGTTGTCAAAAAAAGCATTCAAGAAGAATTTGAAGACTATTCTTTTCAACTAAGTTGATGAAGTACACATCCATCAGCAAAATGCTTGTTTAAAACTATTTTAAAATTTTATTGTCGTTTCGTGCCTCCATCGGCCAAAACCTTGTTTAAAACTATTTTAGAGTGTTATTGTCGTTTCGTTTTTGTGAGCGCGCTGAGCATGCTTGCATTAGCATGGAGTGAGGCGCGATATAAATGACCAATTATTATTATTATTAATACAGGGAAACCGAATTTAATAAAAAGAAAACTAAAAATATCGTCTCTAAAAATATCAGCACTAAGTGTAAAAATACAATTCACGCGGCCTACATTATAAATAGGTTAAATACATGTCAAGATATCATAATCTAGCTAGACAGTGAGTCAGCTCTCTCCCTCTATCCAAATCACTCTCTCCCTCTCTCCCTCCCTCTCCTCTGTAACTCTTTCTCCCCTTCTCGTGCTTACCCAAATCTCTCCATCATTCTGTATGCCTGCACCATGCACCAACTCTCCATGGAATCACGGAGTTCGTTCAACTCAGCCCCACGAGAGCTAAATTACCCGGGAGTAGGCTAAAAGATAAAAAGGAGAAAAAGTTCAAATCTAAGTCGAGATACTGCTACAGTACATTTTATTCTCAGCCGGAGAGTTGTGATATTGGAAGGTGTTTTTACCTACATTTACTCCAGAAGTTTAAATTGAACTTAAATTTATTACAATTTATTTTAAAAAAAAATAATATATTATAATGTTACCAATAAGCTAGTATTGTCGAAGGACTGTATACGATAAGATTAACATTAACTGTTTGAGTGTAGCGTTGATTAAGATCATTAGATTAAATGTTAACAAGACGGAGATCAGCTTAGAATTTCTAGGGAAAATTGGCATTTAGTTTTCAGGTAAAACATTGCAAACGTTGTATTCTTTTTGTTTTAATTTTTACTTTAATTGTAATACAATATGAATATAATTTGTTTCAAAGCTTGTTTCTAATGTTACGTTTCAAATAATTTTTAATGTTCTTTTATTTGTCTCATGTAATATACATTTTAAATGCTAATGTTATCGATGTTAGTAAATAGCCTATTTTTTATATTATAGAATCTTAAGACAATAGTGTTTATATCTTCATACAACAGAACGGGGAATTACGTAATGCGTTTATGTAAAGTTTCCAATGTGTCTAAGCCATAGGTCGGCAAACATTTAGCTAAGTTTACAATGTGTCTAAGCCAGAGGTCGGCAAACATTTAGCTAAGTTTCCAATGTGTCTAAGCCATAGGTCGGCAAACATTTAGCTAAGTTTACAATGTGTCTAAGCCAGAGGTCGGCAAACGTTTGATAATAGTGAGCCAAAGTAGTATTTATCAAGTCATTCAACGTGCCAACAACAAAAAAATCATACTGCTTTTTGTGTGTGTAGAAATGACTTGAAAATGCTTTTTTTTTTGGTGGTCTTCAGCTTGCCATTGAAAAACGCTCTGCGTCCCAAGTATGGCGCGCTTTCCGTAGGTTGATGACCACTGGCCTAAGCAAGGAACCGATCCATTCAAAATGCGCTATCAAGGCACCTAGTTTTGACCTGATGCAGTCAAGCCCCCATGCAGGACACAATATAGAGCCTACATTATTTATAAACGTTACGTTTGCCGAATCTCGTAGAAAAAGACTTACAAATTTAAAAAATTTCAAAATACATATTTATATTGCGCTATTCATAACAGAGTCTTCGAATGCGCTTTAGCCTACATTTTATATTACCATATGTTATTAAAATAAATCGAAAAAGTGTGCTTTTAATTTTGTTTTAAAAAATATTGTCGGCTTCTTTAATTAATTGTGTTCGGAAGTTCATTCCACCACAGAGGTGCTACGACGCTGTAGGAGCGAGCTGCAAATGTTTCTCTTTTTACGCTTGGTACTTTGAGCTGTAGATGGATTTTGTTTGAACGCAGTCTTCTTTTCTCTTATGTGTGTAGCTCGACCATGGATCTCATGTACTGGGGAGATTGACCATGAAGGCTTTTATAGAGCATAAGCTGAGTCAGAACTTTGAATTGTATCCTAAGTGTTATAGGTAGCCAGTGCAGTTCTTTTTAGAAATGTTAATGAGTTTTCTTCATTGTTCAGAACAATTTTCGCAGCCATGTTTTGGACCCTTTGTAGTTTTTTTTTCAAATCACACTCTGGCAGTCCAATGTATAGACAGTTCGCGTAGTCTATACGACAGATTACCAGGCCTACGATTAATGTTTCACATGCCTCTTTTGTTAGAATGTTTCTAATAATTTTTATTCTCTGCAGATTCCACATTGCAGATTTGCATTTTCTTATTTACTCTTTGAGGAGAATGGTTCTGGTTTCTGGCCTCTCTCTGGAGTGGGCATTGGTGCAGGATATTTTATGGATTTCGGAGTCCAGTTCAATATTTGCACTCGATTTGGGGGGGGGGGAGGGGGGGAGGTCTGATTCGGTACTGGTAGTTTAGCAGTAAGGTGTTTCCCATGCGGAGTCTGTTATATTGTGGTCAGCTCATATCTGGGGTGTTGATGCCAGTGGTAGTTTTAAACTAAGTTAGAAACACACGGCATTTTACAGTTCTGTAAGAGCTGTAATAGCCTATGTTAAAATTACCAAATACACGTACAAAAATAGTAACAATTAAGCATGCCTTGCAGGTATGAATACAACGTGTTCTGCACCTGTTTTAAAATGTCTTAACCAGATTGCGTTCTACTCTTTCTCTACAAAAAAAATACATTAAAAAAAAATGTTGTCTTGGTTACAGCATGGACGCACATCCTTGAGATGATTTCGTATGCCTGATAAGGACAGCGAAATAAAAGAAACAACAACAACACAGATAACACAATCAAGTTGATTACAGCTATCTACCTGCTTTTCTTAGAAACCATGAACAGGTAAGCAGGATTAAAATACTTTAGTTTGTAGAATTTAAAACATCACTATCAAAATGTTGGGCTAGAACTCTAATTAGACTGAGAGCTGAGAGTATTCGTTTATTTAACGCTGCGGGTTTTCTGTAAGATCTCTGAAGAGATTAATGTAAAGTGGGTTGCCAGTCTCGTAAAGTCTAGATCTGAAATAGAAATATGTATGAAATATGTATGTACATAATACATAGTATCTTACGTCATTATCTTAATTAATATAAAATATTATCAACAGCCCTTTAATCATAAGAAACAAAGCAGCTAATGTTATGGCTGCAATACGTTTTATAAACAAATCAAATCACATATATATTAAAACAACGATAACAACAAAAGCGAGGCACAATCTACGACTTGAAAAGTTTCTGTTTCAGTTGATCTATATCTATAGTTTATATGTTTTTCCAAATTATTGCATTTAATTACAAAGACTTTTTGTGTGTTTCTACAGTAGCCTACTACAATACAAAAATTTTTATAGTAAAAAAAACAATTAGCAAAAACCCGATAAATTCGTTATAGAATGCTGACTTTCTCTGGGGGTAAAAGAATGATTTTTTATGATACGGAGATTTACATTGAACTTGGTAGTCGGCCATTGTTTAAAATTTGGTGACACGAGAGGTAAAACAAATAATATGGAAAAAATCTCTAAATATTTAGAAAAAGTAAATAAAGGAAAAACGTTCACTTAATTCCTTGCTATTGTTATGGACTATGGCTCTGATGACTATTATTACGACTCGTTAAATCGGATCCAATG
Source organism: Anisus vortex (assembly GCA_949126835.1). Taxonomy (NCBI): domain Eukaryota; kingdom Metazoa; phylum Mollusca; class Gastropoda; family Planorbidae; genus Anisus; species Anisus vortex. The sequence continues at coordinate 30,889,542 of OX421500.1, forward strand.
AATATAGTTGTATCTTTATTAGAAGTCTCTAGATTCTGCTGATCTGAAGTCCAAGCTAGGGGTTCCTTGACTGACAGGTCTATGCAGTAATGTAGTTATATTCGGTATAATTATCTTCAACACCTTTCTCAACAATGATAGATCAAACAACTCCAGTTGTTGAATAAACAATTTTATTTAAATTGTAGACTCAATATAAACTTTAAATAAATGCATCAACTGATGGCAACATAAGTATTTCATTAAATGGCATCAAATATACAAGTATCAATATAGCGACTTCTCTCTACAAACTTTCAAACTGAACTAACTTTAAGGAGGTAGGGACTTTACAAAGAAAGCTATTATCGAAGATTCTACAGGTTCCTAATACGCATTTTAATCTCCTGCTCTATAGAATACTGCGATCCAGAATTATCCTTCAATTTCCACGGGGTTGGACGAATTATTTTATTTAAACTGCCCTCAGGGCATAAAGGTCAAACCTTGGACTCTAATACGCACTTGTTAAGAGGTCAATGCCTTATTACGTCATTCCTCTATGACCGATATTCGTAACACTATGAATATATTTATTCATACCATTTCAACAATGAAAATGAAAGGGAAATAACTAATACAAATACTATTATATTACATTTAAAGTTTACATTATTAATTTTACAAAGAAAATCAAATGGATGTAAGCCTACACTCTTTAAAATTATATTACAGATATTTAAGAAATACTAATCGAAGGGAAACAACTCACCCAATTCCTAACAATGTATATCAATGTTGAAATCAGTTCTATTGTTTATCATCGTCTGGTTTTGTATAACCCTAGCCATTATATGTTATCACTTGTATGTATGTTTTGTTCTCCGTTTTTTTTTATGCGCTTAGAGCCTACACTATGTTTGTTGATAGCACTTTATAAATATTATTATTATTATTTCAGGAGCGCTGAACGTGATTTCAGGATCGATGATCATAGTACAGCACTGTCAATTGCTCAAGGCATTTCCGATTACTACTTGTACGTCTTAGCTGGCATAGGCATCCCTGCCAACGTACTGGCCATAGCCACCGTCCTGACTATGAACGTCGTGACCCCAGCGACCTTCTTCGTGGCCTCGCTGTCCGCCTGCGACGGCCTAGCCCTCGTCTTCAAGCTGGTCTTCAGCAAGCTGGGTGGCTTCAACGCCATCCTGTGCAAGCTGGAGTTCCTGCCCGTCTTCTTCACCATCATGGCCAATTGGATGCTTGTGTTCATCTGCGCTGAGCGGTTCATCTCGGTCTTTTTCCCGCAGAAGAAGGCCCAGCTCGTCACCAGAAGAAAAAGCTACATATCCGTTGGGCTGACAGGGATCGTCCTGTTTGTGACACTGGGCTCCTTGTTTACGATCATGAGAACTTACATGGGATCTTGCGGAACTTTCCAACAGTACTCGTATTTCTGGAGGAACGTTTGGTTGTACGCTCTGGGCAACACACTAGCCGTGTTTCTACCCTTCCTGTGTATATTTGTCCTCACTGTGGCGATCATACGGGGCCTCAGAGTATCTTCCACATACAGACGAAGTCTGATGATAAAGGACGCCACGGAGCGAAGCTCGAACAACGAATCCCAATCAACAAACGAAAGACAGACAGTTAATAATATGGAGATATTGGAAAGAAGGATAACGGTTATGATGACTTTCACTGCAGTATATTTCTTGGTTTTCTCCCTTCCCTCGTGTGTTTTTTACTGTCTGGAGATACCCGAATCCTCTTCTGGCTTGGTGAAGTATCTACTGTTTGGAAGCATTCAGTACATTCTTTTAGACTCTACCCACGCTTTAAACTTCTTCTTGTATGTTCTCACTTTCAAAGGTTTTCGATGGCAATTGGTTCATCTTTTGACGTGTAAAATATTCAGGGAGGACGGTCCGACACTTGTGAGCAACACGCAAACAAGTAGTATAGGATTAGAACATATCGAATCACAAGAATAAATGATCATGGTGGTGACACTGCTAACCCAAAGCAGCAAGCCTAAGATTTTCCACATAGATCTATGTTTTTTTTAAAAAAATATAAATACTTAGATTTTATGTTAAAAGAAAACAATACAACTCGGATGGTATCCCATGCTTTGGTTGTCAAGTCATTAAGTCATGAACAGGCTAGATTTTTTTTAACCTGAAAAATTTAACAACTTTACATATAATAATCGATTAAAACCAACTGGTTTTAATCTTCACTGTATAGATTTACAACCTATCCTGTATAGATTTATAACCTTTTCTGTATAGATTTATAATCTTTCCTGTATAGATTTATAACCTTTCATGTATAGATTTATAACCTTTCCTGTATAGATTTATAACCTCTTTTACTGTATAGATTTATAAAATTCACTGTATAGATTTATAACCTTCACTGTATAGATTTATAACATTTCTTGCATGGATTTATAACCTTTCCTGTATAGATTTATAACATTTCTTGTATAGATTTAAAACCTTTCCTGTATAGATTTATAACCTTTCCTGTATAGATTTATAACCTCCTTCACTGTATAGATTTATAACTTTTCCTGTATAGATTTATAAACTTCACTGTATAGATTTATAACCTCTACTGTATAGATTTATAACCTCCTTCATTGTATATATTTATAGCCTTTCTTGTATAGATTTATAACCTCATTCATTGTATATATTTATAGCCTGTCTTGTATAGATTTATAATCTCCTTCATTGTATATATGTATAGACTTTCTTACACAGATTTATAACCCTTTCTGTATAGATTTATAACCTTTCTTGTATATATTAAATTTTAGAAACTTACCTGTATATATTTATAACCTTTCCTGTATAGATTTAGGCCTATAACTTTTCATGTATAGTTTTGATAAAGTGTAATTAAAGCTTTGATAGCTTCTCCTGCATAGCTGTTATTGTCGACACTTAAGGTTCATTTCAAAATAAAACATACAATATCTAAACTACCAGTTCCTTTTTTTAAAAATTAAAAACTCTATGAAACAGTTACAAATTGTAAAATATTTCTTTTGCATTTGCATTCACATTATTAAACATTTAAATAATGAATATTAAATTGTCTGATTCTTTTTTTATTGCACTATTAAAATGTATTTGTTTATGGGCTGTTTATGCGTTTCTAAATTCTAATAACTCCCGAGTTTCAATCAAAACATTTTAGAACATGTTCCGAGTGCAATAAATAAATGATTGAGTGGGGGTATACATAAACTCAGCATGTTTATTAAAGCTTTATAAATAAATTTGTGGCTTAAAATCTCGTAGTTCGGGGACCTACTCTGTGATGCACTAACATTACCAAAGGGAAATAACCAAATTAAAATTAGCGGACAAAAAAAACTGTTAGTAATTAATGGATTGCAACCCTTACTGGAAAAAGAACTAACTTGAAACAGTTTATTTTAATGACGCTTTATCGATCAATCCTTTTTTTAAGTCCTCAGTTAGACATAGTGCATCGACAATGCTTATCCGCTCCTTTTCGGTCTTGAGACAGTCTCTTCATCTCTTGCCACGGCATTCCCGCTTTTTTCAGTTCTTTATCCAATGTTCCCTTCCAGGTGGTATTTGGCCGGCCTCTCTTCCTGGTTCCCCGTGGATTCCACTCTAGTGCTTGGCGAGCTAATGTTGCCTGGTCCTCTTCTTAGAGTGTGACCAATGGACTTCCATTTCCGCTGTTTTAGCTCGCGAAGGGTGGGCTTCTGGGCAGCTCTCCTTTGGACTGAAGTTATCCCACCAAATAGTATGCCGTGGCCACAGAAACTGCCTTTGATCAATTTGGTCCGACGGGATACTTTACATATATGTACATAAAAAATAAGCTAAGTATCCATTTCATTCTATTTTGGTCCGTTTAGTTAACGAAGGGGCCCTCGTCAGTTTCCGTCAGTTTCCGTTGGGCACTATTAACAAGAAGAAGATCCGTTTCCGCTGGGATTGTGTGGCCAGCCAGATTTACAAATAACTAACTAAGGTTAGAGCCTGGTCGACACTCTCCAGACAAGTAATAAAATACAAAAACTCAATTGTAACTTGGATTTGAACCCAAGACATTTGACGATTCTAATGCACTCAAACTAAAGCCATTCCAGGCCAATAGTGTCCAGCAGCGAATATGCTTTGAATGGAAAATAGGCGATGAAAACCAACAAAAAGTTTACACGATAAATTCAAACCTCGTGTTTAAATCTCTGGTAATAGAACCAAATGTTGGATAGATGATGGACATTGTGAAGTCGTGTTATGTTCTTGTTTTTTTCATTGGTTTAAATAATTGCGTTCTTCCCTTGTACAGCCCTTCATCTTGAGAAAATACATTGTCGAGTTCACGAGAAAGCCACTTCTCTTCTCATGGGCGCCCGCAGAAAATTTTCTAGGGGGGGGCAAAATATTTTTAGTAATGTTTTAATGTAGTTTTAATTTACTGAGCGTATTTGTATGGTGAATGGACAGAACACTGTAGTAATTGTAGTACACTGTAGTAATGAAGGGTATACTGTAGCAACAAATCTTTAATTAGCACAATATATGTAGGCCTATATAATAGACGTAAACCATACCAAAAAAAATTACTTTAAACAAACAATATAAGAACGTACATTTAAAATAAAATGTATTCTTTAAACAAGAACTGGAGTCGTCTGTTACCCCTACCAAACAAATCTACAATTTTGTCCATAAACTCTTTTTTGTTGAAGTTCACTTTGTCTCTGTGTACTCACAACATGCACAACCTTGACAGACGTTCATCTGACATTGTAGATCTAAGCCATAGGCTTTCAACCTTCTTCCGCTCAATTTTTCCGCTCACCGCCCCCCCCCCCCCCCCAATTTAATTTTAACTAAACATATATAGGCCTATAATTAATTCTAAAACAAATATTTTTTGTATTATGAATTTTGAAATATAAGAGACTATATCATGTAATTTCAGTAATTATTAATGTTTTAAATATAAACTCCTTAAATGGACAAGACAAATAATGCAGGAATGTTTATCTACAACTGTTTAACGTAAATTATTTTAATCCTCTAATAATTAAATCTTGTTATGAATACCACAATGTTGAATGTATATAAAGAAATAATAATAATCAGTAAAATTGGTTATATCACAAAACAGAACTTGTTCGGCATCACTATTGAATCAACGTGGAAACATTTGTTAATTAAAGGGAGATAATTAATTCGTTTCATTTGAGCTAATATTTCTGTATATTTTTCTTTAAAAAAATAATTTAATGGCTTAAATTTGTAGCTTTAAAATGATCAAACTGTAAAAAGTATTTGAAAATTATATAAATATTTTATGACTAAAGAATGTATATGTATATTTTTAAGCATTACAATAACTACTCAGTTTGTATGATTACTACGTATCTATACCATAGGACGATAGTTTTGATATTATTATTTAAGACTTCAAATGGATTAAAGGACATCGCGGTATACAGATCAAAATATTAATATTAACGTGTTAGGGCGACAATGAACGGTCAGCAGGGTTGACGGTCTAGTGAACCAGCAATAGGACCAGAGGGCCGCGCACCATATTTACCAAATACTGACCCCTACTTTATCGAAAAGTCATTGCGATTCCTATTCCTTATTAGTTGAATAACCCCGTGGAGAACCCATGATCTAAGCCATGTTTTTACACGACGTAATGTGCTACCAGACCTGCCTCACATCTAGGGGCCAAACCTCTCCTAGATCCTTGCAGTTCAGCCTGGAGCCTCGCAGCTCCAGTGTATATCCGCCACCACGAGGAGTTACTGCATAGGACTTGTTGTGGAAAGGCTATATACTAGCAAGAGAGACTTACTAATTGCACACCTTGTACAGTTACACGGCTAGTCAGCGGTGACTGCTAGCATAGTGCTGTCACACTAGACGCGTCACACAGCCATGTACAGATTTCGTTACATTATAAAAGAACAAAGAGGACCGCAGCGAGTGCAAAAAGACAGAGGAATCTCCATCTTGAGCATAGTTGGTAAGATCTTTGCAAGAGGCACTATCCAGGCTGCCGGTGCTGGCATCTAGAGTCTATCCAGAGTCTCAGTGCGGTTTCAGAAGCGGCAGATCCACTATAGACATGATCTTCTCCCTTCGACTGCTACAATAGAGGTTCCGCGAGATGAATAGGCCATTATACATTGCTTTCGTTGATATGGTCAGCAGAAGTGGACTCCTCAAACTTCTGGCAAAAATAGGATTTCCTCCAAAACTGCTCTATTTCATTGCCTGTTTTTTTTTTTTAGAAAACCAGGTCAGGTGCACAGTGAAGTTTAATCCGAGCCCTTTGAAGTCCGCAGCGGTGTTAAACAAGACTGTTTACTTGCACCCAACTTGTTTGGAATATTCTTCTCATGTCTACTGCACTATGCTTATGGAGACTGCAACGAGGGTGTCTACCTTCACACAAGGAGATCTGGAAAGCTCTTCAATCTAAACAGGCTCAAAGCCAAAATCTCAAGCATTGTTCTCGTAGATGGCGAGATAAATAGTAGAATAGCTAAAGCCATGGGCACTATGGCAAGATTTAAAAAAAAAACGTGTCTGGGTGAACCCGCTACTTACACGCTCCACTAAGTTACTAGTTTATCGAACATGCGTTCTGAGTACTTTGCTGTACGGCAGTGAAACATGGAGCACATATTCCTGGCAGGAGAAAAAATTGAACACCTTCCACCTCAGGTGTCTCAGACGCACTTTAGATATAAGATGGCAGTACAGGGTTTCAAACGCAGAGGTCCTACGAAGAGCAGAGTGTCAAGAAATCCACATTACTCTCAGTAACAGACGTCTCAGCTGGCTAGGTCATGTACGCCGAATGCCACAGGGTCGACTTCCACAGGACATCCTTTATGGAACATTAGCTTCGGGACAGAGACCTGCTGGACGTCCAAAACTGAGATTAGCGGATGTCTGCAAAAGAGATATGAAACAACTCAAAATTGACCCAAACAGTTGGGAGATCATGGCGCAGGATAGGCCCACTTGGAGGGCCGGAATCATAGAAGGTTCCAGGCTTGCAAGAGAGGAGCGCGCCAGGAAAAAGACGATGGAGAAAAATGTGGTCCCCCTCCGCTACATTCAACTGCAGCAAGTGTGACCGTGCCTGTACGTCCAGGATTGGCCTCTTTAGCCACTTGAGGGCCTGCAAGGGAAATGGATCGTCTCTCGAGACGTAAAATGCCGACGAATGTGCTGAACGATCGCTCCACCGTACATGTTGCTGCTGGTAATGTTAGCAAAACAAGTAAGGCATTCCGGACAGCCGGATAAAACTTTGTAAAAGGTAACAAGTCGATGAAATCTTGGCTACTTTTGTATCTTCGCGTTTTCCAAAAATTAAACCAACTCAAGGCTTCACTATCAAAATAAATTATCAATGTGGTATACCTGATTAATCCCTAACGATAATGAGATCGATATGACAATGGAAGGAGTCACAGTTGTTACAATTAATTATAAATGTTTTAATTATTATTATTTTTGTCTATTTTAGTATAAAAATTTTTTTTAATCTATCAAATTAGGCGGGGGGGCACTTTTCCAGGGGGGGGGGCAAGTGCCCCCCCCCTTGCCCCCCCCTGCGGGCGCCCATGTCTCTTCTAATATATTACAGACGCTCCTTCTAATAAGAGGTTATTGCGCCCTACGCTCATGAGTGGCGTGAGTCTAGTCTTGCAATTTGAACATTATGACCTTTAAATTTTTAATTTTTATTAAGCTACTGCTTTTACTAGTTTGTTCAGGCAACTCATTCCATGCCCAGAAGCCTCACGGGAAGAATGTATGCATTTGTTCTCACATATGGGATAAGAAAAGTGTTTATCTGAACATTGCCATAGATCATTGGTTCCCAACCTTTTTAATGCCGCGACCCTTTTATACAGGTTTTCACGTTATGGCGGCCCCCAACCATAAACTTTTTTTTCGTCGCTATTTTATAACTGTAATGTTCTACTGTTATAAAATGTAATGTAAATATCTCATATAACTGTAATGTGCTACTGTTATAAAATGTAATGTAAATATCTCATATAACTGTATTGTGCTACTGTTATAAAATGTAATGTAAATATCTTATATGCTGGATGTATTTTCAGTGTTACAAATTGAACATAATTAAAGCACAGTGATTTAATCACAAAAATCCATTTGAAATTATATATTGTGAAATATTTATTTCTAATTACACCACAACGTCAAAGTTAAGATTGAGATTGCGTCTTTCTCATAGGCTTACACAACGAAGATCATCTTTCACAACAAGTCTACTTCTGTATTTAGAGTTAAAAATCAACAAACTGGAAAGCCCTTTCACAAAGATATGTTGTTGGAGATGGAAGAGGAAGGCGAATCAGAGTCTAGACAGAATAGTATATGATTGCAAACACAGGATCCTGAATTTTGTAATTGGCATTGTAGAGAAATTAGTTGTTAATAAATTAAATGAACTTTTCTTGTGTTTTCTCAGGAACATCTTCAAATTTGACTGCGCATGACCTACTTTCAAGTGCAAATGAAGTGTCAGATAAATTTGAACGGTACGATGAAATTTCGTCTGCAAGTGTTCTTTCAAAAAAATCATTACCCTAAAAATCATTATCGTAATCCTTAATCTGGTTCAATGTCATGTGCCTCAATGAAAGCAGATAAGTTAAGCTACATGAACATATCATTTACATCCAATTTTCTTATGCCAAAGCATAAGTTTTATTTGGAACGTTCCGATCTTTTCAGACAGAATAATTTTTTTTTATTTTTACAAAAATCAACTGGTTTTTGCAGTGATAAATTTACTCATTAAAGATTTCAAAGATGTCAACTAAGTAAGTTATTTTCTGCAGTTCACTTTTATCGCCATAAAGTGCTTTGAACTGCGATCTTGCTTTCTATAAGAAATTACCATTATTATTATTTTAAAGTTAAAGAGTTCTAAGTTTATCACGAAGCTCAAAAAAGTTTTTTTACATTTTCCCTCTCGACAACCGCTGACTTCAGTGTGAAATAGTAATTCGGCGCATCCGACTGTTTTCGCAAGGTATGTGATGGGGTTAGTCGGCTGATGTCATCACGCAGGGTACTCGTATGTGGATGTATCTGCATGCACAGAATAAGTATATAATTATATTTCTATTCTGTGTCTGCAGGTGGGTGGGCCCGCCTGTAGACTAATAAAAAATGTATTTTCCGGTGGTCTTAGGTGACCCCCATGAAATGGTTCTTTGACCCATTAAGATTTAACATATAATGTTGGTAAATTATTAAAATCATAATCTTTTAATTTCTTAAAAAAAAATTCAACGTGAGCGAACTCGATATAAAAAAAAATACCAACAAATACTTGCGAAATCTAATCAAGGGAGGTAATAGTCCTAGTTTTAAGTCTCTGGGGAAATGATTTTATTACACAATTTTTTGTCCTACACAATATGCATTTCAGAAAAATAAAATATTGTGTATGCGTAAACAAGTAGCGGTACTCAAATTGATAAAAATAAGTAAAATGAACAATCAATTAATTAATTTTTTACATTATAAATGCAATTTTTAAAACATATTTTTAGCTACACGCTTGATTTCATTAGTACGCATTTACTTCTTTTAATAGTACGAGTGGATACCATTTCTTAGTTTTAAAATATTTTGAAAAGCCTTACTTTTAAGGTTTGAAGAATGAAAAGAAAAGGGGAATAGTCTAGACCAGGGATCGGCAATCTACGCCAAGCGTGCCAGATTTGTTACGCAAAACGAATTTCAATGGCACGCAGAAGACTTCTAAAAATTGAACTATTCAAGTATCTTCTATAAGAAATAGAGTACTAAAGCAGGGTGACTTTTAGGCTGTTGGCACGCTGAATGAATTAGAAATCGATTATCAAAAGGTTGCCATTCCCTGGTCTAGACTATAGAGTGTTGGTGCCAGGAAACGTCCATGTTTGACCCCGCTACACACTGGGGGAGGGTTGTGAGGTGGCACCATCGAAGAGTACTGTGCTGTACATGTTGTTCTGGAAAGCCTCAATAAGACCATCAAAAATAAGTGTTTTCCTAAGGTCATTGGCGACCCCTATAAAATGGTCGTTCGACCCCCAAAGGGGTCGCGACCCACAGATTGGGAACAGCTGCCATAGATTGTTATTGAGTTGTATTTCTAAGTAGGAATTTAATACTTTATGTATTATTACTATATTTGCCTTTCTGTCCTCTAGTGTTTCCAGGTTAAGTGATTTAACTATTGGTATTACTATTTTTAGTTGCGAATATTCGCTAGTAATAAACCTTAAGGCTCGTCCCTTATAATTAGAGCCGTATCAACAGCCACACAATGACTATTTGTTGTGTTATATATTTTATACAAAGGTTAATTATGTTTTATTATATTTAGTCAAATTTTTGGATATGGCTAATATAAAAAAAAATTTCGGCTAATATAAAATTTCTTAAAAAAAATTAATGCTGTTTGTGACATAAATCCTATGAACAATCATAATCACAGACACACACACTTGCACACACATACAAACACACACATACAGAATAATGATTCCTTCCGCAGCTGTTCAGCCGGATAGCGCACCAACCATTTCGCCAGTTGAACCATGAATGTCACAGGGGGGCGCCTTTATTTACGCCGCCATCCGAGGGAGTCAAGGGGCGCCCCAAAAAATCATGAATGGATCGTTAATGTTCTCCAAAAGGCGTCACACCGACCCAAAAAAAAAACAACAATAAATGAAAAAAACTAAAATATTCTGAAAGAGTAGAAAAAAAATATTCCCATTTTTTTAAGAAAAAGAAAAAAGTGTCTGCAGTTGATATGGAAAGGACAGAATTTCTAAAACAATCTCTTAAGAAATTGGTCTAAATGGAAACGGCAAGATTTCTCAATGGACGAGGAAAGAAAAATTGTCACATCAAATACAAATGAGAAGAAGAAAGAAACAAGAAAGCAACGCTTTTTCACTAATTGTTTGCTTCCACTAATTTCTGCAATCGCGAATTGATTGTTGGCAGTATTTGGCTTGTGAAAAAAAATTACAATTTTTGAGAGAAAGTTATAATTATTGAGAGTAGGCTCTAATTATTGGGAGAAAGTTCTAATTATTGTGAGAAAGTTCTAATTATTGGGAGAAAGTTCTAATTATTGGGAGAAAGTTTTAATTATTGGGAGAAAGTTCTAGTTATTGCGAGAAAGTTCTAATTATTGGGAGAAAGTTCTAATTATTTGGAGAAAGTTCTAATTATTGGGAGAAAGTTCTAATTATTGTGAGAAAGTTCTAATTATTGGGAGAAGGTTCAAATTATTGGGATAAAGTTCTAATTATTGGGAGAAAGTTAAAATTATGGAGAGAAGGATTCTATTTATTGGGAGAAAGTTCTAATTATAGGAAGAATGTTCTGTAAGAAATTAAAGCAAAGATGACTTAGTTAAATTCTGAGCAAAAGTTTTTTTTTTTAATATGCTTATACAATAACTAAACAAATTAACAAAGCGAAACAAATCTGTCTCTATCTATGTAGCGCCTTCTATGAAGAAAAGCTTTCCTCAGACACTGAGAGAAGCTGAGACAAAAGAGTCTTTTGAAAATAGCTATAGACCTTTCTCTTTGGCTAGTGGCTGTGTGCCTTACATACCAATACAACTGCCACTGCAATTTATTCAAAGAGCGCACTAAGCAATACTTAGCTTGCTAAATTTATATAAGAGCTATATTAAATAACCATTATTATTCTCATCTGTCTAGCTATATCTATCTAGCTAATGTATTTCTGTTTGTCTGTCTATCTATCCTTATATATGTCTTAATATTCGTGTATCCATGTATGTTATTATCTTTTATCTATCCATGCATCCACTATCTCTTTTTATCACTAGTTTTCCATCGATTCAACTGTCTTCAAGCCTTTCCATCCACACATTCTGTATGTTTGTCTGTCTGTCTGGCCTGTTTAATATGTTTGTCTATACGTCTGCCTACCTGTTACATATGTTTGTCTATACGTCTGCCTACCTGTTTCATATGTTTGTCTATACGTCTGCCTACCTGTTTCATATGTTTGTCTATACGTCTGCCTACCTGTTTCATATGTTTGTTTATACGTCTGCCTACCTGTTTAATATGTTTATCTATACGTCTGCCTACCTGTTTCATATGTTTGTCTATACGTCTGCCTATCTGTTTAATATGTTTGTTTATACGTCTGCCTACCTGTTTAATATGTTTGTCTATACGTCCGCCTACCTGTTTCATATGTTTGTCTATACGTCTGCCTACCTGTTTCATATGTTTGTCTATACGTCTGCCTATCTGTTTAATATGTTTGTTTATACGTCTGCCTACCTGTTTAATATGTTTATCTATACGTCTGCCTACCTGTTTCATATGTTTGTCTATACGTCCGCCTACCTGTTTAATATGTTTGTCTATACGTCCGCCTACCTGTTTCATATGTTTGTCTATACGTCTGCCTATCTGTTTAATATGTTTGTTTATACGTCTGCCTACCTGTCTAATATGTTTGTCTATACGTCTGCCTATCTGTTTAATATGTTTGTCTATACGTCCGCCTACCTGTTTCATATGTTTGTCTATACGTCTGCCTACCTGTTTAATATGTTTGTCTATACGTCCGCCTACCTGTTTCATATGTTTGTCTATACGTCTGCCTACCTGTTTAATATGTTTGTCTTTACGTCCGCCTACCTGTTTCATATGTTTGTCTATACGTCTGCCTACCTGTTTCATATGTTTGTCTATACGTCCGCCTACCTGTTTCATATGTTTGTCTATACGTCCGCCTACCTGTTTCATATGTTTGTCTATACGTCTGCCTACCTGTTTCATATGTTTGTCTATACGTTCGCCTACCCGTTTCATATGTTTGTCTATACGTCCGCCTACCTGTTTCATATGTTTGTCTATACGTCCGCCTACCTGTTTCATATGTTTGTCTATACGTCTGCCTACCTGTTTCATATGTTTATCTATACGTCTGCCTACCTGTTTAATATGTTTGTCTATACGTCCGCCTACCTGTTTCATATGTTTGTCTATACGTCCGCCTACCTGTTTCATATGTTTGTCTATACGTCTGCCTACCTGTTTCATATGTTTGTCTATACGTCCGCCTACCTGTTTCATATGTTTGTCTATACGTCCGCCTACCTGTTTAATATGTTTGTCTATACGTCCGCCTACCTGTTTCATATGTTTGTCTATACGTCCGCCTACCTGTTTCATATGTTTGTCTATACGTCCGCCTACCTGTTCAATATGTTTGTCTATACGTCCGCCTACCTGTTTCATATGTTTGTCTATACGTCCGCCTACCTGTTTCATATGTTTGTCTATACGTCCGCCTACCTGTTTAATATGTTTGTCTATACGTCCGCCTACCTGTTTCATATGTTTGTCTATACGTCCGCCTACCTGTTTCATATGTTTGTCTATACGTCCGCCTACCTGTTTCATATGTTTGTCTATACGTCTGCCTACCTGTTTCATATGTTTGTCTATACGTCCGCCTACCTGTTTCATATGTTTGTCTATACGTCCGCCTACCTGTTTCATATGTTTGTCTATACGTCTTCCTACCTGTTTCATATGTTTGTCTATACGTCCGCCTACCTGTTTCATATGTTTGTCTATACGTCTGCCTATCTGTTTAATATGTTTGTTTATACGTCTGCCTACCTGTTTCATATGTTTGTCTATACGTCTGCCTACCTGTTTCATATGTTTGTCTATACGTCTGCCTACCTGTTTCATATGTTTGTTTATACGTCTGCCTACCTGTTTAATATGTTTATCTATACGTCTGCCTACCTGTTTCATATGTTTGTCTATACGTCTGCCTATCTGTTTAATATGTTTGTTTATACGTCTGCCTACCTGTTTAATATGTTTGTCTATACGTCCGCCTACCTGTTTCATATGTTTGTCTATACGTCTGCCTACCTGTTTCATATGTTTGTCTATACGTCTGCCTATCTGTTTAATATGTTTGTTTATACGTCTGCCTACCTGTTTAATATGTTTATCTATACGTCTGCCTACCTGTTTCATATGTTTGTCTATACGTCCGCCTACCTGTTTAATATGTTTGTCTATACGTCCGCCTACCTGTTTCATATGTTTGTCTATACGTCTGCCTATCTGTTTAATATGTTTGTTTATACGTCTGCCTACCTGTTTAATATGTTGTCTATACGTCTGCCTATCTGTTTAATATGTTTGTCTATACGTCCGCCTACCTGTTTCATATGTTTGTCTATACGTCTGCCTACCTGTTTAATATGTTTGTCTATACGTCCGCCTACCTGTTTCATATGTTTGTCTATACGTCTGCCTACCTGTTTAATATGTTTGTCTTTACGTCCGCCTACCTGTTTCATATGTTTGTCTATACGTCTGCCTACCTGTTTCATATGTTTGTCTATACGTCCGCCTACCTGTTTCATATGTTTGTCTATACGTCCGCCTACCTGTTTCATATGTTTGTCTATACGTCTGCCTACCTGTTTCATATGTTTGTCTATACGTCCGCCTACCCGTTTCATATGTTTGTCTATACGTCCGCCTACCTGTTTCATATGTTTGTCTATACGTCCGCCTACCTGTTTCATATGTTTGTCTATACGTCTGCCTACCTGTTTCATATGTTTGTCTATACGTCTGCCTACCTGTTTAATATGTTTGTCTATACGTCCGCCTACCTGTTTAATATGTTTGTCTATACGTCCGCCTACCTGTTTCATATGTTTGTCTATACGTCTGCCTACCTGTTTCATATGTTTGTCTATACGTCCGCCTACCTGTTTCATATGTTTGTCTATACGTCCGCCTACCTGTTTAATATGTTTGTCTATACGTCCGCCTACCTGTTTCATATGTTTGTCTATACGTCCGCCTACCTGTTTCATATGTTTGTCTATACGTCCGCCTACCTGTTCAATATGTTTGTCTATACGTCCGCCTACCTGTTTCATATGTTTGTCTATACGTCCGCTTACCTGTTTCATATGTTTGTCTATACGTCCGCCTACCTGTTTAATATGTTTGTCTATACGTCCGCCTACCTGTTTCATATGTTTGTCTATACGTCCGCCTACCTGTTTCATATGTTTGTCTATACGTCCGCCTAGCTGTTTCATATGTTTGTCTATACGTCTGCCTACCTGTTTCATATGTTTGTCTATACGTCCGCCTACCTGTTTCATATGTTTGTTTTTACGTCCGCCTACCTGTTTCATATGTTTGTCTATACGTCTGCCTACCTGTTTCATATGTTTGTCTATACGTCCGCCTACCTGTTTCATATGTTTGTCTATACGTCTGCCTATCTGTTTAATATGTTTGTTTATACGTCTGCCTACCTGTTTAATATGTTTATCTATACGTCTGCCCATCTGCTTATGTATTTACACCAGGAATACACAATAATAGATGAATGGTAGATAGAAATCGTTTCTACAGTTCCCTGTGTGCTGAGTTCAAAACTGAACACCCACACTCCATGTCGCAAAACGAGGCCGGCTGGCAGTGCCCTTACATAGGGGGGGGGGGCAGAGGGGGGCATATGCCCGGGGGCGGCACTTCTAGGGGGGCGGCACCTCTAGGGTGGCGGAAAATAGCCTATAACCTAAGTTCATACCAGAAATTTTGAAACACAAATTGTCAACAAAAGGAATAATAGATAAAGATGGTAGAAGTTAACTTCTTTTTTATTTAAACTCAAACTGTTTTATACAAATGTTTCACTTTTAATAGGCTCACAAATGTTTCATAAAAGATTGGTTCATCTAGAATATTCTAAATAAAAATTTGCATTTTTTAATTTCTTTAATCATAATAATTAACTAAGCGCAGGCTCTAAAAAGTCACTCATAGATTCTCAACGCGTTATGTACTATTACTACTTTACTTTTCGCTCCTCTAGTGTTTCTAGGTTTAATTAATGATTTAACAATAATAATAATTGGTGTTACTCTTGTCAGTTGTGAATATTTGACTAATGGTGTTACTCTTGTCAGTTGTGAATATTTGACTAATGGTGTTACTCTTGTCAGTTGTGAATATTTGACTAATGGTGTTACTCTTGTCAGTTGTGAATATTTGACTAATGGTGTTACTCTTGTCAGTTGTGAATATTTGACTAATGGTGTTACTCTTGTCAGTTGTGAATATTTGACTAATGGTGTTACTCTTGTCAGTTGTGAATATTTGACTAATGGTGTTACTCTTGTCAGTTGTGAATATTTGACTAATGGTGTTACTCTTGTCAGTTGTGAATATTTGACTAATGGTGTTACTCTTGTCAGTTGTGAATATTTGACTAATGGTGTTACTCTTGTCAGTTGTGAATATTTGACTAATGGTGTTACTCTTGTCAGTTGTGAATATTTGACTAATGGTGTTACTCTTGTCAGTTGTGAATATTTGACTAATGGTGTTACTCTTGTCAGTTGTGAATATTTGACTAATGGTGTTACTCTTGTCAGTTGTGAATATTTGACTAATGGTGTTACTCTTGTCAGTTGTGAATATTTGACTAATGGTGTTACTCTTGTCAGTTGTGAATATTTGACTAATGGTGTTACTCTTGTCAGTTGTGAATATTTGACTAATGGTGTTACTCTTGTCAGTTGTGAATATTTGACTAATGGTGTTACTCTTGTCAGTTGTGAATATTTGACTAATGGTGTTACTCTTGTCAGTTGTGAATATTTGACTAATGGTGTTACTCTTGTCAGTTGTGAATATTTGACTAATGGTGTTACTCTTGTCAGTTGTGAATATTTGACTAATGGTGTTACTCTTGTCAGTTGTGAATATTTGACTAATGGTGTTACTCTTGTCAGTTGTGAATATTTGACTAATGGTGTTACTCTTGTCAGTTGTGAATATTCGCTAGTAATGAACCTTGCAGCTCTTTTCTGTAATTGTTCTAAGTTTGTTAATGTTTTCTTTAGTAGATGGGTCCCATGCAGATGCTGCATATTCTAGTATAGCATATTCTAATGTGAGATAACATTTTAGTTGTATGTTCTTATAACATCTGTACAAGTTCCTTTTTATGAAGCCTAATGTTTTGTTGGATTTTTTTTTATTTACTTCATCAATATGTGGATTCCAAGATAATGTATCATTTATTATTACTCATAAGTACTTTGCATTGTAAGTTTTGGTTAGTCTTTTCCATGAATGAAGCAGTTTTTAATTAGGCCTATTTGTTTCTTTTTCTTGGATACTCTTAACAGTTGGCATTTTTCTGGGAAAAAATAAGACTCTCACAGAAATTATTGGAAAAAAAAACAACACACACAAACACAGGCGCACAAACATTTTTAACTTATTAATAGGTTCAAACCGCTGATACATAGATTAGATAGGAAACATTATTCTCGATGTAAAATGCAAATTTATTATCAATATTATTATTTCACATAGGCCCTATATATAATACTATTTCCTAAACACTGGCCTGTAGGCCTATCCTTTAGATTTGGTCTAATTATAGTTGGCTTATTCTTATAACTATGGGTGAAGGATAGGATTTTTTGCCTAGAAATGGGGGGGGGGGGGGTCCCTGCGTCTACCCAGCTCTGATGGGTATCTGACATTAGTTGGGGTAAAGTAAAGGCGGCTGTGTATTGTGCTGGCCACACATCCCTTAATATGTCCTATGATCAATTTGGTCCAAAGGGTAGGACCTACTTTACTTTAGGCCTACTTTTTTTAAAATACTTTTTATAGATCAGTGGTACGAACACTTGATGAATTTAGATAAACATCTGAACATATAGATCTAGAGCACCGAAGCATATAAATACCTGAAAAGATCTCTTGCAATTGGTGAGAAGGCACACATGCCATTAATCTAACATCCGTAGTTGGCATCTGTGAACTATGACCTAGGCGGGATCTTCTCGTGACGGATTGGCGATAAGAAAGCTATTCTTTCCTATTAGCACTCACGTCCGTGGGAGGGAAAGATGGGACGCGAGCGGGAAGTCGAGGGTTGAAAGTTGAAATCATTAACAAAATTGTTAAGGACATTGATCGCGGGAACATAAGGGAAGCTATTCTTGTCTCAAGCTTTCCGAAGTCAGCGATAAATTCATTGAATTATCTCGCCTTGTAAAGTCGAACAAAAATTATAATTTTCGCCTCAATTTAAAAGGGCCGTGCTTTTTCTATCTACACAATGCTAAAAAGGATACTCGATTTATCACAGCACAAAGTCGGAAATTCAACGGTACGCTTTTACAGCCAGTAGCCTACCGGAACTTCATAAATAAGTATATATGACTATTCTCAACCCGAAAATGCCTATTCTTAAATCAATCATTAATCTTTATCAAAAAAGGAAGATTATAGCAAAGTATTCACGACTGAAAAAAAATTCTTATCTTATATGATACAGACGCTCCTTTTGTTATTATCCATGGCAGTTGGGTCAATTTAGCAGCAAATCGACAAAAACCTAAATTCCGCGGGCCGCGGTAAATCGTGGGCCTTAATTATACACAACACTGAAAAAAGATTGTTATAACGTGTATATCGGGTGCATAGGAGTAGGTAGGTTCCTTAATTAAAATAATTCTGCTTTATCTTAGGCCAATTTTGTCTAAAAACTCTTCTTCCAGGACTATACCGTATATCAGGGGTCGGCAGACTTTTAATAATAGTGTGCTAAAGTAGGATTTCTAAATCACTCAGCGCGCCAAACAGCCTGAAGGTCAATCCACTCTATTATATATTTTTAAAAATTTATTTTGATAGGACAATTAATTTAGCGCCGTAGCAATACCAAAGCCTAAAGCAAAGGATCTCTAAAGAGAAAATCTATAAAGAGTATTATCTTTAAAAAAAAAATTAAGGTGCTTTTGATGATCATCCTTTTTCTTTTCATTTTGTATTAGCGTCTGTTAAAATGTTCCCATTGATGGTTAATGTCTAAAAAAAAACATATTTGGTTGTCAAGATATAAATCTAACTCCAGCAAGTGAGAAAAAAAAAAAACTATTTCGATCTCTTCATTTTTTTTTAAAGGAGGCGCTTAGAACGTTTTCGAGCGCCTCCTGTGGCCTAATTCGCTTGGCCTGTTTTGGTTGAGAAGCCTTCGGCCGTTTTTTTTTTGTAGCTTGGTCGGCAACATCACTGTACGCGTAATGACTTGACGCCCCGAAGGCTTGTTTGTTTGGTTTGCATGGTGTCGGCAAACGTCACTGATCCTTTGGATCAATCCATAATGACTAAATATTATGTAAAATTCGTCAACATTGCTCTACCAATCGAATTGATGCGACGTAAATATACAAACTGGGTAGTTAATGTAATGTTTAGAAAATGTTCATATAATTCTTTAGTTATATAACAGTTATATAATTTCAACTATCTTTTTCAGTTAAGTCATTTCAAATCTATGATTTGTAAGACACACATTTTTGTAAAGCAATAAATAAGAAAAATATTACAAATATTGACGTAAAGTTAACGGGTTAATTACTTCCCTTTAATGAAATTAAGGTTTCCAAATTTTATTTTATTGATTCCAAACAAGTTATAGTTTGTGATATAACTAATATTAATTGTTAATAATTATTTCTTTATACAAATCCAGCATTATGGTATTCATTTTGAAGATGTAATTAGAAGTATAAAAAAATATTTTAACAGTTATTAAAGTTAAACAGCTGTAAATAGACATTTCCTGCAATTATTTCCAAGTATGGCTTCTAATTATATAATTTTATTAAGTTGGATCGATCTTAATTTCAAGAAGATATAAGGAATAATACTTTTTTTTTAAAATTGCAAGATGTTTACAAACAAAATCTGATAGTGAATGCATAAATCTTGTAGTGTTATGAAAAACAAAAATGAGATCTGATTAATGCTATCTATGCTATTAATCATATTTTATGACAAATAGCCTAGTGGCTTAATTCCTTTTGCAAGTAGTAAACTTATATGATGTAAAAGTATAATAATCATTAACCTTTTAAATGTCAATTTATATAAACAAGTTATTATTATAATTAACTAGTAGACAAACATGTCAATAAAATATCGAAAAGTACAAAGAGGCATATTATGAGCATATACGTACTCTTTCTTCCGAGTGGCATCCGGGCATGGAATGGGGTTACCTGAGAAAACCCAGAAAACCAGTAGCGTATCATAAATTAAAACACTATTAGAAATGCAGGACTAGACTCAAAACGTGGATAAGATAAGATTTCTTTATTGATCCAAACAAATGGAAATTTGTTTTGATTACAGCTGTCTTTCAGCAATGATCTTCTTTTTATATATATATAAAGATATTTTTGTTTACTTAGTTTAAATGTTTATGTTGCTGTTGACGGCTCTCGGTGTTCAATTAACTAAATGGAAACCATAATGGTAGGCCTTTACCTTAGTAATTAATTACATACGTTCTTGTTTTATTGTTCCGTTCCTTTCCATAAAGTGATTCTGCTTTTTTCCTATTTAATAAATCCAGTTTTAAAGATAGTTTTCTTGTTGTTGGGTTGTTCTTTTTAATTCTTTAGCTTTGTTTGGCGTCAGGGAGTGGGGGAAAGAGGGACGATTAAGGAAATCACAATAAAGAATCAGGGGCGGCGGGGGGCGGGGGGGGAGCATAATCATCTCAATCCCACATGCCGATTTCTGTTTTTATTAACATTACAATCACGTGACGCTTAATTAATTCCCCGGATCTCTCAGCAAGCGATTATAAAAACCGCCGCCTCGGTGCTTTCACCCTCCCCGCCCCCCCCCTCATAGCTACCGACACCAAAATGACCTTACGTCTCGTGCGGCACAATAAAGGAGGATGTGCGCATCAACTGTGCGCGACGGTCAAATTGGACACGGGGTGGGGCGCTGTTTTCAAAACAAAAGATTGGGGGGGGGGGAGAAATTGAGGCGCATGGAAACGCGGTTAGGCTACGTGCACCCGGTTGTCACCCCCCCCTTTCCATTCCCAACATCGTGGAGTGCCAGAAGGTGCTAAGTTTGTTGGGGGGGGGGGGTATCCAGGATAAATAGCCCTCGGCGGAGTTGGTACCAGCTAAAGCCTCGGGTTTCGTTCATTCAGCTTCAAGGGAGATTTCTTTGAATTAGAATTAATTGAACACGGAGAAATACCAGTCATGGGCAGATAAACATGCAAGGGAGATAATTACTCGTGAAAATAATTTAAAATTAAAAAGCTATAAAATAGTTGTATTTGTATGTTGTAATAGAATAGATATGCGTGATAATTGATACTAAAATGATTTGAGACAAATTCGTAAGCAAGAAAAAAAATATTGCAATGTCTTTTAATTTTTGTTTGTTTAGAAATTGCTTCCCCTGCAAGACTTGGCAGGTCTAATGGGAGTAGCGGAGCGGTGTTTCATTAGAAATGGCATACAAGCGAGATTGTAAGCTCAATTAATTATAAATCACGTTTTTAAAAATCATATCGTATAATTTATAAGATTATGATGTAAAAAAAAGTTTCTTTTTCAGACCTATCTGATCCATAAGTGAAGCAGTGTTTACGAGTTTCTGCGGCCAGTGAATACTTGGGGATATGTGGCCAGCACAATGCCCAGCGCCTTATTAATCCCCAACTACCATCATGTATCCATCTATCATGATGTAAACTAATGTATTCTTCTTCTTAATTCCTTTGGTTCCTTGTGGAACAAAGTAGCATAGGGCCTCCGCAACAGCTCTCCAGCGCACTCGATTCTGGGCAGCCTTTTTTAGTTCACCCAATGACAAGTTGCAGCTTGCCATTTCCTCCTCGCAGGAGCGTCTCCAGGTGGAGACTAATGTATTAGTCCATTCTAATTAATTAATTAGACCAGTATCAAACTTAATTACGTTTTGAAGGATAATGATTCTAATAACAATAGTTAATTACGTAACAGACTCGACCACAACATACAAGATAATTTTGTGTCCAGATACGAATCTCAAAGTTGGATATGATCAGGAACACACTCTTGACCCAGTAAAGAATACGACCGTCTAATCCGGATTCGAACCCACCCGATTCACAGAGCCAGACAACCAGAACGAGCTGTCAGACCACCGTGCCCCATCATGGCTACATAGAGCAGAAGTTGGCAACCTTTAATAATAGTGTGCCAAAGTAGGGTGTGCCAAAGTAGGGTGTGCCAAGGTAGGGTGTGCCAAGGTAGGGTGTGCCAAAGTAGGGTGTGCCAAGGTAGGGTGTGCCAAAGTAGGGTGTGCCAAGGTAGGGTGTGCCAAAGTAGGGTGTGCCAAAGTAGGGTGTGCCAAAGTAGGGTGTACCAAAGTAGGGTGTGCCAAAGTAGGGTGTGCCAAAGTAGGGTGTGCCAAGGTAGGGTGTGCCAAAGTAGGGTGTGCCAAAGTAGGGTGTGCCAAAGTAGGGTATGCCAAAGTAGTGTGTGCCAAAGTAGGGTGTGCCAAAGTAGGGTGTGCCAAAGTAGGGTGTACCAAAGTAGGGTGTGCCAAGGTAGGGTGTGCCAAAGTAGGGTGTGCCAAAGTAGGGTGTGCCAAAGTAGGGTGTGCCAAAGTAGGGTGTGCCAAAATATGATTTCTGATATATTCAGTGTGCCAACATCCTAATTCGTATCCTCCTTTAACACTAAATTTCTTGTAGAAAAAGACTTGCACTTTGCCTTTTTTTGGGGAGGGAGTCTTCCGCGTGCCATTGAAAATTATGCTGCGTGCCAAGTTTGGCACGCGTTTCGAACGGTTGCCGACAAAGAGACTCAATTAATTGTTTCCCCACTTTTAATATGTTGACCATTGTGTTTGTTTAACACACGCTTTACTTCGCACCAATAGCGGATCGTCTTTCTAAACATTCTGCTACTTCAAAAACCAATTGTTTTCCTATAGCTTGTTAGATCCATTTCGACTTAGCAGCGCTCTACACCAACAGAACATTACAAACAAAAAACAGACATGCAGTAGGGGTATTATGTTTATCTGGCATTGACAACGAAAGCTCAAAACAACTGTGTAGCCTGGTTGACAGAGAACAGATACAAAGGTGGAACCGGACAATCATTGGTGAAAAAACGAGACATTTCATTGGCTGATATATACAAATATATAGACTTATAGATTAATCGGTTGTCCCATAAGACTACAATACAATTATGTAGAAAGAGTGTTAACCATTACGTCTACATAAAATTATGTTATTTATTTTGTAGGGTGAAAATTTTAACGAAAAAGAAACTGTATTTATTTAGTCTATTTGTTAACATGCACTCGATTAAAATAGAACAATTGATTGTTGAATTTTTGAAAATAAATAGTACTTTAAACTATGTAAAGTTATTCATTAAGTAATATTGAAAAAAAAATAATTTTTTAATGTAAGTTATTCCTTTGCAGTGAATTAAGAAAAAAAAAGTAAAGACAAAATCTCAATGTGTCATTATTATACTCTGTTAGTGAGGATTCGGGGTATATATAAATATATAGCCTATGATATAGGTCAGTGGTTTGATTTCATTAAACGCCTTCCATTGATAAAGAGGGCAGATAAGTCTCTTTAGCAGCCAGCTATCTTTATTAAGAACAGCTCAGTAGCCCCCCCCCCCCCCTCTAGCTGACAAGTCAACCCCCAGCGCATGGCCGGGCACCGTCGAACGTGAGCAAGTCACGTGTCCTGGTTAATCAGCTGTGATTGGCAGAGTGAGAAGAGCGGATGTCAATATCGAGTGACCTTGTCCCCCCCTGCTTGATCTGTTTGTCCCGGCTCTAATTGGAAAACGATGATATTATGCGGGAACGGGACTGTGGCGGTTGTGTGTGTGGGGGGGGGGCGGGGGCTATCTCCGGGAAATCGCGTTTCACGTGTATGCTGATTTATAATTGGTAGCACTGACATATATAAATGAAATAGAGCAGCGCTATCGTGAGGGAAAGTTTGTTTTAGGGTACATGTGTGTGGCCGACCGAAATTCGGTTTCGGTTTCTGCACCGAAAGTAGGCAAATGGCATCTTTCTGTGCAGTTTCGGTTTCAGACGAAGCCGAAAGGCTGGCTTTCGGTTCGCTTTTGGTTTCGGCTGAAGCTGATATTGACCTTTGGGCATCAGTCGATTATCTATTTTAGTTTTCAAAATTCAGACTGTAGCATCTATTACTCTGCTTATTGATAATTTCATTTAGTTATAATGCTGCTAATTAATCTGTGTGAAGTAGAAAATTGAAGTTAATAATAAACGGATTATTTGATAACCCCAAAGAATGTCGAAAAAAGGAGGGTAGAATTACTTCAAAAAAATCTTAAATCTTTTGTTCGTCAATTTCGGTTCATCTTTCTGTTACGGCCCTAAGGTGTATTGAAACTTTAGTTTTTGGCCACGTTTTCGGCCGAACGACAATTTATATTTTTCGGTCTGGTATCGTTTTCAATTGAAATAAAAAATTTGGTATCGGTCGGCCTCTAGTGTGTGTGTAGTTTTTAGTATTCTGTATGTGTGTGTCGATCTAAATGTATATCTCTACGTCCGTTTCTTCCTATATGTATATACCAGTATCTGCTCAAGTAAGTGTCGGTCTGTGTGTGCCTCTTTGTGTGTCAGTGTGTCTCCTAATTGTGTATGTTGATGAGCATCTTTCTGTGCATGTGTGTGTGTGTCTGTCTGTGTCCACCCGTATGTGACAGATATATTTTCAGCATGTCTATTTTGTTTTTCCCAAAGTCTTTGTGTAACGGTAAAACTAGATGTAATGGCTTTGTTAAATTTGTAATAGTTGAAAAAAAAAATGCATCACTTTTGAACCGTTTCTTATCAGATGTATTTCCTTTTTTTTGGAAGGGGGAGGTTACATTGGCTACCTTCCTATCTTTGGGCACTTTGCCCTGGTTGAGAGAGGCCTGAAAAAAGTATTTTAAGGATTGGAGATATTTTGGACCATGGGACTGATGATGTAGAGTTTAGTTTATCTGTTTCTCCAGACCACAAGCAAGCAGACCTCCAGACCCGTATTAAAAAAAAGTACAACCTCCCAATGTTTAAAATATAATTCTAACTCGACGAATTTGAAATGGCAACCCAAAAGCTCTGTTGCCTGACCATTGATCTATAAATAGAATGGATTGGGCCAGGAAACTATATTCTTGAAGCCAAAGTCAATAGGCTTTCCCGTCACTTTCACTTACCTATAAAATTAGATTTCATAAACACTGACCTATACATTTCAAATGACTTAGACTTCCTTTTTATCATATAGATTAGTTCGAATTATAGGCGGTTTAGCCCTATAACACGCTTATATGGATAAGTGAATAGTGTTAATGGTGTAATCAATTCTAGCCTCAATTTACACCAACACATTTAATATAGAGGCGCTATCCATTCTTTTATAGATCAGTGCGCCTGACCAACGTGCTGTGATTATATATTGGAACAAAATTCGTGTATTGTTTTAATAAATCCAACTACATTTTCATTGTTTTCTTTTTTCTCTCCGATTATCTTTAGGTTTAAGTCAAGTCAACTTTTTGGGCGATTTTATTTCCCACGTTGTTTTGGTAACAACTACTGTATCTGGGATTTTGAAAAAAAAAATTACGGTAAAAATTAAAAACAACACCGGAAGGACACACACAACAAATCTGTATAAAATGCGTAAATCTGATTTGAAAACAAAAAGATTGACAAGCTGGTTGTTTCTCTGTTGTTTTTGTTTTAGTTTCTATTTCTCTGTTTCTCTCTGCATTTTGTTTCTCCGTGTATCTTTTTCTGTATGCTTCTCTTTTTATATTTTTCTCTTACTCTGTGTTTCTCTTTCTCTACGTTTCTTTTTCTGTGTCTTTTTCTCTCTATCTTTTTTTTCTGTGTGTTTTTTGTTTCTCTGTCTCTATGTTTCTCTGTCTCTATGTTTCTCTGTCTCTATGTTTCTCCGTCTCTATGTTTCTCTGTCTCTATGTTTCTCTGTCTCTATGTTTCTCTGTCTCTATGTTTCTCTGTCTCTATGTTTCTCTGTCTCTATGTTTCTCTGTCTCTATGTTTCTCTGTCTCTATGTTTCTCTGTCTCTATGTTTCTCTGTCTCTATGTTTCTCTGTCTCTATGTTTCTCTGTCTCTATGTTTCTCTGTCTCTATGTTTCTCTTTCTCTATGTTTCTCTGTCTCTATGTTTCTCTGTCTCTATGTTTCTCTGTCTCTATGTTTCTCTGTCTCTATGTTTCTATGTCTCTATGTTTCTCTGTCTCTATGTTTCTCTGTCTCTATGTTTCTCTGTCTCTATGTTTCTCTGTCTCTATGTTTCTCTGTCTCTATGTTTCTCTGTCTCTATGTTTCTCTGTCTCTATGTTTCTCTGTCTCTATGTTTCTCTGTCTCTATGTTTCTCTTTCTCTATGTTTTTATTTCTCTATATTTCTCTTTCTCTATGTTTTTATTTCTGTGTTTCAGTTTTCTTTTTTTAATTCCACGTTTCTCTACATCTGGGTTGCTCTCACTTTTTCTGAAATTTCGTTCACAGTTTTTCACTCACACTTTCTTTTCTTTCTCCGTGTTTTACTTCTCTTTTTAGTCTCTCTTCTTCTTCTGTATTTTACTCCTTTTCTTTGTGTTTTTCTAACTATTTCTTTCTTTAATTTTACTACATTTTTTCTCATCTTCACTAATTTTTCTCTTTTTGTGATCCACTTCCTTCTTTCTTTCTATCTTTATTCCTCTCAAATTTTGTTCTATCGTTTCTGTCTTTAGCTTAAACCTTTCATGGCAACAAACTTCTCGCCTTAACATAGTCTAGGGAAAAGTCTTCAGTTGTAAACGTAGCACCCAAGGAGAGAAAAAAAAACAAGTAAAAGACACACAGGCACCCATACCCCACCCTCCCCTTAAATACACACCAAAATCTCCATTTTTATTTTTTCCAGCGTCTCCCAAATAGAAAAAAAAGGCCAACAATAGATTTCCTCAAGCTGTTACATGTACACTGAAACACTGCAGGCGTATTTCATTTTCGTTTTCAACTAGGGGCGTTTTCTTTGCCCCCCGTGGAGAAGCGAGAATTCACCCAGGCTGTGTTTTCTGGGCACACGCAAAAAGGGACAAACTTTGACTACAATAGCAACGTAATTTAGTCATCCCCCCCACCCCAATCCTATCCCCCTCCCACCATCCTTAGTAAACCCCTCCCAACGCCTATTTCTTCCTCTAAAACAGTTCAACAAACACTGACCTTGCTAGTCGGGTTTTCTAAATTTTGGAGTGTTTTATTTTTTAGCCTCACTGAAAATGTTCACACACATAGATAGTGTCTCGTCAATGTAGTAGTTGCTTTATTTAATTAAACAATGCATATATATATATATATATATGACAATCACTGACTGCTCTTAAACACTTAACGTAAGCATGATATAAACATATTTTTTATGTGTAGGCCTAATATAGTCTACCTCCAACTCAATTCGGAAAGACCTACACTTATAGCCCTAATTATACATTTTGCCCATTGCGAAAATCATTGCATGCTACGCTTATTCTTATCATATCTTATGTGTAAGAGTAACAGACGCTCCCTATAAAGATCAATGTATTCTACGATGGTCGTTGTTGGTTCGAGATAAGTCTTGAAATATATTTTGGGTTTAAAAAACATATTTTAAACTTTTTTTTTTTTTTTTCTGGTTTGTCATGGTCATCCATTGTGTGGCTTAAAGAATGCTTCTCTACATGCAACTTGGTAAGAGTTTTAAAATATGTTAAGTTCAATATCCAAATAAGTTCAGGCAACAATGGTCGTGACTTAATACCAATTGAAAGAGCAAAATATCTAGCTGGAAAATACAATATTTTCCTATTTGTTTTTATACAAATACCATGGAACTGTTTTATTCCCCAACTATCTATTTATCATTTACACTAAGCCTTTAATCAATTTGAAAAATGTTGGTTAATGATTCATTCAGAAATGTGTATAATAATGATGTTTTAATTTTATATTATGTCAGATACATGTATTTGCTTTGTCTTACTTTTGTATAGCTTTAAATTATTAATTTTTTTTTGTTATATTTTAGCCAGGATAATTAAATCCGTGTTCTTAGTTGTTTGTCGCTCAATGGACAAGTCTTAACGTGTATGCATGCATAAAAGGTCACGTGCAAAAATATTTCCGTTCTTATTCGATCATTTTATTCGAAACAATGTCTGTGTGCTACTTTACTGGTTGTACTCAAATTTGTTGGGGATTAAAATTTATTTCATTTCCAATAGATGTTTACAAAGCAAAACAATGTATTGTGAAAGTCAGAAGGGAATAATCACCTTTTTAAAATATCAAACTTATTGCTTAATGCAAAAGAATTTTTGTTATTCGTTTTTATGAATTTACGCATTTTGTTTCTCAATAACCAAGAAAACGCAACTCTTGACTCATTTATTTTGTAAACAAATAAAAATTTAACCTCATGCCATTAACACTTGAGTATTAATGATCGCCTGTTCACTTTTGATGTTAAAAACGGATTCATCATAACTAATATTGTATCTTATGTATAATTCTAAAAGACTAGAACTGGCCGTCGAGGTTGAAATCAATTGTCAAACACCAGCAAAAGCATGCTTTTTTTTGTTATTAGTTTAAAAATAGAACAGGAAGTTCACGAACATTCGGGTACGAAAGTTCACGCCTCATTAAGACTTGTCCGTGTTAAATGCGTCTTGAGCTTACATTATGTTTGTTGGCAGCGCTATACAAAAAGAATTAGTATTATTTATTTATTTTATTTGAATTATAACACAAGCTTAATTCTAAGTAAAATTACGTCTAGATTTAATATGTTTTTATTCTACAACTTATTAACTTATAATAATTTCTGAGATTCTTTTTAAAAAAATATAATTTCTTCATTTGTATTTTTTTTTCACTGACAAACAGTAGGTAGATTTTGGCATTTTTTAAAATCGGAAAGCAGTGATTTAAAGCAAATCTCAAGTCATTCATCCCGAAACTGATAGAAAATATTTAAAGCATGATATTTTCTTTTTGCAAGTTAATAAATGAGAAGATAAACTGTCTATGACGCTACCCAGAACATTGTAGTTTCTTTTAATCGACTTTTTATATTGTATTTTACTTTTTACAATTATTTAACAATTACTGGTCTTGGAAGGGTTAAGCTAAATCTATTAAATTTGTTTGTTTGGCATTGACTACAAGATAGCCAACAGCTCTACATTAAACACTTAAAAAATGATTTTAGTTACAATTTCTAGACCCTGAAAAAAAAAGAAATTTTGACTGTTTTGAACTCTAACCTTTTTTTAAAATGGACTTCAGATAAACCACCAAGCTCCTTATTATCTAACTACACACACACAGACACACACACAATTAGGCTATATATATATATATATATATATATATATATATATATATATATATATATACACACACAAAGTAGGTTTTGTGTGTCCCCATTGGTTAATTTGAAGACACATGAACTTAATGTCTCATATTTTACTCTTGCGATCTCGCTTCGGTGATGTGTTGTTCCTAGCTGAGTGGTTTGCGTATTCAACTGCTTTACGGGTGACCTGGGTTCCATTCCCATTTTTTTCTCTCCATTTTTCAAATTTCCATTAGGTCTAATATTGCTATTTTTTTAAGATTGTAAATAATTTCATGATTTAAAGCATAGGTTCTCAACGGGGGCGATATCGCCCCCCGGGGGGCGGTGAGAAGCTTTAGGGGGGCGCTGACATTCCCGGGGGCGATTGGGGGGCGGTACAAACGTACTTGATATATTTTAACACCTCAGCTATTTGAATCGATTAGTTTTTGGAGGATGAAAGGTGATGTAAACGCAAGTGCCGCTAAATATCTGATATCTCCCAACAGTATGCCTACATATTATTATATTAATAAGAAATAGGAA
This sequence comes from Anisus vortex, assembly GCA_949126835.1. NCBI lineage: Eukaryota > Metazoa > Mollusca > Gastropoda > Planorbidae > Anisus > Anisus vortex. The sequence continues at coordinate 30,919,499 of OX421500.1, forward strand.
TCGCAGTGACTTTTCGATGAAGTAAGAATCTGTATTTAGCAAATATAGTGTGCGGTCGGCTGGTCCTTTGGTTGGTTCACCGAACTGTAAACCCTACTGACCGATCTTTGTCGCCCTAAGATCTTCTAATATTAATGATATTTCGATCTCAGTTTGACGAGATGTCCTTAATGTATTTTAAACCTATAGTGATTAAATGGAAATATTGTTAAGCGGTATAGATAAATATTAATCATACAATTTAAGTAGTTATTGTAATGTTTTAAAACATACATATAATTTCTTTAGTCATAAAATATTTATACAATTTACAAATACTATTTACAGTTTGATCATTTCAAAGATATAAATTGTAAGCCTTTTTTTTACAAAAGAAAAAAAAAAAGAAATATTAGCAATATTAGCTCAAATAAAACGGGATAATTATCTCCCTTTGACAAAAAAAATGTTTCCACATCTGATTCAATAGTTATGCCGAACAAATATGTTTTGTAATATAACAAATGCTACTGATTATTAGGCCTAAGGCTTTTGCAAACAAAATTGAAACAAAAATAGACAAATTGCTAGCAACACACCAGGCTAACGATTCGCATTGATTTATTTAAACCTTTTGTTAAGGCAATTTTTTTATCTATGAATTCTTACAATATGTTTTCTTTTCAGTTTTTTTAAATGATAATTAATCACATAAAAAGTGTAGTACGCCTAAAAAAATTGCAGAAACTATAGTCCAGATGGGCGGAAGGGGGGGGGGGGAGTGGACGCTAAAAAAAAGTTGGGGGGGGGCGGTGAGCGGAAAAAAATTTGAAAGGGGGCGGTGAGCCGAAAAAGGTTGAGAACCTATGATTTAAAGCTTTCCTAAACTGTTTTCAATAAGTAAATTCTAATAACTATATTTTAGACGCATGAGGGAGACCGGCGTTCGATTCTCAGACATGGATAGTCCTAGCTTTTTGTTTAACAAAAAGACATGCCTTTTATTTAAACACTATTACAATATATATTTTAAATTACTTTCCTAAATGTTTTCAGTAAATAATTAATAAATTTTTTTTTTTAAATAATTATAGCTTCCTATTCATTGCAGTTTATATAATTTTTATCTGTAGCTTTAAGGCATATGTAAATTTGTTCCCCTTGGCAACGCCGGGCAATCTAGTTTGTAGTTCTAAAAAAAAAAAGGTAGTTAAATTGTTGTTTTGTTGTTATACGTACAATCCATGACAAGACATTTGTGTGTTACATTACAAGCCTTTATTCACAATGCAAGAAAATATAAACTATACACAATTGCTACATCCTTTGGTAGCTACGTTTACTGAAGTGGTCGAAGCTTCTCAATCTGTTGGTGCTGGCCCCTGAGGGCGATGCGGTTGACGTGGACGGGTATAGGAACAACAATCTTCGTTTTTTGTTGTCCTCCTTGAGGCTGACCCATGCTTGACCCTGGTCCAGCTATTCTGGGGTGAACGCTACCAGCTTTGACTCTCTTCCATTTAGCTCGCCTGTTTTGGAACCAAATTTTAACCTATGGGATTAAAAAAAACAAAAAAAACAATTATATTATGTTAGTTACGTTTTACTATTTAAACTAAAGCTATTTATTTAATATATTTAAGTACATCTATCTATCTGTCTATCTATATGTCTATCTATCTATCTATCTAATATATCTATCAATCTAACTATCTGTCTATCTGTCTATCTGTCTATCTGTCTATCTGTCTATCTGTCTATCTGTCTATCTGTCTATCTGTCTATCTGTCTATCTGTCTATCTGTCTATCTGTCTATCTGTCTATCTGTCTATCTGTCTATCTGTCTATCTGTCTATCTGTCTATCTGTCTATCTGTCTATCTGTCTATCTGTCTATCTGTCTATCTGTCTATCTGTCTATCTGTCTATCTGTCTATCTGTCTATCTGTCTATCTGTCTATCTGTCTATCTGTCTATCTGTCTATCTGTCTATCTGTCTATCTGTCTATCTGTCTATCTGTCTATCTGTCTATCTGTCTATCTGTCTATCTGTCTATCTGTCTATCTGTCTATCTGTCTATCTGTCTATCTGTCTATCTGTCTATCTGTCTATCTGTCTATCTGTATATCTGTCTATCTGTCTATCTGTCTATCTGTCTATCTGTCTATCTGTCTATCTGTCTATCTGTCTATCTGTCTATCTGTCTATCTGTCTATCTGTCTATCTGTCTATCTGTCTATCTGTCTATCTGTCTATCTGTCTATCTGTCTATCTATATGTCTATCTGTCTATCTATCTAATATATCTATCAATCTAACTATCTGTCTATCTGTCTATCTGTCTATCTGTCTATCTGTCTATCTGTCTATCTGTCTATCTGTCTATCCGTCTGTCTGTCTGTCTGTCTGTCTGTCTGTCAGTCTGTTTGTCTATAAATCCATCGACATATATTGTCCGCTCCACTTTCTCGTTGTTAAAAACATTTTTTTCTTTCCACGTTATGATACTGCATTTGATTGTGCTGGTGTTTACATAAGAAAGCCGTTCTTGGCTACGTTTCTTTTTGTCTATAACCTAAAGGCCCATTTAATTGTAGCCCTAAGAGTTAACTGTGAATCCCCCCCCCCCCCACACCTTACACAGTCGCAGACATTTTCTAAATATTCACTGCGTAATGATCTGTAAAAATCAACCCTTTCAAAAAACGAGATTAATTCGATGAATAGATAATGATTGTGCAGACATAAAATTAATTAATTACACTGTTAAAGGTCATATTGTATTCTATTAGAAAAAAAAAAAAACATCAATATAAATTAAATAAAAATACATAAGGATGGTATTCAAAAGGTAAATGACAATAAAGTATTGAGCACAGCGTATTTGCCTTTGTTGTTGCTGCTGTATAAAGTATGCCTATAACTATAAAGCTATCAGCGCCAACAAGTTTTTCTTTGCTCGAGTAGAAAAACAACAGAGAATAAAATGTATACATTAAGTCAATGGTCGATTGCAAAATTTAATTTTTAAAAATTATTTAGGGATGGGGTGGGGGAGGGGGGGCAAGGACACATCTAGAAGTATCTTCATAGTCTTTATTCGGTTCTTTATCTTCATAGTATTTTTTAAAATAATTATTTCAGGTCGCACGCCAGTAACAACCTAATCATTTAGTCCTCGGTACTCATTATGTCTTCTGACGTGCTAGAAGTGCCACAGTAATAAAAAAAAAAAATATCACCCCTCCCCCTTTCTCAATCCCTTGCGTAGGTCTACCCTTCTGCGTATGTAAAAAAAAGTAAAAACTGCAAGAGACTAACAAGAGACTTACAAGAGACTAACAAGAGACTAACAAGAGACTATTAACAAGAGACTAATAAGAGACTTACAAGAGACTATTAACAACAGACCAACAAGAGACTAACAAGAGACTAACAAGAGACTAACTAGAGACTAACAAGAGACTTACAAGAGACTAACAAGAGACTAACAAGAGACTTACAAGAGACTAACAAGAGACTAACAAGAGACTTATAAGAGACTAACAAGAGACTTACAAGAGACTTACAAGAGACTAACAAGAGACTAACAAGAGACTAACAAGAGACTTACAAGAGACTAACAAGAGACTTACAAGAGACTAACAAGAGACTTACAAGAGACTAACAAGAGACTAACAAGAGACTAACAAGAGACTAACAAGAGACTTACAAGAGACTAACAAGAGACTAACAAGAGACTAACAAGAGACTAACAAGAGACTAACAAGAGACTAACAAGAGACTTACAAGAGACTAACAAGAGACTTACAAGAGACTAACAAGAGACTAACAAGAGACTTACAAGAGACTAACAAGAGACTTACAAGAGACTAACAAGAGACTAACAAGAGACTTACAAGAGACTAACAAGAGACTTACAAGAGACTAACAAGAGACTTACAAGAGACTAACAAGAGACTTACAAGAGACTAACAAGAGACTAACAAGAGCGAACTTTTGGCTACGTCGTACTGACCTGCACTTCGCTTAGCCTCAGTTGAGCCGCAATGGCCGATCTCTCCGTCAGTGACAAATACTTCTTGCTGTGGAACTCCTTCTCAAGCTCCAGAAGCTGGTCGCTGGTGAAGGCCGTCCTCCTTCTCCTGGACTTTCCCCCACCGTCTTCCTCATTGTCTTCATCCTCGCTGCCCTGGTCGCTGGTTGATGACTTGGGGAGGGTTTTGGGGCAGGGCGCCAAGTGAGGAGAAAGCCGCTTCCCGTTGATCTCGCTCGGGCTGATTAGTTGAGTTGTCTTTTGAGCTTCCCCTGCTTGGGATTGGATCCTGCTAGACACAAACGTTTCGCCTTTCTCTCCTTTGTCGTTCAGCATACTGCTCTCGATTGAACCACTTTTGCAGGTGCTTATTCGTTTGCTGTCAGCGGCGTCGTTAGTGAGGGAGACCCCAGGGAAGACGCGAGAGTTGAAGAATCCGCCGTTGGAGAAAAAAGCCAATGGGTTGCCCGTCTGGTGCATCGACACATCCCTGTTGGCAGCGTTAGTCCACCAGTAATTGTCTCGGGATAACTCTGGCTCGATCAAAAATCGACCTTGCGAGCCGGTCGCGAACATTGGTGGTCTCGTAAAATGTATTGGCAGTCCTTGGAAAGTATTATCAGAAATCATAGACTTGACAAAGACGGGTTGTGCCAGATAGGTATTTGGTGGCTGGACAGTTCTTTTGCTGTAATCGTTTAGATATTGATTCGATTCGTTAATATGAGTTATTCGACTATGTTCTTCAGCTTTTTCATTGAATGCATGTTCATCTATTAGAAGCGTCGGAGAAGATTTCGTATCGCTCAAGTTACTCGAGCCGGTGTGCCTCTTTGGCGTTGAGAATTCGGTGAGGTCGGTCACGTTATGAAGACAATATGGATCGTTGTTGGTGGATACCTTAGTGGTTACTCCACTGTATGGACTAGTGTTTACAGAGGTTTGGGCACACATTTGACAGTTTTCTTCTTCACGCCCTTTTGATTTGTTCCGAATCGCTGAATCATTACAGCCATTCTCAGAACAGGCTGAGTTCGTATCGATTCTTTCTCCTTCAAATGTTTGCGATCTTTTCCCTGATAGCCGTTCAGGTGGGCAGAGACCCTCATATACATCATCGCCATCGCCTGCTTCCAAACGAGCGTCACCCGAGTCTCCCAAACGTCTCGGACCTTCACAGTTTTCCAAGGTCGCCAGATTTTCGGCAGAGGCATCACCCAGATCCGATTCCCTGTCCGCAGAAATCGCCCCTGGCGTTGTGTGACCTTGACATCTAATTTCACCGTCGTAGCCTGCTGTGCGTAAGCTATCGTCCCTGTCAAGTTCGTTACCTCGGCTTTCTGGCCGCGTTCCATTGTGCGTAACTTTACAGTTGTTGCATCCCTTTGATAAACCTTGAAGAAAAAGAGAAAATAAATAAATTTCAATCCGCTATTAATTTTGTTTAAACAGTGTAAAAAAAGATCTAAAATAAAGCTTTATCTATGTATCAAATTACAATCAATCGGTTAGTGAAGTTGTTTAATAAAAAAAAATGTTGCATGCATATAGGACTATGTTAAATTATATATAATTACTATAATTTGTTTGTACATGAACCAAAGATGACAAGTTTTAATTTTTAAACAAATCCTTCTTGGCTTCATTTCTCAGTCAAATTTCGGATGGGGTTTAGGATGATAGGGGGCACTTCAAAATTATGCATGAGCTAAAAAAAAATAGTTCCAGTGCCAGTAAACATTTATATTTTCGATGGAAAAAAAAAAGTAGACTAAACATTTCTCTCAATTTCTTTATTACTCTATTTATATTTATTTAATTATCTATTTCAGAGATCAGATTTGAGAATGCTTTAATACGAACAAAATTTCATGTTGCTGTTGTTTTGTTTTATTTGCCATACATACCATAATCTACTGAAATATATACATACAAGCTACATTGCCCGGCGTTGCCCGGGTGAAAAAAAAAGGACTGTATAAGTATAAGCCTTATAATTTATAAGGTGCAGATGAAAATTGTATAAACTACAATTAAAAGAAAGCTATCATCTAATAATTAAATTATTTTTTTAAATAATTAAATTATTATTTTTTTTTACTGAAGAATTTTAGGAAAGTAATTAAAAATAAATATTGTAATCGGGTAAAAAATAGGCAAGTATTTTTATTTAACAAAAATCTAAATTGCCCGTACATTTACAAATTATTTTGTTTTTAAAAGTTAAAAAAAAATTGTAGAAAAAAAAGGATATAGATCATATAGTGTAATTGGAGAATCGAACCCACGTCGCTCGCCCGCATAGCAGTCCCGCTACGTTAACTACTGAGCTATCGAAGACACATCTACGCGTGAAAAATTATTAGATAGTATATAGACCTAGGTTTAAATAGGTCAGTGACACAAACACACGTGATTTCAAATAGACCAATGGGGATCCGTATGCGGCCAAACGGTCTCTTTATATATATATATATAGATAGATATTCTCGTTTCAAAATGTTTAAACATTTTTATTTTACATCGTCTTCCATTATTAGTGAATAAAACTCTTGCCAGGAGCAGTTAACATAAGGTTTTGATTATGTCAGATACATTTTTATTTGTATAAACATGCTACATCTATCACAATTTGAGCCATACGTTTATTTGTATAAACATGCTACATCAATCACAATTTGAGCCATACGTTTATTTGTATAAACATGCTACATCAATCACAATTTGAGCCATACGTTTATTTGTATAAACATGCTACATCAATCACAATTTGAGCCATACGTTTATTTGTATAAACATGCTACATCAATCACAATTTGAGCCATACGTTTATTTGTATAAACATGCTACATCAATCACAATTTGAGCCATACGTCGCAAATGTTTCTATCAACAACTGTGCACTACTAGGGCACTGTAGAAGACGAATGAGCCGATTAACTAATAAATACCGCTAAAATTGAATTTAGATTTATAAAAAGATATTATATACCAAAAACTCCACCATGGCTTTTTGAAATCCCGCCTATAAACTTAGAATTAAACCATAGAAATAAAAAGGATCCTTGCATGGATATGTTCCAAGAAGTGCTACAAAAATACCCAAATTATGTACAAATATACACAGACGGATCGAAAAATGATACAGCGACATCTTCGGTTGCTCTTACCTCAAATACAAGTAAAAAAAGAAAATATAATTCCAGTATCTCAATAAATACTGCAGAGGCTTTAGCAATATGCCTGGCATTAGACATTGCAGAGGAATCAGAAAACCAAAATTTTGTTATTTTATCCGATTCGTTATCTTGTCTTACTGCTATGGGAAACTGTAATACCAGGAATATATCTGCCTTGGACATTTTGACAAAATACCAATCAATATATGAAAGAGGCAAACGTGTCGTTTTCTGTTGGGTTCCTGGTCATGCAGGGATAGATGGAAATGAAAAAGCTGACAGAGAGGCTAAAGCCGCCCTGTTGTTATCAGAGAGTATTATCCCAATACCATATCGAGACTTGAAACCTTTAATAATTAAACATGAAAGACAAACATGGACTAACTTCTTGAAAACCGAATGCAATAAACTGCAGTATTTGGAAAATTCAAAAACCTGGCATGATACAGGCCAACTTGTTCGAAAGGACGCAGTTATTCTCTGCAGACTACATACAGGACATACGAAACTAACACATTCGTTTATCTTAAATCGAGAAATGGCCCCAATGTGTGCTTTCTGCAATGCCAACTTAACAGTGTCTCACATTTTGTTGGAATGTAATACATTTGATGACATTCGACGTAAATTCTATTACTGTAGAACTCTTCATGAACTTTTCAGCAAAATTAAACCAAAACATATAATAAACTATATTAAAGACATACAACTGTACAACAAAATCTAAAGATACAAGAACAATAAAATGGATACAAGAGAAAAATGACAACAACGTTATCAAAAAGGCCCTATATAACCTTCGATGTTGATGAGCCGGAAATTCAACAATTCAATTCAATTCAATTCAATAAATACCACACCACGCCCTATTCCATCCCGGGTTATAATAATATAGGGGGAAAATGTATAAATATCTTAGAGAATAAATAAACAATGCCATGGGTGTCAATACTTGTTATGCTAAGAGCCATAAATCACATCAAAAGGTTACATTTGATTCCCCCCCCCCCAAGGGCAGTGAGGGCACCCTTAGTTAATTATTCTTTTACGCCTACTTTTATACTTTTCTGTTTTTCTTTCACATTCTCCCTGTCTTTCTTTTTTTTCTCTTTAATATCTCCCCCTCTCTTACTATCTTTCTCTCTTTCCTTCAATATCTGCCACACACATTTTGCTATTTCTCTCGAAGGCTCTTTTCCTTTCTCCTACTCTTTTTTTTTCATTCTCTCTCTCTCTCTCACTCTCTCTCTTTCACTCTCATTCTTTCAGACACATTCTTTCTCTCCCATCCTGTCTTAATCTCTCCCCCCCCCCCCACACAATATTTCTTTTCTTAATCTGGTGCTTTCTCCTATCCTTTTCTTGTTTTCTTAACTTACATACTTTTATTTTTCTCATTCAACATCTCCCCCCCCCCTCACCACCCACTCACTCCTAAGTTTCATATTTTGTCTCCGCCTTTATCTTGTTTCCCACATTCCATTCATCATTTTCTTTACAATTCTTTTTTTCAGCGTAAGACTATAATCGTATATAACCATAAAAACCACAAAAACCACATAGTAAATCCTGTTACACTTCCCTTTAATCCTGCCTCTTAATCCTTTTATTTCATTCGTTGTTGTTGCGTGTAGTAACATATTTTAACATATAGTAACATATAGTAACATATAGTAACATATAGTAACATATTTTAACACTAAAAGTGTTTATCAAATTTCGGAAATACATCGCATTAAAAACAAAATGTATTAAAACAGCATTTTTACAAATCTTGAGATAAATCCTTTTCAGTTCTTATTCCATTCAAGTAAGATTGAGGAAGACTGTTTTAAACCCTAGTGCTACTGAACAGTAACAAGTTAAATTGTATGACCAGAATTTTAATGACTTATAGGATATTTTATTATTAAAAACAATAATTAAAAAAAAAATTACAAACTCCTAACCATAAATTTGATGTTTTATTGTTTGGTTTTATATGTCTAAGTCGATGTATGTTGAGATAATACATTTTTACTGATGGCTTACAGCGGTTGTCCCAACGTTTATCTCAAGGGCCGCCAATAAGGAAATAATATATAAAAAAAGAACTAAGTTATATTTTGGGTGCTTAGGTAAGAGTGGTAAGAGACATACTTTTTAGACTTTATCGAAAGAATGTTTGTCTGGCATTGACTGCAAGCGATTAAACCTCTCTGCAGACAGGCTAACAGAAAAATAAGAATCGAAGGAGGATTATGTGATTTAAAATAAAAAATTGTATGCCACCCTTGTCAAAACTTGTTACTGTTTGGTATACGTCACTTAATGTCCGGTCCCATTATTTTACTGTTTGGTATACGTCACTAAATGTCCGGTCCCATTATAGTTTAACACTAGTCGTGAGATTTTATATTTGTATTTATTAGAGTTTTTAAAAACTTTGTATTGTCACATTTTAATAACAAGCTTTAAAAAACTGATTTATTTCCAACACTTGAATGTATTAATGACACTAGTGAACTCTATGAACCATTTGGATCTGCTATAGCCGCAACTGTAATGTTGTTAGGTTATAGACCTACTTACAAAAAACACAAAAAAAAACAAAAACAAAAAAAAAAACAACTGTGTGTATTCAGTGTATTGTGGAAAAAAAATGTATCTAACGCTTTATGATTTAGCTGTATTAATACATATTTATTAGCGTTATTTTAAAAATGCTTAGCATCTAATTTTAGGTCTTAAACTAATTCAAACTGTATCCTCACAGAATGAAGGCTCCAATTGAAGTGAAAATAATATAATTTTTTTTTGGGGGGGGGGGGGGGGCATATATTGTAGAAATACTTTGGGAACATTCCGTGATTAGAAAAAAAAAATGGAAAAGCGCCCTGGATATAGCTACTAAAACAAACAGGCGCTCTTTTAATTGTATTTGAGTGCTCCGAAGTTAGAAAATAAAAACTCTTCAGTATTAAGACAATATTATAGCCTTCATATATCATTATTAGATATGCAATACACACATAACATTCAATATGGTTAATAAATTATGTTTTTTTACTCTAGATATTTATAAGTTTAAATGTTATAAAAAAACAACAACATCCCCCTCCTCCCATCCTAAACCCAAACTTAAGACTGGCATTTGTTTTTGTGGAATTTCAGCTGGACACAAAGAGTAGGGCAAAGATTCTATAGAGAGAAAGAGAGAGGGGGAGAAAAAATTAGCATGGCGGATGGGGGGGGGGGGGATAAGAAAACGGAAGTTGGTTAGTTTGAACGCTCGAAAAGTCTTAAAATCTTAATTCGTTGAAAAACGTTCAAAGTTTATCGGTGAATTCACACATCATGTCCATTGACTGACAGCATGCAGCCATGCAGAAAAAGCCAATTTCTGACACTGAATGGTTAGAGAAAAGGAGAAGGGAGGGGGTGGTATGTTCTTCTCCTGGATGAGACCCATGTCTTTGACAACGCTTTTTCTTCTTTTCTTTCTCTCTCGCGCCCTCCCTCCTCTCTCTCTCTCTCTCTTCTCTCTCTCTCTCTCTCTCTCTCTAGCTCTCCCTCTTACAATCTTAGGTCTTTTGAAAGTTGAGAGGTTTTTTTTTTGCGCCTTGTGTGAAAGGGTGTCGGCTGTATTGTCCAATGCACTGAGTTTTTAATTGTTGTGTTTCTTCTTTCTTTTTTTTTTTAATCTTAAGACTTGCTGTCGGTGGGTGTGATTGGGGCTGAGAAGGGAGCATCCAGTCTTTTGATCCTTGGGGGAGGAGTTCGTTGTTTTTTAATTGTGAATGAATGATACCAAGACATGAAGCTGTGACAGAGGCGGGGGGGGGGGGGGGGGGCGCACTAAGGCGCTAACAGAAGACGCACACACACACACAATACTGGGAGGGAGGGGGGGTATAAGAATATGAGGAGATAATGTTGTGAATGACGAAGTGGAATGAAATGGAGAACTCGACATTTTACCCAGACTTTGACTCGACTCTTTTTGACAGTTTCCACAACAAGCATATTGTTTTCTACTGAAATATATTTTGATGGTCAATTCAACATTTTGATGGTCAATGCAACTTTTTTTATGGTCTATTTAACATGTTGATGGTTTATTAGACATTTTTATGGTCTACTTAACATTTTGATGGTCAATTAGACGTTTTATCGTCTATTAAACAGCTTGAAAATGGGGGAAACGATGCACTAAAGTAGGCAGTGGTATTTAAAATGTGTTTATATATAAATATATATATTGGATGTGACAGATGCATGTTATATCAAACGGTATCGATGAAACCTTACATTAGAATCGAGCTAATACCCCCGTGGTGCCTACAAATTCATTGCAGCACGAATGTAAACATCTGGACAAAGTATGATTAGGTTCATAAAATACATCAAAACAGTACTAGCAGTTAAATGATGAAAACAAAATGTCTGCAGTAAATGAACTACAAGTGCCTCGTCTATGAAAGAATAGGTCCAGAACAAAAAATGTCATTGCTTTAATGAACAATTAATTATTTTTTTTAAACAAACGAAAGATTAAAAAAATGGTTAGCAATTAATTAGTACCAACCTTTGGTTTCCGGATAATTATCACCCCTGATAGTTTCGTTGTCATTATCACTTCCTGTAGAGCAGTCAGAGTCTGCAGAATCGCTCCGAGTTCTTTCCTCATTCCCCTGCCTGATATCACCACGCTCTGGTCTTGGGGATTCCCTGGGCAGCCCCAACCGAATAGGCGGCTCTGTGTCTGGTTGTGGCGTTTCGTTTGCGCCCCTGCCCTCGTATGTTTCCAGGGGTGGACCCGAAGACACATCGCTGCTCTGCAGAATCTGAGCCCTGGGCGACCTGGACAAGGGTGACCTGGGCGAAGATGATGACCTTGACCTCGGACTGTTGTTCAACGAAGAATTAGACCTGTCTGCATATTGTCTGTAGTCTTCAAATGCTTTACATTTTTTCCACCGCGACATGTTTTCATGCGGTGCATCCGGGCTTATGGGCCTCTTGCCATTTGTGTGATGGAGGTTCTCTATGCCGGGATCTAAGTTGGGAAAAGAAAACGGTTGCGGAAAACTTCTGAGCAAGGTCGGGTACGATAAAAGCGACTCGGCAGTAATGTATGAAAGCCCTCGCGGCGCTGTGAGCCTCGGATAATCCGGTGTAGGGAGCACTTTCTGGTGCGTCTGGTTAGACTGAATCCTTTGGCAATGGGGCGGAACTAGTGGGTGGTGCAATATGCTCACTCCGTACCGCGAGAAAACGTCCAAAGCCGGGCTAGTGATATGAGGCTGCAGGAAATTTAACTCCGACTTTTGCCTTGTGAGATCTTGCTGTGGGCGTAGATAGTGGGCATTAGCGGCGATGGGTGCGCCCGAGGGCGATGACGATGAAGGGAGATTATCACCAAGGCTGGGCCTGGAGGTTTCGTTGAAATACTTCAGAAATACATTGTCCCTGTAGCTGTCATAGAGCTGCGTTGGTCTGGTCGTATAGGCGGATCCTGGGCCCAGCAGTACGTCCACAGAAAACGCCGATGGCAAGTGCATTGTGGATTGACCAGAATACATGGCAAGCACATAAAGAGGATCACTTTGGAAATTTCAGAACCCCCAAAAGAAAATCTTGTCTTTCCTTTTTCTATTCCATTTCTATTAATAAAGCTGTTGGCATAACAGTGATAGAAATAAATCACTGTTATTGACTAGATAAATGGCGTAGCTTGTATTGACTTGGGACATTGCTAGAAATTTTCGCTTTATGCACTTTTAGTATTTAGCGCTCAATGGCAACCTCATTCCATCACTTTTCGAAATAAAGAAAATAAGAAAGTTGTTAATGAGACATCTAATTAAAATAATAAAGCTATATTTTAGTACCTGTGATAAAACATTGCCTGTTTAAGTTTTATATTATATTTACTAAAGATGGGATGGTAGCACCATGTCCATCTCGAGTGTTGTGTCTTTAAAGAGTCAATTTCTCTATATATTAGCAATGTTTATAGAAGAGAGTTGCTGCACATTATTGTTATAAATTTGAACATTAACATTTAAAATCAGTATTCGAACAAAACTTATAGTTCAATTAATTCTACATTTTTACAAGAGTGTATTTAGAAATTATTATTTTTTGTATGGCATTTTTTCACAGCAATTGTAACTTTGCTTTGGTTCATCTATTTTTTTTTTAATTGCTTTCCATTCTCCAGTTTATTAATGCAACGAGAGCTGTAAAAAGGCATATCATTTTATCAGTTTGTTCTCTGCTGCGTTTTTAAAAAGTGTATCATTAAAACCTAATTAGTAGGCCTCGGTTGGCCTATGATTGTGTTAGGTTGATATTTAGAGATAACATTTTTATACCCTTTTTATACCCTTTTTTATAACTAAAATATCCTTCTATCTTGTAATCTAACTACTATTCTGAATTCAATTCAAATATAAGTAATGGTGTTAACAATGACAGATCATTAGGCCCCTAAGCCTACAGATGTAACGTTTTCTTGTTGTTTTCCATTTTACTTTATCATTTTATTTAAATGAAATTATCAAGCACATATTTTATTTTGAAGTTTAATTAATTAACTAACTTTTGTGAATCACAAAATATTGAAGAATACAATTTAATATATAACTATTTCTTACTAAACTGTACTCAAATAGTCGAAGTAATAAGTTTATAAAAATTATAGGTCTCTGATAATTGAGCTTAGTGTTTTATGTATTTATGTGCACTGAACTATAAAAAGAATGGATAGCTCCTCCTTCATAAATTTGCTTGTGCAAAGTGATGCAAGCGAAAACTAAAAATTCACACAATCACTGATCAATATAATGCAAATTGTTTTTACAAATTTAATGCGCACCACTGATCTATAGATAGATCATTGATATATAAAGCCAATTTGCCAAATTGGGATTTAAAAAAAGCCAAGATCTTGGAGAAAAAGCCAAGGTGTGGTATCACTGCGGAATAGATATTTAGTAATCATACAAACTAAGTAGTTAATGTAATGTGTAAACAAATACATTAACATTTTTAGTAATATAATATTAATATAATTTTAAAATACATTTTTTTACAATTCGATCATTTCAAAGTTATATATTGTAAGCCATTTATTCACTTTCTATAAAAGAAAAAAACATTAGAAATATTAGCTTAAATGAAACTTTGGAGAATTCGATAATATATCTATATCTGTAAGCTTACATATATCAGTGATTGTACACAAAAATAGCGGAAGCTTGCATCAATAATTCTTCTTCCGTGCCTTATCCATTCTTTTTATAGATCAGTGATTTATGTGTTATGACAAATACACTGTTTACTTCGGTCCATGTTTTTGTTTCTCCGTGATTTGTAGGCTATATAATGAATACGCCTACTTTAATTGTATAGATCTTGGTGTATAATCTTTGAGTGTTCATTGAAATTTATTGTGTACAACAAAAACACATGTAGATGCTGTTTCTTAGTAAAGTATAATAAAATATTTTATTAAATACAGTTTTTCTTTATATTAAACATAGTAAATACTAATAATGCTTACATATTATGAATTATTTTATAAGCAGTGATTTGCAATTAAATTGTGATATAATTTATATAAATTGGATATATATAGGCCTATATATATATGCTTTCTATATATTTATGTTTTTGTTGCTACATATTATGCCAATAATCTAAAGAAAAAATTTCACTGCAACTGCTCAAGTATGCTTAACTATTGTTCCTTCATTTCTTTCACCCCTATGGTCCATAGCTTGCTTATAAAAGTTCCACTTTTAAAGTTTGTTAAATATTAAAATCTAACAATATAGACTTATATAAAATTAATCGATACTTTATTGCAATAGTCAATAGAGCAGGGGTCGGGAACCCATGGCTAGCGAGCCAGATGTGGCTCTTTTGATGGCTGCATCTGGCTCGCAGACAAATGTTCGATTATTAAAAAATGTTTCTTTAGACTTTTTGATCTACATATTAATGGCATATCAATATTTCATTCTACAAATGAGCTAAAGTCTACTGCAGCTCAGTATCAGAAGAATTCAGAGACACAATTATTGTACTTTTAGTGTTGAAATTACACAAAATGCACACATTTACTTGAATTTTTAGTTTTAAACATAATGTATGGCTCTCACAAAATTACTTTTCAAAATATATGGTATCCTATGGCTCTCTAAGACAAAAAGGTTCCCGATCCCTGCAATAGAGTGATCAATCTTTTTTTTTTCTGAGATGCTATATTTTTTTTTAGCAAACAGTAGACATAATCCCATTAATAAATGTCAGTGAAAAATGAGTTAATAATATTATACGACTAGAGCTAATTTTTAAATATATCAGTGTTTTAAATGATGTTAAACTACTGGTTTTCCTGGTATGTACAGGTAACTCATTCCATGCCCGTATGCCACTCGGCAAGAAAGAGTTTTTGAATTATATTCATTTGTTATTGCCTGTGGGATAGAAAACTGTTTTTGTTTTTATGTTTATCAAAGCATTGTAATAGATTGTTATTGTGTTGTATTTCTAAGTTAGAATTTAATGGCTAAGATTAATTGTGTTGGTCTTCTATTACTCAGCCTCCACAGCAAAATAAGGATATTCAAAGCAACGTTCTAAGTATAAGTAATGCTGGACAACTACAACATACTATCATTGGCCAAAATCTACGCGAGATAATATATTATTATGCATTTTGTTTTTCTATATGAGATAAGAAAAGTGTTTTTGTCCTTATGTTTATCTAATGTTTTCTTAGATTTTTTTAATTACTTCATCAATATGAGGATTCCAGGATAACTTGTCATTTTTTATTACCCCTAAGTACTTTCTATTTTTAGTTTGGTTTAGGTCTTTACAATGAATGAAGTAGCTTGTTATGTATTATTATGTGTTTCTTTTTCTTCTTCTATACTATTTATAATACTTGTTTGAGACAAATAATGTGTTTCCAGTTGATATGATAAAATATTATGTAGGCTATTACTAGATTGTTGCAATAATATATATAGCTTACGTTATGAAGAGCTCATTTGAATTAATTGTTGGACATCAGTGTAACGCTTGCAAACAAATTAAATGATCCAACTCCAAGTCTTTTACAGGGAATTTATATTATATATTATTGGCTTTAAGAATTTTAGTATAGGCCATTTATAGCTAAAATTTTAGGCATAAAATTCATAAATATTTTATACAAATTATACAAATTAGACTGAATATATAGTATGCTCATCATAATATTAAAACTAAACTTTTTGATGCCAAAGTTTATATGTTGTATGATTTAAGTTTGTTGAAGTTGATTTTTAGCTAATTTTAACTATTTGAAGCTTTCTCTTCATTGTAGTCCGTACATTTTTTATGGTTTACTCTGACAATGCCGGGTAATTTTGCTAGTATATATATATATATAATTACTAAATTTTAATCAGAGTAACGTTGAAGAAATGTAAAATAGTCATACTAGTACACATTTTAAACACTCACAAGATACAAATACTATATAGACCTACTTCGGAAGAAGTCTGTTAATGTTTATATTATACATACAATTTAGAAAACAGTTCTTATTCGTTTATAATTCCGCTGCAAATATGTGAAATGAAATGTAAAATGCCTAACCCATAATTTGTGACATAGGCAATGTGTGAAGATAGTATTTTCAAAGAAAATGTAGATGTATGAATGGTATAAGCTATGTAAAATGTATTATATAATATTTAGCGATAATTTTAAAAGTACATTACATAATCAGCATGATTATGAACAGAAA
This sequence comes from Anisus vortex, assembly GCA_949126835.1. NCBI lineage: Eukaryota > Metazoa > Mollusca > Gastropoda > Planorbidae > Anisus > Anisus vortex. Next base: position 30,936,483 of record OX421500.1, read on the forward strand.
CAGATCTAATTAAAATGCACAAAACAACAAAAACAAATAAACAAACCAAACTTTGGTACAAAACATTTTAAAAAAGTAAAATGAGATAGAAACCAAAAAATAAAACAAACAAAAAGATTTGACATCCTTCTAGAAACTCTTAAAACTATTTATTATTAGGCCATTTATTTAAATTAGGCTACCATGCGTTTACTGGCTGTGCTTAATTTTTATTATTTATATTTTTTTTTAGGCTTAACCTGGCTTATATGTGAAGAATAAATGTCCAATTATATATCATTATAAATTATAAATAACAAATACTTTTGTGTTCTTTATGGAATTTAAATTTGGCTTGAGAAAGTTAATTAAAAATAAACAAATGAAATGTCCTTGCGGGTCTATTTAAACTACACAAATGTAACAAATTAATTGTTAAAACTAAAACAATATTAGCATTGAATATTTATAGCTAAAGACAAAGATCTATAATTAAACAATGTTTACAAACTAGGTCATGCTAATTATAAGCTTAGGCCTAATTTTGTTTTTCTTCAAAATGTATTCAGTTTCTTAGTCTAATATAATATTTGTATTAACATAATAAATAAAGAACCTAATTGTATATTATATTTTTTTGGTTACATTTTTCTTTGTAGGCTATATAGGTAGGCCTATTTTCAGTTTGCCTTAAGGTAATTAATTACAATTATGGCTGCGTTTTGGTACTTGTATAGGCCTTTTTGGACTATTTGCATAAAGGCCCCTTTTTTTTCTCAAAAATGTTTGCATCATAGGCCTACGTGTGCAATTCTGTAGTGGTATAAAATGTGCTCTTAAAAATAAAGAAATTCCGATTTTCTAAAGGCGTGTTCGCGTGTGTGTGTGTATATAGGGGATGGAAGGTCTAATGATCGAATGTCTATAATAATATATCAAATTAAGGGGGAAGGAAGCTTATCTTTAAAGCCTAAAGCATTTAATTAAAATAATATAGTATATTTAAACTAAATTACTATAACATTAGTAATTTAGACTATTAGACTATAGTATAGGCTAGTAATGACAGTCAATAGTCGAGTGTTTACATCTATATAGGACTATAGCCTACTGACGATACTCTACATGTAAATTTAATTGTAACTTACGTTTCAGTTCTCATTTGCTCAATAATTTGTTACAACGTTTCCAACGATGATGTTATTACTTCACTTCTGTGGATCAAGAGCCCATACTCGCTAATAAAAAAAAAAAAACAAATTGTACAATTCCATATTCCCAGGGACGTACTTCTCATTTGCTCTCATCTAAATTATCCTGGACTACAGCACACACAAAACAGAACTGTTGAAAGAGAGAAGGACAGATGTGAGTCTGTTATGCCGTCATCAGTGGTCTGACAAATTGAGAGGCGATTTCAAGGGGACGGGGGATGGGGAGTGGAAAGGGTGTTGTTTACTCTCCCTGCGATTGATCGTGTGCGCCTTACCCCCCCCCCCTTCCACCACCACCCCTCCTTTTACTTCGTTTTTCCAGTCGTAGCGGGCGGTCGTCAATGATATCAGGCTACACATATTTTTTTTTAAATGTCTGCGTGCCTCGGGGGGAAGGGGTGTAATGTATCCGCTTCATGATTGGACGCAACTCCGCGAGGCTGGAGTCTGTCTTGCCTTGAGATTGGCATGTTGGTTGACTCCTCCCACTTTCTTCGAAAGCCCGACACTCGTGTTGAAAAATAGAAATAATAGAAAGTAGGAGATAGCTAAGAAATTAGTTGTCGCCTGAACTTGATTCATGGAATACAGACTGCTACACACTTCTACATAATGATAGGCCCTACACACTGCTACATACTGATACACACTGCTACATACTGCTACATATTAATACACATTGCTACATACTGATAAACACTGTTACACGCTGCTACATATTAATACATGCTGCTATATACTGATACACACTGCTACAAACTGCTACATACTGCTACACACTGATACATGCTGATAAATACTGATACACACTGCAACATGTTCATACACACTCCTACATATTGATAAAAACACTGCTACATATTGATACACATTGACATTGCTACACACTGCTATAGCCTACACTGCTACACACTGCTAACCACGGCTACCCACTGCTACATACTGCTACACACTGCTACACACTGCTACATACTCCTACATACTGATACACACTGCTACACATTGCTAGACACTGCTACTCACTGCTAGCCACTGCTACCCACTGCTACCCACTGCTACATACTGCTATACACACTGCTACATACGGCTACATACTGCTACGCACTGCTATACGTTGCTAGATACTGCTACCCTCTGCTATAGGCCTACATTTATAGATTCTGCTAACCACTGTCAGTCAATGTTAAGCAATGCTCAATGATGCTACATATTGCTACAAACTGCTATAATATACATATTGCTGTAAACATTAACATTCTGCCAAAAAAAAAGAAGAAATATTTTTTATAATATATATAAAAATATAATAGCGTTTAGTGTAGTGTAGTATTTGATTGATTGATTGATTTTAAGACTTATATAGCGCATATCTCGTTGGGAACAGTTCTATGTGCTGTAAACACACTGCTGCCTGCTGGAGCAAATACGTTTACAGGCCCAAAACTCCTGTAGGGCGACAGGGATCCGTCGGTGGCGGGGGTAGAACCCGCGACGTGTCAGTTAGTTTTCGGTTGACAGTCCGGTGAACTAACCGCTGGACCAACCGGATTCACTTTAATAGTATATTTCTTGTAAATGTCCACAAAAGCATTTATTGACTTAGGTATACATCCTTACACTCCTATCAGGGTCTGGGCCATACACTATAGATCTCCAGACTTCTTTATCCATCGCAATTGTTTTCATTTTTTTTTTTCAGGTGTAGCCTAATCCATTTTTAAAGTGTCAGCCTCTAAGTCACGTTGCCAGTTGTTTCTTGGCCGGCCTCTATTTCAAAAGAGTATACTCGAATCTGTCCAGCCCCATCTTTTTTTTTTCCTAACTTCGGGGGAAATCGGCTGCAGGTCCTTTTCCTAATAGTTTCAGGTCAGCGAATCTGGAGAATAATTCTGAATGTCTTGATTTGTCTGACGGTGGCCTTGGTTGACCTCCAGATTTCTGCTCCATCTTGCAGTGTCAACTTTATGTATGTAATGAAAAATCGGTTCCTAGTGGATAGATGAGCTTTTTTTTTTGAAGAATGGGCCTGCAATATTTCTTTATCTCTGTGTAGGACCAAGTTGGTGTTAGCTTTCCAGATTCTCATCCTTACATCGACATCTACTCCGTCAATGATTCTACTTTGTTATGCAATGACTACTTTATCTTGTAGCTTTTAATTCAGTGCAATAAGTTCCGAGATATTTGAATTAATGTATTACATTGGCAACAATGTACTACCCTTCCCCTCCCACTTTATATGTTCGATACCAATTTTAATAAGTTGGATAAGTAACAATTCTGAGTACCCATAGCAGGCTACTACGTTGCAGTAGACAAACTTACTCTGTTAATAGCTAAGAGGAAAAAACTCTAGGAACTATAGGCCTATGCACTTTGTCGAAAGCAATACAATATTCAATACAGAGTGTACTATAAAATATCAGAATTGGTAGTGGAGGGTGTCGTAGAATTAGGCGAAAATTCCAATGGCGGAAAGTAAACAAATTGCTAAAATAAATTACTTTAACAAAAAATAATGAAAACGGTTAAGACATAAAAAGCCAGTGCTTTTTTTGTGACGGTACGCACCGGTACGGCGTACCGGCACCTTTTTCAATGTGGGGAAAAAATTATTACTTTTCTTGTATTTTAACGTTTTTTATTAATTTATTATATTATTAGTTTGTTAAAATTGTTTCTCTGATGTACAGGGCTGTTGTTTGTAAGCTTTCCAGTGAAATAAGTAGGTTTTATATTAAATCTGAGGATGATCGTGCATCTAAAGACTAATTCTTTTTTTTATTCATAGGGAATACGAAGCATGCCTCTACATTTCACGCGTAAAAGCCAGCACAATACCCAGCCCCCTATACTCTGTCCAATAAATCTTAAAGCTGGTTAGACTCTCAGAGAAAACCATCAAACTTGGGTAATAAATATTAGGATTCGAACCCAAGCTCTCAATAATGTCAAACCGATGAGCGCCATGCTGCTTGGTCTCCATTGGCTTATCGCCAATCGATGAATTAGATTTACATAAATATTTATTTCATAAAAATATTTACACTACAGGATTTAAATAACAACTACTATATTAGACTTTTTTTTTAGTGGTCTAAACATTAGGGGAGTAATGTGACGTCAGAGGGAAAACATTTCTTTGTCTTTTTCTTTCGGCGAGTTATTTCAAGGCGTGGAGTGATGATATGAGTTTGCCTGTGTATTGTGGAGGGTGTTGAATTATAATGGAACGAAATAAGTGACTTCATTTGCTGTAACCAAACTTCCCTATTTACACTCGGCCAAATCCCGAGCGTTATATAACCTTAAAGAATAACCATAATGGTGGCTTTATAGTAAAGAGCCAAATCCAGTTAACAGTCAATAACGATAAATACATTTAGGGCCGCAGTGTGGCGGTAGGCCGCGGAGTGGCAGTGTCCAAAATACCATGGACCCTGGCACGAACATCTAATAATTGTCTCTCAAAAGCAGAAGTAATGCTTAACTCCCATTTAAAAATTTGTGTTAAGAGTCAACAACGTTCCACCTCCACCTTATCAGCCCCCACCCACGTCGCTTCAACGTTCAACGCATGCAGCCTTTTAAAGATGTTGAAGGGAGAAATGGAGAAAAAAAAACGTGTGGCGAGGGGGTCGGGGGTAGAGGGCGCCGCATTCATAAACGGCTTTTCAATAGAGTGTACTATTTCACAGGATGCGGCGAGGAGGGCAATAAAAATCAACCGGTATAATTTCGGCGCCATTTCGCTAGTCACGAATCCGTTTAGGGAGGGCGGGAAGGACGGGAAAGGGGGGGGGGGGCGGCAAATTTTGTTATTTGTCGATAGCTTTTTTTTATAAACGAAAGAAATTTATCTATACGTTTTCATTTTTTATAATTTCACGTTGGGGGTGGAGAAATTTTTATCCATATTCAAACAAAAAAAAATAGTTTTCTTAAGATCAATTTTTAACATAAAATAAAATGACTAACACACTTAGTGTTTACATAGTGACCTTATAAAAGGGCCTATAAAGTTATTTGGTTCCAATGTTCAATGATATTCTGGCACGTGTAACTGATGTATGCAGTAGATCAGGGGACGGCAACCTACGGCACGCGTGCCATACTTGGCAAGCAGAGTTTTTTTCAATGGCACGCGGAAGACCACCCAAAAATACTCTTCTTCAAGAAATTGAGTGCTAGAGCATAATTACTTTTAAGCTTTTGGCACGCTGACTGAATTAGAAATCCTGCTTTGGCACACTATTATCAAAAGAGAACAACTACAAACGACTGTCTGGCATTGAGTACAAGGAAACAAAGAGCTCGGCAAACTGGCTAATAGAAAAATGAGAAGTGATTTATGAGATAAGATCGTACAATTAACCCAATGCCCTACAGCTCACATACATAGTCTAAAAGCAACTACGAAATAATAGATTTAGCGTTGGTCGTAAAACAATAACAAAAAACATAGTATTTGAATCGACTAACTCCGCCATTGTGAGGAAGTGATTCCGAATTGTTAGTGTTTATAATAAAGTTAAACTGGCAACGGGATATATTATATGTATTGACTAGGATTACTGGAGGGTTCTTCAAAGTAAAAGGGGAAATAATAAGATACAATCGGTATTATTGACACAGTATCAGGAAGTAAAAGCTGTTTTGAGTGTCTCCCCCTCCCCCACCGACCTCAATCTACACACACAGACACCCTCCTTCACGTTGTGTTGCCTAATGACGTCAAGGGTAGATGGAAAAGTTGAATTTTGATATACACATGATATTTTTTGTCGAATCGAAATAAAGTTGTCTAAGGTGAGGGCGGAAGGAGCGGTTCAAGAAATAGTCTACATTTAAAAAATAATATACTTAGTATATTTAGACTCACTTAGTTGTAAAGATGTAGTCTAACAGTCTAAGGCCAGGAAAGAGAGAAATAGCGAGTTAGAGAGAGAGAGAGAGAGAGAGAGAGAGAGAAAGGGACGCGAGACAGTCGTGGAAACGGAGAAAAGTAGCAAGATGATGAAATACAGATTGAAAGAGTGAAAGATAGAAATTAAATATGTATATATATATATGTGTGTATAGAGGTAATTAAGCTATAATGATAGAAAGAGAGTCAGCGAGAGAGAGAGAGAGAAAAAAAGAAAAAAAGACGAGTCACAGAAAAAATGAGATGTAGAAAGAAAGAATGTCAGAGTTAATACAAATAGAGAGAGAAAAAGAAATTTTGACATAGGAGTGAAAACACACAAAAAAAAATTGCCGCAACCCGGGATCGAACCAGGGACCTTTAGATCTTCAGTCTAACGCTCTCCCAACTGAGCTATTTCGGCAGTTATTGCCATTTTAATTGGAACCGACACTTATTTTTGTTTTTAAATTAAAGACCTCTGTCGCTACGAAGTCAATAAAATGCAAATCAGCACTCTAGAAAATACAGCTAGTACAGCTACGCTACACACACACACATACACACACACATACACACATACATACACACACAAACACACAAACACACATACACACACACACATACATACATACACACACACACATACACACACACACACACATATCATACAATAATTTTAAGACATACAATGGTCAGTGGTTCCCAAACTTACCATACCGGTACTCAAATTGATAAAAATAAGTAAAATGAACAATCAATTATAATTTTTTTTTACATTAAAAATGTAATTTTTGAAAACACCTTTTTAACTACTAGCTTGTTTTCATTAGTACGCATTTACTTCTTGTAATAGCGACCTTTTTAAACAGCTTTTCACGTTATGGCGACCCCCAACCATATAGCCTACATTTTCTCGTCGCTACCTTATAACTGTAATGAGCTACTGTTATAAAAAGTAATGTAAATATCTCATATAACTGAAATGTGCTACTGTTATAAAAATGTAATGTAAATATCTCATATGCAGGATGTATTTTAAGTGTTACAAATTGAACTTAATTAAAGCACAGTGAAATATTTATTTCTAATTACAACACAACGTCTGTGCTGTACAGTGCTTTCTCATCGGCTTACACAACGAAGATCATCTTTCACAACAAGTCTCTTGTAAATTTAATAATCAACAAACTGGAAAGCCCTGTTTCACAAAGATATGTTGTTGATGATGGAATAAGGCGCAACACAGTCTCAGACAGAATAGTAAATGACTGCTCATGATTTTTGTAATTCACATTGTAAAGAAATTAGTTGTTAATACATTAAATGAACTTCTCTTGTGTTGTCTCAGAAACATCTTCAAATTTGACTGTGCATGACCTACTTTCAAGTGCTAATGAAGTGTCAGATAAATTAGAAAGGTACGATGAAATTTCGTCTGCAAGCACGTGCAAGTGTACTTTCACAAAAATCAATATCGTAAAAATCATTATCGTAATCCTTTTATCTGGTTCAATGTCATTTTTCTCAAAGAAAGCAGATAAGTTAAGCTACATGCACATTAATTTACATCCAATTTTTTATGCCAAAGCTAAATTTTTATTTAGAATAATCCGATCTTTTCAGACAAATTAAGGTTGGTTACAAAAATTAACTTATCCTTGCAGTGATAAATTTTACTCATTCATTAAAGATTTCAAAGATGTCAACAAAGTAAGTTATTTTCTGCAGTTCAATTTTATCGCCATATAGTGCTTTGAACTGCAGTCTTGCTTTCTATAAGAAATGACCATTATTATTATTATAAAGTTTAAGAGTTCTAAGTTTATCAGCTCAAAACATGTTGTTTATTTTTTCCTCTCGACAACCATCTGACTTCAGTGTGAAATAGTAGTTCGCAACTGTTTAAAGTATGTATGAGATGGGGTTTGTGCGCTGATGTCATCACACCGGGTATTCGTACGTGTATGTTTCTGCATGCACATAATAAGTATAGAATTAAATAAAAAAAAACACAAAAAAATGCTTGCTAAATCTAATCAAGGGAGATAAAAGTCCTAATTTTAAGTCTCTGGACCAATGATTTTATAAAACACATTTTTTACTAAACAATTTGCATTTGAGAAAAATAAAATATTCAATATACGTTAACAAGTAGCCTACCGGTACTTAAATTGATAAAAATAAATAAAATGAACAATCAATTTTAAGCATTTTTTACATTAAAAATGTAATTTTAAAAACACCTTTTTAGCTACTAGCTTGTTTTCATTAGTACGCATTTAATTTTAGTAATATCATAATGAGTATTGAGATTGTTTAAATATTAATTTTTTTGAAAATCCTTATATTTAAGGTTTGAAGATTGAAAAGAAAAGATGACTGGTCTAGACCAGGAATGGAAACCTACGGAAAGTGTGACATATTTTTTACTCAAAACGATTTTCAATGGCACGCAGACGACTCTTAAAAAAACTATTCAAGTATCTTTTATAAAGCAGGGTGACTTAGGCTGTTGGCACGCTGATTGAATTAGAAATTCCACTTTGGCACACTATTATCAAAAGGTTGCCGTTCCCTGGTCTAGACTAAAGAGTTGTTGGTGCCAGGAAACGTCCCTGTTTGACCCCGCTACACACTGGTGAGGCTTGTGAGGTGACACCATCGAAGAGTAGCCTACTGTGCTGTACATGTTCGACCCCCAAAAGGGGTCGCGACCCAAAGGTTGGGAACCGCTGCTCTAGATAGATAGATTGAAAGAGAGAGGGAGTGAGGAACTAAATACAACGATATATATATTTAAGGTTTGAAGAAAAGACAGAGAGTGCATAAAATGGAAGAAGAAAAATAACATCAACATACTCACACACGCATTACACACAACACACACGCATTACACACACACCACAAGACCACACTTACACATAATAGATAGGCCAATAAAAAGATGACAAGAGACAGTGAGAGAGAGGGGGGGGGGGAGAGAGAAAAATTTAAAGGGCGCTAAAGATGTGTGCATTAAAATTTTTGCTTTAAGTTCAAACCAACACTATCATTTTTCCCAGTCAGTCTGTCCTAATGACCAGAGACATGAGAAAGAAGAGGATTACTGCCGCTATGTCAACTCGGACTGTACTTTCAACCGAAGGTGAGGGGGAGTATGTGGGGGTGCAGGGAGGAGGGAGCGAAGACCCATGCTGATCCTGTGTATCACGTAGCTACGTGGCTGGACGCCCTACCTCGAGGATCGTCCAGCGCCCTTACCCATACCCAACAACCTCCACACACCCCCCATCAATCGCGACGAGAGGGCGGTATCACGCTTTCTTGTTAGTTGGGCTCCCTCGCCCTCCCACAAGTACTCCCCCCCCCTCTCTTTGTTTTTCTCTCTCACTCTCCTGATTGTGATGTTCCCTTCCACTACTCCCATATCTCTACGCGAATGCTGTAGTGTTATTCTTATATGATTGTCAGCAAAAAAAGCGACCCACCCCCCGTTTTTTCCCCCCTATAAGACCATCGTTTCCACTCCCCCACCCCTTTTGTATACTGTTTGGGTGGCGGTTGAAAAAAATCAAACGGAGATACGGAGGGAGGGAGGTGGAGACGAAGCGAATAGTAGAGAAGGTGTGGTTGGAAAAGAATTGTGGGGAAATTGAGTGAGGCGGAAAGTGAAGGAGAGGGACTGGAGGAGGTGAAAGACAATTTACTATAAGAGGATGAGACGTTGTTTTTTTTTTTTGTGTGTGTGTTTTTTATAGGCAACTGATGAACAATTTAAAAAAGAAAATGTCTTCGTGACTTCATAAGAGAAATTGTTAGGGAGGCGACTTGGGGTGGACAATATCAAAGCATGAAAGAATATTGTGTTGACAGTTCTTTTTTTGTGTGTGTGTGTGTGACTATTTATCACTTTGTTTTGAATAAACTACAATAAAGAAAAAAAAAGATAAAAGTGTGCAATTGGAGTGGGGTGGCGGCAAGACCGGGGGAGGGGTGGGGGCGGCAAGACCGGGGGAGAGGGGTGTGGCTAGGACTTAGGACAAAACATTTCCAACAGACAGGAATTTTAGAAATTTACTATGACGCTAAACCACAAAAAATATTTGTCGCTATGTAATAAGTATTTGACTGGATAACAAGTTACTCTCTGTCAAGAAAAGCATTCTAGAGGTAGAGTATTGGATTGGGATTGCTAACTTTAATATACATTCATCCATCTCTCCATCTATCTGTCCGTCTGTCCGTCTGTCCGTCTGTCCGTCTGTCCGTCTATCCGTCTATCTGTCTATCTGACTATCTGTCTATCTGTCTATCTGTCTATCTGTCTATCTGTCTATCTGTCTATCTGTCTATCTGTCCGTCTGTCCGTCTGTCCGTCTGTCCGTTTGTCCGTCTGTCCGTCTGTCCGTCTGTCCGTCTGTCCGTCTGTCCGTCTGTCCGTCTGTCCGTCTGTCCGTCTATCCGTCTATCCGTCTATCCGTCTATCCGTCTATCCGTCTATCCGTCTATCCGTCTATCCGTCTATCTGTCTATCTGTCTGTCTGTCTACATATCAACTTTTCATTCGCCGCGTACTGAAAAATGTAATCAATGCTATATCTAATGTAAATGCAATGTATGCGTCTTCGTTTGTGTTTATGTATGTGTGTGTGCAAAACATCTTAAGTATTCACTGTGTGTTTGTTGACAAAGTCTTGGTATAAATAATTTACTGCACATGCTGTATCCTCGCCTATAACGCTATCTATAATATCTATTTGCCATGCGTGTTTGTCAAGTATGTATATAGAAAGACCAAAGGAAAGAAATACCATATTGGCCCTGCCATCACAGAGTCGACCCCCCCTCCCCTTTCCCAGCTTCTAATCAAATTATCGCTCTCCAGGAATCGATAATTAAAATGAGCCAAACCGGAACTGTCACAGCAATCCAATTTTGTAAAAGGAATTTGAAAATATTTGCAAGTCAATGATATCCCTCCCCCCCCCCCCACCTCGCCTCCAAATCTCTCCCTAACCCTTCATACAGGACCCCCATCCTCCTCCTTTTCACACACGCATCCTCTATATTTTTTTTACTCAGGCGCCGCCGTTGACTAAAAGCGACAAATCTTTCAACGTGTCACAGAGTGGACAGACGCCACTTCAACACTGGACCTTTAATTGCTATTTAATCTCTCCTTGGTTAGGCTCGCGAGCAGTTGAGGTTGCCAGATGATGGGAGGAGAAAGGAGCATCATAAATATAAAGAGTTTTGAAACGACTAAATGTTTGAATGATTGAATAACAACTGGAGTAAAATAAATGTTACAAAACAACCGAGAAGTATGATTAGATAAATAAAACAAACAGAGATTATTAGAGATAGAAAATGAGAAGGAGAGAGAGAAATATATAGAGACAGGGTAAAAGGAAGAAAGAAAAATAAGAAAAAAGATTGAGAGAGTGAGAAAGAGAGTTCCAGAGAGAGAGAAAAGGAGAGAGGAGGCGATAGAGAATATATGAGATTGGAAATAGGAATAAAATGATCCACACTAAAAAAAAAGATATTTGACGAGACCCGGGATCGAACCAGGGACCTGGGCTATTTCGTCAGTTTCAAAGGAGAGAGAGAGAGAGAGAGAGAGAGAGAGAGAGAGAGAGAGAGAGAGAGAGAGAGAGAGAGAGAGAGAGAGAGAGAGAGAGAGAGAGAGAGAGAGAGAGAGAGAGAGAGAGCAAACGATACATAGTTAAAATAAAGGGAAGAAAGAAAAAATGGAAAAAAGATTGAGTGAGCGAGATAGTAAGGCAGTAAGAGAGTACCAGAGAGAGAGAGAGAGAGAGAGGCAGGGGAGATTGAGAACTTGAGATTGGGAAATAAGAATATAAAAAAAACCCACAGACACAAAAAAATAGGCATCTGCCGAAACCCGGGATCGAACCAGGGACCTTTAGATCTTCAGTCTAACGCTCTCCCAACTGAGCTATTTCGGCCGTTATTTCAAATAATGAATATAATAATATATTGGCCTACAGTTCAGATCGTGTTGGCCCATGGGCTTGGTTGGCCTCTGGTGTACGCTAAGTGTAGCAGCGTTCACATATTTCTTTTGCCACGGCATACAATGAGATTGTGTGGTCAGCCAAGACCCTGGGAAAATTGGACTAAGCCGCTTAAACTTAATGATTTGATTGAAAAATAAGAAATAAACACAATTAAAATAAACTGCAAGATAAAACAAAAAGGGGGCTATATGAAATGATTTTGTCTCCACTGAGCTTATTAACCCAAGTCACCCATGCCATATAGAAAAAAATTCTATACACGAATTATAGGTAAGTGTTCAAGGTCCACCCTAATGGCTACTATGAAACAATTTTACAAATTCTTCTTATCTTATCTTAAATGTTACAGACGCTCCATTTATACAGAAGATTATTACGTTCAACGCTAATCATTGGTTTGAGTCTAGTCCTGCATTTTGATGAGTGATTTCAAGTTATTGATTACCTGGTTTGTTCAGGCAACCTATTCTATGCCCGGATTCTAATCAAGAAGAAAAATTACATTGTTGATGCATATGGACTATGAAAAGTGTTTTTATTTATCTCCATTTTCAGAAAAGTCTAACAACTCTCTTTACCATCAAGGGTGTGCAACACATTTTAATTATTGTGCCACACAATGATTTAAAAAAACACCAAGATGGGCAACGCATTCGGAATTTTCTTAATTTGTATTTTTCATTATTATTAAAATGAATTAAAAATAATGTGTAAGGGGGGGGGTGCACTAAAAGGCTAAGATGGTTGTGTGGTGGACCGCGCGCCTCCTGTTGGACAACCCTGCATTATATCGACTACCATAGGTTCTCAACCGGGGCGATATCGCCCCCCCCCCCCCGAGGGGCGGTGAAATGCTTCAGGGGGGCGCTGACATTCCCCGGGGACGATTGGGGGGCGGTGAAGGGCAAGTGGGCGGTACAAACGTACCTGATATATTTTAACACCTCAGCTATTTGAATCGATTAGTTTTTGGAGGATAAAATGTGATGTAAACGCAAGTGCCGCTAAATATCTGATTTCCCCCAACAGTATGCCTACATATTATTATATTAATAAGAAATAGGAATCACAGTAACTTTTCGATGAAGTAGGGGTCAGTGTTTGGCGAATATAGTGTGCGACCGGCTGGTCCTGTGGTTGGTTCACCGGACTGTCAACCCTACTGACCGATCACAGTCGCCTAACATAATAATATGCTAATATCAATGAGGTTTTGATGTCATTTACAGACATGTCCTTAATGTGTTTTAGTATTATACTGCCAAATAACAATGTCTAGTAATGTTTAGGTGTATAGATAAGTAGTAATCATACAAATTTGGTAGTTATTGTAATGCTTGAAAATATAGGCTACATATAAATTCTGTAGTCATATAATATTTATATAATTTTCAAATACTTTTTACAGTTCGATCATTTCAAAATTAGATTATAAATTGTAAGCTATTTATTTTTTATAAAAAAAACAACAACAGAAATAGACATCTATTAACTCAAATAAAAAGGGCTAATTATCTACCTTTAACTAAAAATGTTTCCACATTTGATTCAATAGTGTTGCCGAACAAGTTCTGTTTTGTAATATAACAAATAATACTGATTATTAGACCATAGACTATAATATACATGGACCGCTTGCTTTAGTATTTCTGCTATATGATGACTTGAAACACTGATGTTCGGAATTCCCGATTCTAAATAAAGTAATTGCTAAACAGGAAATAAAGTTATTGATATACAAGTTCCGTTTTATTTAATCGCTATGATTTTCTCAATGAAAAATTAAAATCGAAATTTGTACAGAGCGGAAACATTTATAGATCAGTGTTGTGTGCGCATGGAAAAAGAACATAAGCTCTAAAAATAGAGCAGGCGGTCCATCATTATAGTCAATGATAATAGGATTAATAGGCCTACAAGTATTCATTTAAAGTCGAAAGAAATGCGATTTAATACAACGGAACTTGTATAACAATTACTTCATTTATAATCGGGAATTGCAAAAAAAAAAAAGAAGATAATAGCATAAAAAACTAAAGCAAGCGGTCCTTGTATATTATAGTCTATAATTAGACCTAAGGCTTTTGCAACCAAAATTGAAACGAAAATAGACAAATTGCTAGCAACACACCAGGCAAACGATTCGCTTTAGTATTGATTTATTTAAAGCTTTTGTTACGGCAATTTTTTTATCTATTAATTCTCACAATATGTTTCCTTTTCAGTTTTTTTTTAAAGATAATTAATCATTCAAAAAGTCTAGTCGGCTAAAAAAATTGCGGAAACTATAGTTCAGATGGGCGGAAAGGGGGGGGGGCTTAAAAAAATTTGGGGGGGGGGGGGCGGTGAGCGTTATTTTTTTTTAAAGGGGGCGATGAGCCGAAAAAGGTTGAGAACCTATGGACTACATCATTACAAGAACAACACACAAATATAAATAATATTTAGATTAAATACAACACCTAGAACAGGTCTCCATCACTGCCCCTACAGTTCCGGCTTTCAAATCGTCACTTAAGTCCTGGTCTAAAAACCTAAAGTGACACTCTTTTATTTGTATATAATTGTTGTTTTTTATGTGTTATATTGTTATGTGTATTTAAATTTTGGACTTTTTTCCTCGGTTCTAACGAGGTCTCCACAGTATTATGAAGAAGTAGAAGAATAAGAACACTTCTGTAAATATACTGTTGATTTTATTTAGAGGAACAAAGATAAGTTATTAACTATGTTATCAATAACAAATTTAACTTGTTAATAGATACCTGCCAATATAATTGGTAGAAGTTTTAGTAGAATTTTTTTTTATTTTTTCTTTATTTTTTTTTATATTTTTTTTTTAGAGATCAAATGGTTTGAAGAAATGTCACTATTTCGACATTTGAGTTATTACATTCGTTTCTTGGTTTTAGACTTCAAAATTATACTATAGGGAAAAGCAAACCGCAACATTTATTATTTGTGACGAAACGTCAGTAAACATGGAATGAGTCAGGGAGAGACAGAGAGAGAGAGAGAGAGAGACAGAGAGAGAGACAGAGAGAGAGAGAGAGAGAGAGAGACAGAGAGAGAGAGATTAATCAAGAAAGGGAGAGAGCAGTGGCGTAGCTAAGGGAGGGGGAGGGAGGGGGTCCAAATTCGAAAATCCACCCTGGGCCCCTACTTGAAAGGGGCCCCCAAAGGAGTGTCCAAATAGTTTTTTCTCATGTCATAATGTGGAATGTTAAAATGCAGGGGCCCCTAAAGAGGCCAAGACCCCCGGGCCCCCAAATCCCTATCAACGGCACTGGGAGAGAGAAAGGGAAACGAGGGAGCCGTGAGAAACTGAGAAAAGGAGAAAAATTTTGAATGACAGAGCAGAGCGAAAGACAGAAAGATAGAAAATAAAGAAATTTTTTTTTTTATATATATGTATAATA
The DNA here is from genome assembly GCA_949126835.1 of Anisus vortex. Classification (NCBI taxonomy): domain Eukaryota; kingdom Metazoa; phylum Mollusca; class Gastropoda; family Planorbidae; genus Anisus; species Anisus vortex. Next base: position 30,952,048 of record OX421500.1, read on the forward strand.
TAAATAGAAAGATACTAATTGAGAATAGTGATAGAAAGAGATACAGAGAGTGATAGAGAGAAAGAGTAAAAAGAAGATAGAATCAGCAAATTAGAGAAAAAAAAAGAGTCAGAGAAAAAGTGAGAGAGAAAGAAAGTCAGAGATAATATAAAAAAAGTTAATTTTGAAAAAGGAGTGAAAAAAAAAAAAACATCTGCCGAAACCCGGGATCGAACCAGGGACCTTTAGATCTTCAGTCTAACGCTCTCCCAACTGAGCTATTTCGGCTGTTTCAATTTTGACTATTGGAACCGACACTTTTTGTTTGATTGTAAATTAAAGACATCTGTCGCTACGAAGTCGATAAAATAAGAAATCAACACACTAGAAAGTACAGCTAGTATAACTACGCACACATACACACGCATAAATAAACTCACGCACACACACACACAATTACTCTTTTCTTGTCCCTTATGCAAGAACAAATGCATATAAGTAGCCTACAAGTATTTGATCGCTATTGTTAAAAAAAATGCACTATTTAATCGACAGTAAGCATATAATTCATATGCTTACTGTCGATTAAATTTATATTATAAACATAAATATATAGTATAAGCCTATATTGGCTATATATATATATATATAGAGAGAGAGAGATTAGTTATTAGTTAATCTTCCAGTGGTAGCGTGGCAACGAACTCTGCCTGTAGTCAAAGTAAAATGGCGGAGGCGGAGTTTAAAAAAAACAAAACAACTTTAACTTTTAGGTTATTAGGGAGAGTGTGAGTCGATTGCTTTAATGTGAAAACAGATAGTAAAAGTATTTATTTTGTTTTTTATTTGAATTCTTGAATATATAGAACAGTTAATGAAGTAAGTCAAGTTACGTTGATTAATACCAAGTGTGAAGTGACACCTGGTGCTAATTAAGACGTGGGAGACACATGTGTCTGTGTGTGTGTGTGGTTGTGAGGGAGGGAGGGGTGGCTGGTTGATCCACCACAGGGAAAGCTGGATCATGGGAGGAAACCCATAGCCGCCCCGTGATTAATGGTCTTGGGCCACTTTGAAAAATGGTACCGTAGGGCCACTTCTGTTAAAAACATTTGACCGCTTGATCAAAGCCGTATGTTGAAGTCTGTGGTGCGGGGGCAGAGGGTCAGAGTGCTACTCACATTAACTCGGATCGAATCAGGCAGTCACTCAAGTGGTAAGTTAATCTATGGAATATGGAAGATTTGGGGGGCAATGTGTGTGTGATCAACATCACTAACTGTGAGTTAATCTATAGAATATGGAAGATTTGGGGGGCAATGTGTGTGTGATCAACATCACTAAAAGGAAGATACTTAACGACTCTTACAATTTTCAAGTAGTAGGCCTATTGTTGTTCATCTCTTTGGGCTTGCATTATAATAAAAGATTGTACCACTAAACTTAGTGTATATATATATATATATATATATATATATATATATATATATATATATGTGTGTACATATATCGATGATGCAATTAACACTAAGGGATGGTCAAAATCGATGATGCAATTAACACTAAGGGATGGTCAAAACATCACACAGCACAAAACAAACACATACCTGAAATGGCGCGAAATTACAACTAATATTGAATTAATTATAGAAGCAATTAGATTTGAATGTTGTATTTCCGCCCAATTCTACATGGAAAACGAGAAAGATGATGCTTGTGGTTGATATGAATCAGTCTTTGCTTTGAGTCACAAAAAGCTGCCTTGTTTCTGGTAGATTACCTTGTATGAAAATGCGGGGCCATTTTGCATTGACATCTTTTCGTTAAACAGAAGTCCATCACACACCAGGCAGAAAAAAATTGAAACATATTGCGTCTTTGAATTTGTCATTGTAAGTTTGAAATCCCCAGACGAAGAAACTTTACCTGGCAGACACTGTAATTGTGACATGGGTATAGTGGAGATCAAATTCCAAGAGCACATACTTTAAAGATGTCTCCGCAACATACACCGAATTGTCAGACAGAACATGCAAACACAGGCCCGTATTTAAGATTGTGGGGGCCCTGTACCCAAATTTAGGTGGGGGTCCCTCGTAGCCTCGCCTCGTGGCCTCGCCACTGCCTTCCACATACCTCAGAAAAATGCCGTTAATTCATTTTACATCCTGTAAAATCATAAATAAATTTTATGTTGCGCTTAGCTTGATTGGACAGGAGCGCTTAAAATTGTAGGGAATAAATTAATTTTATTTTACATTTTCAACGAAAGAAAGAATGGGGATGTCACTAAAAAGTCTTTTTGGGATGTGTGGGGTCCCCTTTTGTGTGGGGGCCCCTGTTCCAATGGAGCACGTGGAACATGCCTTAATACGCCACTGTTCAAACATAATTATGGGGAAAATAATTGTGCGTCACGGCTGAGGACCCAGGGAGGTCTATGGAATCCATGGCGACCTAAACTCTACTGGCTGTATTCTCGAACAAAAAACAGGAATACTGTATATAATAATTTATAGACTTATGGGTAAAAAAATAAATAGAATTATAAATAGACTAATGGAAACAATACAACATAAAATAGTAGATAAAATAATGGATATAATATAATGGATATAATGGATATAATAATGCAGACAAAAAAGGAAAGAATAATTAATAGAATAATGGATAGAATAATGCATAACATAGTGCATAATTTAATTTAAATGGATTGAACGAAGCATAAAATAATACATAAAATAATGGATAGAATAATGGATTAAACAATGGATATAATAATGGATAGAATAATGCATAGCATAATGAATAAAATAATGGATAAAATAATACATAAAATAATGGATATAATAATGCATAGAATAATGTAAGTCTACATATTTTCTCACAGCGCCATACAATTTAACATACACCCATTTTGTTTATAAATGTATTTAAAGGTCAAAGGTTGGTGAATAGATATATCAATAAGAAGGCCACTAGTGAATTAATGCACTTGGCATGACCTCATTTTAATTTTCTAATTAACTAAACTCCCTGGTCAAAAAGACATATTTCTCAAAACTAAAAATTTTTTCTCTACCAACATTTTATGAGATATTGAAAGTATTACCAATATTTTTTGTATTGTGCGAGGCAACTGAAATTGTTTGTATCAGAAGTGATAAAAAGGTTTAACAATTAATTATTTATACGCTTGTTCGTGCATTAAAGTTCTCTCCATTTAAGGTCTCGTCAAATCCAGAGTTTGAGAGTCCCCCGAAACAAGAGGTCACTGGACAATAATTGATTGGACAGCCAGAGAGGAAGTAGGGTTTGATTAAAAACTGAGACCGGAGCCAGGGTCCGGCAACAATGATCTTCAATTCGTCTTGGACACGTAAAAGGCGTGGCCAGTCCAGCGATGCTTTCATCGACCTATTAAGGGATTAGATAGGATGGAGGATTTTTTTTAAGGCTTTTAATGGATGGAACAAAGTGGTGAGGAAAAAAACAGCATTTTAATGCATTTTTACTAGACTTGAGATTTCTACAAGACTTGATAGTTCTACTAGACTTGAGAATTATAGAAGACGAGATTTCTAATAGACATGAGATTTCTACTAGACTTGAGATTTCTAATAGATTTAAGATTTCTACTAGACTTGAGATTTCTACTAGACTTGAGATTTCTACTAGACTTGAAATTTCTACTAGACTTGAAATTTCTACTAGATTTGAGATTTCTACTAGACTTGAGATGTCTTCTAGACTTGATTCTTAGCTATAGTCACAAGGCAGGCATGTATTTTACTTTTGATATATTTTCTTAATATTGTGTGTGCTAAAAGTTGAAGCTTATGAAACAAATACAATAGACACATTCACATTTTATTGTATTAAAATACATGAGAAAATAAAACTCTTAGAAAAACAGAAACGTAAAAAGAAATTAGGGAATAGAATTAATCCTTGGGGCTCGGTACTTGGGCCCATATTGTTCTTGATCTTCATCAATGACTTAAAAGACGGGTTCCACTCCAAGGTAGGCTACGACTCTTTGCAGACGATACCATCCTGTATACTCACATTGAGAGACCAAATGATGCAATCCATCTACAGCACGACCCCAATAAGTTAGAGACCTGGGAATGGAAATGGCAAACAGTGTTCAACGTTGAAGAAGTGCTACCTCCTCTCTATTTCAAGATAGAGGACTAGGATCCCCAGCAGCTATACCTTACATGGTCAAACTCTTGTTATGTTATAAATATTATGAGTAGTAGTGCACACCATTGATCCCAGAGCATACGGAATCAACTTATACTTATATTGTGGTCTTTTCCCTCGGGTATAACGGGGTCTCCACAGTAGAATGAAGTCAAAGACATGGATATGTTTTAACAACTGATTTTTTTAAAGTAATTTATCAACGTTTAGGCTTAATGTGGCATGGTAGCCGAGTGGCAGCGCGCTCGACTGGCGATCCGTAGGTCCTGGGTTCGAGTCATGGTGGAGGCTAGGATTTTTTTTTTACCCAGCTCTGATGGGTACCTCTAATGAGTTGGGGTAAAGTAAAGGAGGTCTGGGCATTGTTCTGGCTACATATCCCTATGATCAGTTTGGTCCGAAGGGTAGTTTACTTTTAAAATCTGAATGAAACATTAATGTTCTAAAATAAATTACACATTTCGAATTTTGTTTACATTAACAATCAATTGCCACTCTTGAGTCAGTCTGTATAGAATAGTCTAGAATGTCGTGTTTGCTGTTGTTTTGTTTCACAAGTGCAAGCGTGAAAAAACAAAATGTGTCTACCTGTAAGAAAATAACTGTGTTGAAATCAAATAATATGTGTGATTTCTTTTTTGTTTTATTATTGTTACCTAGGTCAGGGATCGACAACCTTTTGTTGATAGTGTGCCAAACTATTATTTCTAAATCATTCAGCGTGCCAACAGCGTGAAAGTCAAACTGCTCAACTAGGCCTATATTATTTTTAGAAGACAATTTATTCAGTGCCGTAGCAAGACCAAGACCAAAAGATAAGGAGCGTAATAGAGAAAATCATTCAATGGCATCCTTCCGTCTTGCGAGACGATGGTGCATCACCGTGATTCGAGGTTGCACTTCCTCGTGTGGCTGAGCAGGCCTATCCTTGAATGACAGTCTTTTTTACAGCCTTTGCACACGTGTTCTGTGGGTCCTATTTTTTCCGCTTTTCTTTTCGCCCTTTTATTTATGCTCTCCTCCATTCTATTTTCCTCTGCCGTTTTAACCCCTTTCCTGACAGCAGTGCGCCAGGTGGACCGATCCTCTGCCTTCTCCTCCCAGTCACTTGTACTTATTCTGGCTGCTCTCATGTCTCTCATACAGACATCTTTATAGCGGAGGCGTGGGCGACCTGTCTTTCTCTTCCCAGATGCCAATTCTCCATATAGGAGGTCCTTTGGGATTCTGCCTCTAATGAGAAAATCATTAAAGCGTTTTATATTTAATAACTAAATTAACCGGTTTGTTATTATCATTTTTTTAAATCCATTCATAGCAAATACACAATTTCCTTATTTGACCTACACATCAACACTTAAAATTTAATTGTGAAGATATAATCCTAGTAAGAGCTGTAAACTGTAAATTCAATATAATTTGATCTTAGCCTGAGATTTCCTCTCATATTTAATTCTTAAAATTAAGCACACTGTACCATTATAATTTAGCAAATTAGATTCATAGTAACCATACAAACTGGGTAGTTAATATAGTGTTTAAAAAAGTACATATACAATTTTGGTCATATAAAATTTATATAAATTTCAACTATCTTTTATAGCTTGATAATTTTATAGTCATAAATTAAACTTTTTTTTAAAAAGAAATACATTATAAATTAACGCAATGAAAACGAGTTAATTATTTCCCTTTATTTACATTATCCTATTTTGATGCTAGTGAAGCCAAATGAGTTTTATTTTATTATGACCAGTGCTTCATATAAATTATTATTTCTTTATACAAATTCAGCATTATGCGTTTTTTCTTCTTCTTCTTCATATTATTGTGGAGACCCGTTTAGACCGGGGAAAGAGTCCACAATTTAACTACATATAAAATTTTAAAACATCACAAACAAGAATTACAAACAAGATGACAAAGTTTAAATTGAGGTAATTAGTCCAGCCCTTCAGCGAAGATTTGAAAGCCGGCACAGTAGGAGCAGTTATGGAGCCCTGGTCCAGTATGTTCCACAGTCTAAGGGCTCACCGAAAAAATTGGAATATTTGTAGAAGTCGGTGCGTGCGTGTGGGACATGCAGTTTGAGCTTATGACCTCGGGTAGAGCGGGAAATCTGTTGGATGCGACCTGGCTGTGTGGACATTTCCACGGGCGGTTCATAAACTTTTACTTAGTGGTGACCTTTTTTTTACCACTCTGCGGTGTTATAGGGGCTCAAGTTGGAGTTTAGCCACCAAAGCAGGGGCGCTAGTTTTACGGCCGTAGTCCTGTAGGATACAACGTGCTGCTCGACGTTGGGTCCTCTCAAACGTAGATATCAAGTGTTGTTGATGGCGATGCGTACTCCAGGATTGGTCGAGCTAAACTTTTATAACAATGGGTCTGGATCCTGGTGGAGCATCCCTTGAGGTTCCTATGGACGAAGGCGCAGGCTCTGTTTGCTTGGGCACCAGTAGATTGGAAATGTGTGCCCCAGTGGAGGTTTTCTGTGATATTCACTTTCAACGTGTAATTAGATGTATGAAATTAATTTACCTTGTAAATAAACATTTCCTGCATTAATAAATATTCGATTTAAGGAGTTTAAAAAAACACAACATTAATCCATTAATCAGCCTAATTACATCAATTACATAATTACATAATTCTAGTATATAAGTCTCTTATATTTATTACAATAATAAAACAAACAAATAAGAGAGATGAGCATAAAACTTATTTGAATATAATTTTCCTTGTATGCTCTTCGCTAATTATTCATTGTCAGGTTCATATTAACTCACTGTTGGGTGGACAAGTGTAAATGACCTCTTTGCATACTTAAATGTGCGATAAAATATTATTGTAAATTAAACCATAAGCTGAAAGTAGAGCGAATGCCTTGCAGTTGACAATAGCAGACGACTTTCCTAAGCAGCTTCCTTTCAGATTATCCCGCAAATCTTCACATTGCGATGCCCATTTTTCGGATGTTTAAAATAATTTTAAAAATCCCAATATCCCTACACTAGTAAAAAAAAAAAATCAGAACTAAATAGTTTATAGTAAGATCAAGGCAGCAAGGCTTGATGTTGTATGGAAACAAACTTCCATGAATTTGAAAGTCTTGCCTTTGTTTAAAAACTCCGCATTGAGCGCTTCAATGTATTTCTGAAAAAAACTTATCTTTCTTAATTTGTCTTAAATTAGGGAAACAGTTAAATGTTTTGAAATTGATTTCACGGCAAGATATGTCCAGTTTCAATGCAAATCCATTACAGTGATCCAACACTTCAAGAGATTTTCGACACCTTCTTTGTAAATGAAAGTTCAACTCACTGAATTGTGTCGCCATGTCATTCAGAAACCTCGTCTTCAACTGTCAGTTCTTCTCATTCAATACCGGAAATATATTTTTTAAATTCAAGATACACCTTAATTTCTTCCAGACAAGAAAGGAATCTATTCAAGACTTTACCTATTTTCCGTATCACTTTCTTTAATAGAAACTTGAGAAACTATAAAATTGACTATCTTAACAATAGATTCAATCACAGGTCGCAAGTCCAATGATAGGAGCTTTGCATACAAACATTCCTGCACTTAAACACTGAACGTCCAGTGTGATTTTCACGTAGTTTGTCACGCAGTAGCCATTAATTATGCTGACGTACGTAGTTTTAACTTGCATAAAAAATAATCTCCTTCTTGCACGTCTCCCGCTAGCCACTGAAAACCGTTCTACGCGCCAAGTGTTGCACGCGTGCGTTAGGATGCTGACTCCTGACCTAGGTTACAGTCAGGTAGTTCAGATCACCAGCCTATCCTGCTTACTACCAACTCCAAAATACCAACTCAACAACCATTAACTTGGAACTTTAAAAGAGCAGATTGGAATACATTCAAATTAGAATGCGACAGAATACTCTGTCAAATAAATATACATTCTAATGCTCAAGAACAGTATTCAACATTTTTAAAATCATTATATCAAATTTGTGAACGGACTATACCTAAAACAACATATAAAATAAAAAAAAATAGACCATGGTTCACAAACATTTGTAAAGATAGTATTAAAACTAGAAATAAACAGCTTAGAATTTTCAAGACCAACCCATCTCCAGAAAACTTAAAAGCCTTTAAAATTGAACGAGCAAAAACCCGACAAGTAATCAGAGAACAGAAACGGCTTACATGGCAAAATTATATTAACAAAATAAATTCAAACACACCCATAACTAATATTTGGAAAATGATTCGAAAAATTAAAGGAAATACAAAAAAAAGTCAAATTAAACAAATCAAACTGGCTGATGGCACTTATGCAGAAACTACACAAGATATTGCAAATGAAATTGGAAAGACCTTTTCAAAAAATTCATCGTCTGAAAATTATACAGACTCCTTTAAAAAAATAATAAGAGAATTAGAAAAAGAAGCTATAAATTTTGAAACAAATATATTTGAATACTACAACTCCCCAATATCAATAAACGAGCTTACGCAATGTATTAAAGAAACCAAAAATACTGCAGCAGGCCCAGATACAATTCATAATGAGATTATAAGACAGCTACCAACGTTAACACTGAAAACTCTATTAAAAATTGTTAATGATCTTTGGCAACAAAATATATTTCCTACGGAATGGAGCAAAGCAATTACCATTCCAATACCTAAAGAGAAAAAAGATCACACAGATCCAATAAATTACAGACCAATAGCCCTCACAAATTGTTTCTGTAAAATTGTGGAAAAAATTGTAAATAAACGCTTAATATATTTTCTGGAAAGTAATAACTTAATATCAAAGACTCAATGTGGATTTAGAATAAATCATTCAACAACAGATCATCTCATTAGATTAGAAACATTTATTAGAGAAGCTTTTGTTAGGAAAGAACAAACATGTGATAGCTGTTTTTTTCGATTTAGAAAAGGCGCTTGACACTACATGGAAATATGGAATTTTAAAAGATCTATATTCCTTAGGTTTAAGAGGAAATTTACCCAAATTTATATCAAACTTTCTAAGCAACCGAACATTCCAAGTAAATATTGGAGATTATTTATCAGATACATTTATTCAAGAAGAAGGTGTCCCTCAAGGAAGCGTATTGTCGCCTACACTATTTAATATAAAAATAAACAATATCACTGAATGCTTATTACAGAATACAAAATGTTCTCTATACGTCGATGACTTTGTGATCTATTATAGAGCTAATTGTATGATAGAAATACAGAATCATCTACAACTTCAAATCAATAAAATTCAAGAATGGACCGAAAAGAATGGATTTAAATTTTCTGCTCAAAAAACAAAAGTAGTGCATTTCTGTCAGATGCACAAAAAACACCCCGACCCTGAACTATACCTTTATAAAAAACAGATTCCTGTAACTACTAACGTCAAATTTCTCGGAGTAACATTTGATAGTAAATTAAATTTCCTGCTACATATAAAGGAACTAAAATCCAAGTGTCAAAAATCCACAAATCTACTGAAAACTTTAGCAAATAAAGATTGGGGAGGAGAGAAAAAAAGTCTACTGAAAATATATAGATCACACATTCGATCAAAATTAGATTATGGATGTTTAGTATACGGATCAGCAAGAACATCATATCTAAAAATGCTTGATCCTGTACAAAATCAATGTCTACGTCTATGTCTAGGAGCATTTAGAACTACTCCATGTACCAGTTTGCAAATAGAAGCAAATGAATCACCACTACAAAATAGAAGACTCAAGCTATCATTACAATATGCACTAAAACTAAAATCCTTACCGAATAATCCAGCGTATTTATGTGTTTTTCACCCACAAGAAAAAAACAGCTTTACTGAAAACTCAAAATATATACCAACTTTTGGACTTAGAATTGAAAAAGAAATGATCGAAACTAAAATTGAATTTAGATTTATAAAAAGATATTATATACCAAAAACTCCACCATGGCTTTTTGAAATCCCGCCTATAAACTTAGAATTAAACCATAGAAATAAAAAGGATCCTTGCATGGATATGTTCCAAGAAGTGCTACAAAAATACCCAAATTATGTACAAATATACACAGACGGATCGAAAAATGATACAGCGACATCTTCGGTTGCTCTTACCTCAAATACAAGTAAAAAAAGAAAATATAATTCCAGTATCTCAATAAATACTGCAGAGGCTTTAGCAATATGCCTGGCATTAGACATTGCAGAGGAATCAGAAAACCAAAATTTTGTTATTTTATCCGATTCGTTATCTTGTCTTACTGCTATGGGAAACTGTAATACCAGGAATATATCTGCCTTGGACATTTTGACAAAATACCAATCAATATATGAAAGAGGCAAACGTGTCGTTTTCTGTTGGGTTCCTGGTCATGCAGGGATAGATGGAAATGAAAAAGCTGACAGAGAGGCTAAAGCCGCCCTGTTGTTATCAGAGAGTATTATCCCAATACCATATCGAGACTTGAAACCTTTAATAATTAAACATGAAAGACAAACATGGACTAACTTCTTGAAAACCGAATGCAATAAACTGCAGTATTTGGAAAATTCAAAAACCTGGCATGATACAGGCCAACTTGTTCGAAAGGACGCAGTTATTCTCTGCAGACTACATACAGGACATACGAAACTAACACATTCGTTTATCTTAAAACGAGAAATGGCCCCAATGTGTGCTTTCTGCAATGCCAACTTAACAGTGTCTCACATTTTGTTGGAATGTAATACATTTGATGACATTCGACGTAAATTCTATTACTGTAGAACTCTTCATGAACTTTTCAGCAAAATTAAACCAAAACATATAATAAACTATATTAAAGACATACAACTGTACAACAAAATCTAAAGATATAAGAACAATAAAATGAATACAAGAGAAAAATGACAACAACGTTATCAAAAAGGCCCTATATAACCTTCGATGTTGATGAGCCGGAAATTCAACAATTCAATTCATTCAGGTAGTAACGTAAATTACCCGTCGGCCCGAAGTGATCAATAGGTCCGGTGAGTTATAAGGTCTAAAAAAAAACGGACGAGCCCCAAGGGCTCTTTGATCCAGGGCGTAACGATAGGGTTGAGCTCAGGAGGGGGGGGGGCTCTGTCAGGGCTCCAGGCAACGAACGAGTCGCCGAAGGCGTGGCGTGCCGTGTAACAGTAATGTTTCCGCAGCAAGCAATTGTTCACTGCGCTTCCCCTATGATCATTATCGTGGTGGCTCGCCCGTATACCTGCAAAGTCACCCGGTAGCACAAATCCTATACCATGGGTACAGACATCCGGGCACCGGGTGGTTCTTGAGACGGGGTTGCTGCGTCCATTGCTTCCTCCCACCGAGACCCCGTGGCCTCTAGGCAGAGCAATGGGTCTCGGACCCGCAGCGGGACCTGTCCCCCATGCGTTCGCCCGCCGGTGTAATCTTAATGGGATCTTATCGGCGGTTTACACATTTCGCCAGCTTTGAGGCCCATGGGTACAGAAGAGATAGGTCCAGTGAAAAGGCGTTTACCAATTTATGTGGCCACGGCATACTAGGTGATTGTGTGGCCAGCTCTATGCACAGCCGCCTTTACTTTACCCTAACTAAGGTCAGGTACCCATCAGAGCTGGGTAGACTCAGGGACACCCTCCAGACCAGAGAAAAAAATCCTAGCCTGCACCAGGATTCGAACCCGGGACCTTCGGTACGCCAGTCGATAGTGCTGCCGCTCGGCCACCGTGCCTAATTGACTTCTTTCCTTAAATTCCTTGTGGAACAAAAGGCCTCACTGTGCCCTATTACCTAGGCTATACAGGTATCAATATGTCCGCATGTACACATTCAACCAACCCCCTTGCGACATTTGCACCTGAACTCAAATTCCTTAATCCAACCACCCCATCTGGATCTGATGTACTGTGGAGATTGACCATGAAGGCTTTTATAGAGCATAGTCAGAACTTTGAATGTTATAGGTAGTCTTTAAATAGGGTGTGGGGCCATGTTTTAAACCCTTTGTAGTTTGTACGCAATATATAGTTGACTACTATTGAGTTTGATAGTGAACCAGCCGAGAAGTCGTTTTGTAACATTTACAAGGTTAAATATTTGAATAACTTTAAGTAAAATAAAACAATCATTTCAATTATAGATCTCTATTTTTTTTTAGAATAAGACTATTGTTACGTATGTCGGTCATAGATGAATGACGTACTAAGGCATTGAGCTATTAACAAGTGCGTATTAGAGTCCAAGGTTTGACCTTTCTGCTCTGAGGGCAGTTTAAATAAAATAATTCGTCCAACCCCGTGGAAATTGAAGGTTATAATTCTGGATCACAGTATTCTATAGAGCAGGAGATTAAAATGCGTATTAGGACCCTGTAGAATCTTCGATAATAGTTTTCTTTGTAAAGTCCCTACCTCCTTAAAGTTAGTTCAGTTTGAAAGTTTGTAGAGAGAAGTCGCTATATTGATACTTGTATATTTTATGTAATTCTATTGAAACTCTTATGTTGCCATCAGTTTATGCATTTACTTATAAGTTATACTGAGTCTACAATTTAAATAACTGGAGTTGTTTGATCTATCATTGTTGAGAAAGGTGTTAAAGATAATTATACCGAATATAACTACATTACTGCATAGACCTGTCAGTCAAGGAACCCCTAGCTTGGGCTACAGAATCTAGAGACTTCTAATAAAGATACAACTATATTCATTGAATCCGATTTAACGAGTCGTAATAATAGTCATCATAGAGACAGTCCATAACACTATTCATAATTTTTTATTAAGATTTTGTAGCTCGGAGGAGTAAGGTTAAAAAAATAGTTTCGGGTAGAATATGGGTCGTCAAACTTTTGCCAATAGTGGTTAAATGGTTGGGCACTGGGTACATCCGGAAGATGTGTCTTACCACATATGCCCGAACCAGATAAAAATGACCCAATAAATTGCCTTACAGAGACAAGATCAAGTAACCATCTTGCGCCTACGCACAGGACACATACATCTAAGCCAAGGGTGTGCAACAGACGGCCCGAGGGCCACAAATCGGCCCGCCAATCCTTTTAATGTGGCCCCCGGAGAGCTTCTAAAGGCATTTTTTTCTAACTCGCTGCATCCATAATGTAAATAAATTTTCAGACTGTATGTCTTGTTGTATAAAATTTCATATGCGGCCCAAAGCAGAAAAATGTTGCACACTCCTGATCTAAACTCACACCTTAACTTTAACCGCATCAAACCATAAAAAGCGGCGGTATGCTCCCTCTGTAAACACCAAAATGAAACAGTTGCCCTTTACCTTTTTTTACAGTCCGGCACTACAGGCCATACGAAATGAGGGAAATGTCTACCTCCCCCAAAACACCAAATCTCTCAAACACTATATATTTTCAAACAGCTACAAAAAGTCGGCAAATTCTTCCCCATAGCCTTAGGCCGAAAGGCAAATGCCCAGATGGCTGCTGGATTAGGATGATGGTGATTAGTGGTCAAGTGTAAATGACCCATAAGCTGGAAAATTGCACGTTCCACAACTTTCAGCTCGCCACTACCAAATAATTATTTTGCAACATTCTATCAGTGAATTTCTACATTGGAAGGGAAGCAATCGATTAATTAACATATTTTGGCAAGCAAAGGAAACAAACATTAGCTACCTTTAAATTAATTGTGTGCAACCAATAAAAACCGTAGGCCCACTTTTCAATGCAAACAAAATATGTAAAAAGACTTTAAAAGACTTCAAACAACAAGAATTTGTATATTTTTAACCACTAAACACTATATACACATTGATATTATATGTTGAGAGTTTATAGCGATGAGATATTATAATAATACAATGTTGAATACGTTGATTGTTTATTTAATTTAATCAAACATTTTGAAATGTAGGCTATATTCATTATTTATTTGTAGTATTAACAATTTTATATTTATTTTAAAGGGTATTGGTGTTTTGAAATGCATGTTTTTTAAGTTAATAATGATTTGTAATTTAAAATAACATTAAAGACATAACTAAGGAGAATATCTCTGTAGTAAAATTTAGACGTCAGCTCCAAATCATGTACCTATATTTATCTTATATTATACAAAACCATAATAAGACAAGTGGTGATGTATAGCAGTGAAACATGGACAATGACAAAATCCATTGAGACTCTGCTTAATACCTGGGAAAGAAAAGTGCTGCGGAAGATATATGAATCTGTGCAAGCCACAGATGTCTGGTGAACAAGAACAAATGAAGAACTATATACTCTGTAAAGAGATCTAACGGTGATAGCTGAAATAAAGAGGGGCAGACTGAAATGGGCAGGCTACTTGGAAAAATGACAAAAGGCAGAGCAGCCAGAACAGCACATCACCAGAGATCAAGAGGAAAGAGAATTAGGGGCAGACCAAGGCAAAGATGGCTCGAAGCTATAGAGTCAGATCTGCAAAAACTTGGTGTGCGGGCATGGCGAAGGAAAACCAGGGATAGGCCCGAATGGAAGGAGGTGGTGGAGCAGGCCAGAGCTCTACATGTTCTGCAAACTCATCGCTTTTGGAAGAGCCCCGTTTCTCTATGACTACCGTTGGTGTCTCAGTATCCGGTCGAAGGTGTGGAACCTACTTCCCGTTCAACTCAGGCGAACAAGCTCTATCGATAGTTTTAAAAAGAACTTAAAAACTCAATTTTTTCAAGATTTACCTTAGTTAACATTTAACATGCTTTAGACCCCTACTGTCTTACTTATACGTTGGGTCAGTTAAGGCTACATTTATTTGATTTTTTAATATTTGTTTTCTATCGTCAGTTAGCCTTGTCTCCTAGCCTAGAGTAATGTCTGTGTTCTTAGTTGTATGTTAAATGCGCTCTGAGCTTACATTATGTTTGTTGGCAGAGCTATACAAATATTATTATTATTATATATTATACATTACAGATGCTCCGAAGAATATTGCGCCCTAAGCACATCCGTGGTTTGGACCTGCATTTCTATTTATTTCAAACTAATTGATAATAAGTAAAGCAGTAAGTTGATTTCTGTACTTTTTATTTTATTTCCATCATTAAATTAACAATATGCTGTAAACAAATCTTAAAAGGTTAATTCCTTTTTTTCTATTTGTTAAAGATAGCAGAAAATGTTATTAACGTACAAAACAATAGAAAATCACATTTATTTTTCTGATACAAATAGGTTTATAAGGTTAATATTTAATAAATAATACATATTATTATATACATATAGAGAAATACAGTAACTATGCTAGTTAAACAATTATTCTGACTTTAATAATAGCCATCAAAAGAATTCAAAATGTTGTAAAAGCCTTGTATTGTATTCTTTTATAATGTTTAAATTAAATAATAAAGTGAAAACATGTCAACTTCATAAAGATATTCAATATATCCTTTCCCCATATTTATTTTAGCATCAAGATCAAGTTTTAAATACGATTATGAATTAAGGGAGAAAACTTGTAAATTACTTAATAGTGTAAAGAAAAATCCGAGTTATCCACCATGGAGATGTGGGACTTGCCCTAACATTTATAATTAATTACGCACTCACGGATGATAAATGCATAATAATCTTTCATTTATAACATTTACAGAAATGTGCAAGAATTACATTTCAATTAACTATAGTGCAAAGGCATCACGAATTAAAAAGCAACAATACAGCAACAACACAGCAACAAATGCAGAGTTAGTTCATCTACAATCTACATGTTTATAATGCCAACAATAAACAAAATGGTCCGGCAAACACTAAAAACAATATAAAAATATCAACAACAGCAAACAAAAATAATCCGACAGCAGCATTTTAATTTAAAAAACAACCACAAAAAATTTAGTACATATATTTATAGCAAGAATGTATAGTTCATAGCCTGAATGTATAGTAAGAATGTAGGTTATAGTAATGTTGGTCAATTTATGTACTTCTTATACTTATACTAAAACAAGAATGTGTAGTAATGTTGGTCAATTAATGTACTTCTTATACTATAGCAAGAATGTGTAGTAATGTTGGTCAATTAATGTACTTCTTATAGCCTACTATAGCAAGAATGTGTAGTAATGTTGGTCAATTAATGTACTTCTTATACTATAGCAAGAATGTGTAGTAATGTTAGTCAATTAATATACTTCTTATACTATAGCAAGAATGTGTAGTAATGTTGGTCAATTAATGTACTTCTTATACTATAGCAAGAATGTGTAGTAATGTTAGTCAATTAATATACTTCTTATACTTATACTATAGCAAGAATGTGTAGTAATGTTGGTCAATTATATAGTAGGCCTACTTATTCTTAGAGCAAGAATGTAAAGTAATGTTGGTCAATGATATAGCGCATTTCCCAATGCCTTCTTTTAACCCGATTCAGTCTTTAAGATTTTTTTTTTATTCTTCTATTAGACATTCTGCAGAGTAGTTTGGTCTCTTGCAATCATGCCAGATAAACATAATTATCTACATGTCCTTTTTAGATGCTATGTATTGATGTATTTTGTGTTTGTAATGGTAGGTTGATGGTGGAGTACTGAGGTAGTTTAGCTTAGTAGAAAAAGGTCCACAGCTTCGTGTTGGTAGTGGCAGTGTCTGCAGTTGGGTGCGGGTGTTGGGTCTATTCTATTTGGTTCAAATGCTTACAATATATGAAGCAAACTGTTTTGTTATATTAAAAGAGCTACATGTCGAAAGAGAGAGAGAGAGATAGACAGAGGGAGAGAGAGAAAGAGAGCAAGAGAGCAAGAGAGATAGAGAACTGTTTAGGTAAAACGTTTGCAATGAACGATAATAACACAATGGTGTGCCTAAAAACTACAACAAAAACAAAACAAAGATAAACAAAAAAGTTCTTTAATTATGTTTTACTTGTCTACATTATGAGCAAATTGATAGACACAACATTATGTGAAAGTAACTTGTAATAGTTTGACAGTTAAATTAAAAAAAAAAAGCAAGAACAGAGAATGGAGAATTTGAGCACCAGTCAATCTATTGAACAGATTGTTATTGACAAAAAAAACTACAGAACTTTGAGTGAAAACAAATATAGAATTTTCTTTTGAATATCTATTTTACTTCCTTGCTGAAATTAAATTTACAATATTCAGATTCTGTTGAAAAATAACTTCATAATAAAAATACAATCAACCAACAATCTTCTGTAAACAATGAAAGTCTGTAAATACTGTCATACAATCACATGAAAACTAATACTTAAATAATAACAATAGTTTTTCTTTGTTTTTATACAATATTACATATTTTCACTGTACATAACAATAAGTTGCCATTTTGGTTTTGTTTTCTTTTTGGTCAAATTTAATAAGAGATTCAAATGTAGACAAAAGTGATGAAGAAGTATTCAGTAATATTTATGACTTATTCTGTACATATGATCAGTTTGGTCCGAAAGGGTACTTTACTTTTTTTTTTCTGTGTATATGTGCCTTATATAATAACTGAAATTTATGTCACTTTTACTGTAATTATGGCGTTAGGTGTTTTATATAGATGTCTTTATTATATAGACTACACTCTTGATCGGCATGATCTATTGTTTGGTAGTATTTAAAATAATATAGACCAAACATAAAATTGTTGATTAGTTTATATATAGGTTAGTTCTGAAGTATGCAAAATGGCGGATCTGTGATGGCGATCACGTGTATAGCGCGTCTATCCACGCTGTTACCATTTAAGCATTGCTGAGAGCGCTCTTTTTACACGTGTCAGTAGTAGAGTTTTTGAGTGTGTGTTACAACCTCGAATGCCATAGTGAAACTATATACATTGATATAAAAAGAGGTCCACCAAAAAACAGCTGGCGACGAAAATTTAGAAGCAGACATTTTAAAGATGGGTTACAGCTGGAAAGAAAAAATTGGTCCAGGATAGAAGACTCCGGAGATTTTAGTTAGTGGCTCAGGCCTCAATAGGGGTAAATAACAATGAGTTAGTACGGTATGTTAGATCACTGTGTCTAGTCGAGTGGCGGGAAGAGAGATTTCGCCAACTGAGGATGTCCCTGAGTACAAATTTATTTCATGTCAGTGATAAATAAGAATACAAACATAATACGTCACAGATTCTCGTTTGGTAAAAAGAAAGACTACGACAAAATTGTCACTTTCCAATGAGGCACTTTCCGTGGATCAGTCCAACCAGGGAGCGAAACATTGAACTTTAAGGCTAACTCACATTATTTGGTTATGCTAATACTTTTATGTATTTGAAATCAATTGTGTTACTTTGTGATAATAAGAAGCATAATTTTATATGCACCCTGTATTATTATGTACATATTGTATTGTAACAAATAAATCATAAATATGTGACAGTTGTAAAAAAAGCAGTCATGTCAGAATTTAGCTTTGTAGATAAATACACCATTCATATTGTGACCTATGCGAAGAAACAAAAAATAGCATTGAAGATCGCAGAATCAAACAAAATAATTGCATTGTGAAACAATGATCTGGTATAAAAAAAAAGTGTGACACATGACAGAGTTATTATCGACGATTGTAGCGTCTGTGAAATTTCGACAATATAAGACTCTCAATCCTGATGATTGATAGGACAGTCATTTATACGTTGGTTTCTTGCATTCCTCCGATTCGCCATACGATGGATGGTGTTCCAGACTGAGCCACATCGAAGCTGTTTTCACAATCGCTGTCGTCTTCGGAAATATCCGATTGTTTCTCGAGCTCAAAATAGATTTTCTCTCGCGTCTGGGGAGGTTTTCTCTGCGTGACATCTGATTGGTTGAGAGTCCCTGGAAAGCCAGCCGATGGCCACGGACCGGAAGCACTTACCCTGCTGTTTCCTTTTTTCAAATCTAGAATATCAATGACGGCGTACGGTCCCGTGCTTTCGGAATCCGCAACTTGGATCCGTTTATGGCCATTTTTAAATTTGTTATCCATGTCCTGCTTCAGCTTTTGGCTCAAATACAGCGAGCTGTCCGCGGAACGGACCGTGGTGTCAAGTGTTGTGTATCCCGAATCGTCGCTCACGAACCCGCTATTATCTTTGCCGCGGGATGAGCCGTTAGCCAAAAGTTTCATTTTAGGTTTGGCTGCAACGACGGGTAAAACTTTACTTTCACACCCAAACCCGCTATTTTCTTTTCCGCGGGATTGTCCATTATCCAAAAGTCTCATTTTAGGTTTGGCTGCAACGGCGGGTAGAACTTTACATTCACTCACAAACCCGCTATTTTCTTTTCCGCGGGATTGTCCATTATCCAAAAGTTTCACTTTAGGTTTTGCTGCAACGGCGGGTAGAACTTTACTTTGGGTCACGAATTCGCTATTTTCTTTGCCGCGAAATGAGCCAGTAGCCTCAAGTGACATTTTAGGTTTGGCTGGAACGGGAGGTAAAACCTTGTTCAGATTTCCAGCCGCCGCAGATTTGTGGTGATCGTAGCTCAAAATGTCCGGACTGACGTAGTTGTTACTCACAACTCGATCAAAGTTGTTGGTCGGTCTGTTTAGACCAGTGGCGCCGTCCGGGCTTGATGAAGGGTCAAACTGGCCGAAACCCAAGTGTAAGCGAGATCTGGTGGGCGCGTCCTTTTGGGCGCCGTCAACCCGGGGGCGCTTTCTCCGTCGCTGCACGACGATGAATATGATGAGGCCGACCAAGACGATGACGAACAAGCTGCCAGCGACGACGGCAACAATAATGATGACATCTTTCTCTTCCATCTCAACGTCGTTATGGGACGACTTATTTGGAAGGTCATTTGATGGACGTTTAAAATACGATTATGACGCTGAAACCTCAAACTTAACGGAAAGCACTTCACATCAGCGACCTAGTGTTCTAGTAGTTTCTACCAAAGTAAAAATGTCAAAACTTTAACAATCTTTTAGTTTCCACCAAATGATATGTACATATCTAGAGTTTAACTTATTTCCACTAAAAGAAAAACTACTATACACTAAAGAACAATAAATCCACTAGTTTCCATTAAAAGAAAAGAACTACACACTAGAGATCGAATGCACAAATATGTCACATTTTAATCCACTCGAAAATTTCTTGAGATAGTACATAACAACTTGAACGCAATTACTAGACTGTCAGTTCACAAGACTATTACACATGACAAACAAGTCTATTGTTTCTTTACGAAACCATCCGCGTATGTGCAGGATGTTGTGCCATTGACCTTACTGTGCACATGACGCGTCAGTGTGCACTAGGACATGTCTGTGTGCACATGACGCAGGCTGTGAAGTAACTTTCATGGTGTCCTCACTATTAAGGTGGGAGAGAAACACAATCACTGTGCTGTATGGTTGATCGAAGATTCAATAAGTGATCGATCGGGCTCCCATGCTGATTGGTCGATAATCTATCTGCAATTAAAGGTAAACACATTGAGACAAAGGCTTATGAATGAAATAGACGAGTTTAAAACGATACATAAATCTCTAATACTTTAATCATTGAAATCTAATTCAATCTCACCACTCTGTTACAGTGATAAACATCGAGGCCGGGATTAGTAAGCAAATAAATTTGTTTAAGGGTTTCTGATAAGAGGGAATTGGGAACCGCTGTGAATGATAATCTAGGAACAATTATAAACAGTAAAAGTATCCCGTCCGACCAAATTAATCCATAGGGATAGTGAAGCAGCGTTCAGCAGTTTCTGTAGCCACGGCCTACTAGGTGATTTTGTGGCCAGTACTATGCCAGCCTCCTTTACTTCAACCCAGCTAATGTCAGGTATCCATCAGCGCTGGGTAGACTCGGTGACACCGTCCAGATCCGGTAAAAAATCCTAGCCTGCACCAGGATTCGAACCCAATCGAACGCGCTATCGCGCGACCACCGTGCCCCTTAAGAACCGTTTTGAATAAGCCTAATAATCTAGGAATAATCTAGGAATAATCTAGGAATAATCTAGGAATAATCTAGTAATAATCTAGAAATAATCTAGGAAATGTTCTGAATAGGGAACCAAGAACACATAATATAACAGGCAAGGAATAAATCATAGTACATTATGCCTCGACGGTCAAAAAGACTAATAAATAGACTTCTATGATCTATGATATGGGATCGAGGACATGGAATGAACCAATGCACGTGGCGCCTCAACTGACCAAGAGACCGATGGCATATAGCCGGAGTGGGCACGCTTGGGGTTAATAAAAGCCACATTGCAGTATTCAGAGACACACAATAGTTACGCATGATTAAAAAAACACGTGCATTAAAATTAATTTAATCAATATCGCTTGTTACATATTCTACATAACCCTTGTTTGCTATGCCTCCATATAAAATAATCTCCCTTTTTAAAAAATTTAATCATATTGTTTTTCTAAGAGCCAAGGTTAAATGAAGAACGAGGTTACCCATTGAATATAGGATATATGTGCTGGAATAAGTTTCCATACACCGAACCACACATTGTCACCTATGAATGGCGTGTAAGTCCTACTTCACAATACACTATAATTTGTATATATGCGTTTTTTGAATTGTATCATTTCTTTCATTAAAAATCCAGCCAGGCGTAACTTTTCTAGTCTTATTATACATCCTCTTTCATATTATGTTTGTCGAAATGTGATTAGCTTAAAGCTAGGATCTTATACATTGGGTATTTATAAAGGCAGTGCTATATTTGTAATGCAATACAAAAGAAACAAGGGCCGACACGCAAGGTTAACCCTTACAGTCCCGGGCGCGTATATAGCGGAACTGAAGGCAGCATAGATAGAAGTAGGTCGGTACGGGAAGGGTTAATGTTAATTCCAGATCTAATAGCCTAGCCTACACACGTTTAAACGCTTAAACGTAATTTAAATACAGAGTTCTCGTATGCTGAGCTTAAGACGTAAAACTTGAGGCCACTGTGAACGGTCTGAATGAGTAGGGTTACCATGCGTCCGGGTTTCCCCGGACATGTCTTCTTTTTAGGGCCCTGTCCGGGTGGCTTACCAGAAATATGGCTTTTGTCCGTCCGTTCCCGATCGATAGATACATTCTTATTTACTTTTCTCTGTTATATACTATAATGCCTTAGTAACCTTACCATTGAGCTAAATATTGCTGGAACGCATGTTTAATTCATTGTTCACGGAACAGAGATTACAAAATAGTATTATAATATTATTATTATTGTTCTGGTCCGTGAACTTAATGCGCGCTCTAGCAATATTTAGCTCAATGGTAAGGTTACTAAAGTAACCATCGGGGTTTCCGGTTCGGAAGCCATTTTTGTATACAAACGCATAATGGTAATGCGTGTTAATAATAATTAATAAATAATTATTTTTTTCAAATTAAAATAAACAATTTGATTTTTTAAATGCCCAAAACGTAAGTGTTCATTAACAGACGCACTGAAAGCCCAATACACAGGTTTTCGTGCAGGTCGACATGAATGGGAAGCTGAATGTTTGACATGCGGCAGAGGAACTTATATCTATGTTGCCAATAAGGGTGCACTAAATATAAAGGCGCACGTCGAAATGCCGAAGCATGTTAGGAGTGTTCGCGGAGCAGCTTCACATTCCAAAGTTACCAAATTTTTCGTAACACCGGGTTCGAAAAGCGACGAATCTGTTTCAGCAGCTGAACGTACATTGGCGTCTCACGCTGTCAAGCACCATCACAGGCTATAAATCAACGGACTACAGTTGTCGCTTATTGAAAACAATGTTGCCTGATTCTGATACTGCACGCAAAATGTCACGCGCGCGAACTAAAACAGAAGCTATTGTTAGCTCTGTGCTCACTCCGCAATCCGTCCAGATGTTTGTTAAAGCAATGGACAAAGTACGTTACTGTAGTGTTGCGACATACGGTAGCAATCATGGCAGTGTAAAAGTTATTTCCTATTTTGATTCAATACTTTGATTATAAAAACGGTGGTTTACAGTCAAAACTAGCTGACGTCCATAGCACTACAAATGAAACTGCAGACACCATTTCGACTTGCACAAAGAATAGCTTGGACAAACATCACGTATTTCAGAAGTGTATAGCTTATGATGGAGACTATTGCAAAACCAATTTTGGAGGTGTCCGGGGTAAAGTCGATGGCAATAATGTGTTTGCTAAGTTACAGACGATGAAAAGCAATGCAAACTTAGCGCCTTTAGTTGGTATTGGTTGCCCAGCACATGCTTTGGATAACGCTGTGCATCATGGCGCTGACACACTTGATCTTGATTATGAGTCAATGATTATGAAAATTTACAACTACTTCTCAATTTACACGGTTAAAACTGAACAGCTTAAGGAGTGCTGCGAGTTTGTTAAAGTGGAGCATAGGTTCTCAACGGGGGCGATATCGCCCCCCGGGGCGTGGTGAGAAGCTTTAGGGGGGCGCTGACATTCCCGGGGGCGATTGGGGGGGGGGGGCGGTGAAGGGTAAGTGGGCGGTACAAACGTACCTGATAAGCTTATATTTTAACACCTCAGCTATTTGAATCGATTAGTTTTTGGAGGATGAAATGTGATCTTAACGCAAGTGCTGCTAAATATATGATATCCCCCAACAGTAGGCATACATATTATTATATTAATAAAAAATAGGAATCGCAGTGACTTTTCGATGAAGTAGAGGTCTGTATTTGGCAAATATGGTTTGCGGCCGGATGATCCTGTGTTTGGTTCACCGGACTATCACCGATTACTGTCGCCCTAACATCTGCTAATATTAATGATATTTTGACCTCAGTTTAACCATAGACTATGTATATAGAACGCTTGCTTTAGTATTTCTGCTATATGATGACTCGAAACACTGATTTTCTGAATTCCCGATTCGTATAATACTTTGCACTTCCGTTTTATTGAATCGCTTTGATTTTCTCAATGAAAAATTATAATTAAAATCGAATGTTCTATACAGCGGAAAAATTTAAGAAACATCGAGGTGCGTAGAAGTAATTCAAGACAGCCTTATTGGTTGCGCACAGAAAAAAAAATACATATAAGCTTTATAAATAGAGCAAGCGGTCCATCTTATTATAGTTTTTGGTTTAAACCGAGATGTCCTTAATGTGTTATAAACCCGCTAATGAATTGAATAATATTATTAGCGAAATAGATAAGTTGTAATTATACAAACTGGGTAGTTAATGTAATGTTTAAAAATACACATATAAATTCTTTAGTCATATAATATTTATATAATTTTCAAATAATTTTTACAGTTTGATCATTTCAAAATTAAAAATTGTAAGCCATTTATTTTTTATACAAGAAAAAAAACCCTGAAATATGAGCTAAAATAAAATGGGCTAATTATCTCCCTTTAATTAAAAAATGTTTCCACATTTGATTCAATAGTGATGCCGAACAAGTTCTATTTTGTAATATAACAAATATTACTGATTATTAGACCTAAGGCTTTTGCATCAAAAATTAAAACAAAAATAGACAAATTGCTAGCAACACACCAGGCAAACAATTTGCATTAATATTAATTTATTGAAACCTTTTGTTAAGGCAATTTGGTAATTTATTGATCTATTAATTCTTACAATATGTTTCCTTTTCAGTTTTTATAAAGATAATAAATAAAAAAAAAATAATTGCGGAAACTATAGTCCAGATGGGCGGAAGGCTGGGGGGGGGGGGGGCGTAGTGGCCGCTAAAAGAAAGTGAGGGGGGGGGCGATGAGCGGAAAAAAATTGTAAAAGGTGGCGGTGAGCCGAAAAAGGTTGAGAACCTATGAAGTGGAGTATCGTTCAGCTACTTTATCACAGCAAGACTCGGTGGCTGTCACTGTAAAAACGACCTGAGTGAGCTTTACCTTTGAAATATGCATTCTCTGATGAGTGTGTTCCAGTCCCACATTGAAAAAAAAATGTATCGTGAAAAGAACTCCCTACTGGAAGTGATGAATTACCTCAAATCCCTCCAGTCTGTTCTCAGGTACCGTGTACAAGTGGGAAGGAGTAAACAGTTGTTGGCAAAGTTGCGTCGAGATGGACTAGATGACCGCTGTGATGCTTTCTGAAATTCTGAAATGTGATGCTCTCTCTCTTTCTCTTTCGAAATGAGAAATGCTTATCACAAATTCTTATTATTAATGTAGGCCTATTTTTTTTGCCATTCCATCACACGATGCAAACACTGAACGAGTGTTTTCTTTGATTGAATCTGTCACATGAACTCTGTTTGTGCAGCATAACTTTAATTTAAGCATATGTCTTGCAAAGAATTTGACGCATATCTCACCAGCCAGCCTAATTTGTTGAAGGACAGTCCTTCAGAAAAATACACTTGGGCTCAGCCCCAAACGCAGTCTACGGAGCCAACTTCAATTTCGTCAAATCCGGACGATTCTGATGATAATGACTCAGAATGAGATACTGTCATTATTGTTTTGTAAGTCGGTCACTGTTTTGTTTCTGTGTACAGTGAGTGTAATAAGTGTAGTGTAATGTGTACTGAAACGTACTCAATTAAGTTTACAATAGAATTTGAAACCATTAACAGTAAAAGTAAGAGGATTTTTTAATGTAGCTTAACTTTACTTTTATTTGTACAACACTTAAAATTGGCGTAACCCTAGAAACTGGCTACGGGCTGGTAACCGGATTTGATGAACATTTTATGTGTCCTCTTGTTCATCTGATCACTTATGGTAACCCTACCTGGTCTAATGACATTTCTGAATGAGGATCCTCAAGACATTATTCATCCCCCCCCCTCCCATTTTTTATATATTTCAAAACATAAAAATACGCAAAATATATAAATTGAAGGGATATATGTTATGAATTAGTATGCGACAATTTACACATATTCATTCCATTACGAGAACCACAATAGATCCATAAATTTAGTTTGCGGCTTTTTTTTTGCCATGGGGATTTTTAGTTTTTGTTTTGTAATTATTTTCAGACTCCTAGTTCAACTGCACCATTTGCAGTATAGCAAAAGAAGGTGGTACACAATTTAAATTTGTGCAATGGAACATGTCTTCAGCCCCCCCCCCCCCCCACATACACAAACACTTTTCCTTCGATCCAGTATACACGTGGTTATTTCGATTGCTGGTTGATCCAGAACCATGGACAGATCTAGTTATCACATGAAAAATTCGTTTCTGAACTCCAAGGTCTTTTAAAGCAACAACGTCAATGGTAATGGTAATGGTAATAGCTATTCTCTATCATGTCCACCCTCCTCGGCTCCTCACCCTCTCTACCCCTCCCCACCATACACCCACCCGTGGACCTCCCAGAACTCTTCTCAGAGCACTTCAAGGAGAAGATAGAGAATCTGCGTAGTTCTCTGGATCATGATGCATATCGCCCTTCCCCACCCTCTCCCGCCTTCTCTGGCTCCCCTCTCACCTGCTTTAAACCTGTCACCATCGACCATGTTAAGCGCATCATTATGAAGTCCCCCATCAAGACCTGCGAGCTTGACCCTCTGCCAGGCTTTCTGTTCACCCAGTGCTTGGACAAGCTCCTGCCGTACATCACCGATACCATTAATACCTCCCTCTCCACAGGCATCGTTCCTAACTGTTTTAAATCCGCCATCGTCCGCCCACTCTTGAAGAAATCCGGACTTGATGTAAATGAATGCCGGAACTACCGTCCAGTATCAAACCTCCCCTACCTCTCCAAGCTCCTGGAGCGCATCATCCTTGAGCAATTGAACGTCCACCTGTCCCTGAACTCGCTTATGCCCGTGTTCCAGTCGGCATATCGCCCCAATCACAGCACTGAGACAGCACTACTGCGGATCACCACCGACCTCCTGAACGCCACAGACAGAGGTCTCGTCTCCGCCCTTGTGTTATTGGACTTGTCCGCGGCCTTTGACACGATCGACCACCACCTACTCATCGATCGCCTCAGCTTCACGTTCGGCATTCATGATATAGCCCTCTCCTGGTTCAAGAGCTACCTCGACGGTCGCTCCCAGACCGTCACTACTGAATCTTTGTCCTCCCAGCCCGTCACCGTCCGCTATGGTGTACCACAGGGGTCCGTCCTCGGCCCAGTCCTCTTCACTTTGTACACCCAACCCCTTTCCTTCGTCATCGAGCGACACAACCTTAATTTTCACTTTTTCGCTGATGACACCCAGCTCCTAAACAGCGCCAAGCCTGAGGACATCGACGAGCTCCTTGCTTCTATCTCCTGTTGTTTCCTGGACATCAAGAACTGGATGACAGAAAACAAGTTGAAGCTCAACAGCGATAAGACCGAAGCCCTACTCGTAGGAACGAGACAGAAGCTTGCTTCCCTCAGAGTGACTGACCTCCAGTTGGGTGACGTTACTGTGCCCTTCTCCTCAACGGTAAAGAGCCTCGGCATGTTTCTGGACTCCACTCTGTCCATGCAACCCCACATCTCCTTCCTGATCAAAACCTGCTTTTTTCACCTGCGACGTATTGCCACTATCCGTCGCTACCTCACTCCGGAAGCTTGTACCAAGCTCGTCATCACTCTCCTCTTCTCTCGTTTGGACTACTGTAACTCTCTTCTGGCCGGCCTTCCTGCCGCTTCCATTCAAGGACTCCAACGCGTCCAAAACTGCGCTGCCAGACTAGTCCTAAAGAAGAAGAAGTCCGACCACATTTCACCTCTGCTCTACTCTCTGCACTGGCTCCCTATTCAAAATAGGATTTTATATAAACTCGCATCTCTATGCTATAAATGCCTCAATGACTCTGCCCCGGATTATCTAATTTCCTGTCTGGAAATATATACAAAACCACGCCCACTTCGATCGGCTGCTCACAAACTCAATTTGACGATCCCGCGGACAAAACTCGTGACAGCTGGTCAGCGGGCCTTCACCTACTCCGGCCCCTCCGCATGGAACACCCTGCCACTCCAGCTGCGACAAAGCTCGAACTTTTACATTTTCAAGACCGGACTCAAGACTCACCTGTTTATTATTGACTCCTAGCCCACTTACATTTTTAAACATTTGTCTGTTATTGTTATCATCGTTAATTGTAATTGTAATTGTAATTGTAGATGTAATTGTTAAGCGCATAGAACTGATTGCGGGATATGCGCTATATAAGCTTCATTATTATTATTATTATTATTATTTAATGGTAATTTATATAGCGCTTCTATCCATGCTATTTTAGCATGCTCAGTGCGCTCTAGAAGACTATTAATCTGTGAGAGGTTTCACTGCTGCCGGTTAAGCGCATGTGATAACAACTCAATATTAACGTCATCTAGTCCCAAAACTCCTGTAGGGCGACAGGGATCTGCCGGTGGCGGGGCTCGAACCCGCGACGTGTCAAGTGGTTTTTTGGTTGACAGTCTGGTGAGCTAACCGCTAGGCCAGCCGGCTTCAATGACAATGCAATGCCCAATCTACTGCTGCACCAACGAATCCCATTATACCTACACGCAAACTTTAATTACCGACAGATTTCAAAGTTCAATGGCGAACAAAAGGGGCGATTATACGGATTATGCCCGCAGTGTTCGCCTAATTGAAATTTCGGCTTTTGGACTTTAATCCACAGACAGGAAAGCTATATTATCAATCCATAGGCGATCTCAGTTTACATTGTCAACATGGCTGACATTTAGGAAACTAAAAACAACATGACGTAAAAGAAAGGAAAAAGAGGTTGACAGATTGCTTTGTTTCGTTTTCCTCTTTTTTTGTGTGTGTGGACTGTTTGTGGTTTTAATTTTTGTTTTAATATAATGTGTACATAGCTTGTTAATATAAAAGTAAATAAAGACATTTCAATATTTGGCCTTTAAAAAAAATAGAAATTTCTTTTAACGGATTTTCAAGCCCCATTGCAAAGTTTATTCAGTTGGTTTAAAACAACAAAAACAAGAGAGAGAGAAAGAGAGAGAGAGAGAGAGAGAGAGAGAGAGAGATTTATTACAATTTTGATAATGACTTCCTCAGACTAAAATTAGCAATGTCTTTGCAAAGATGCCCTCTAAAAATATTTTGCAAAAGTCTTGCGCATGAAACGTTTCAATTAATTTTAGCCTAATCAAGTAAGCAGGCAACGTGAAGTGCGTTAAATTCTTTTTTACTCATAGAACTCATAAAAAAAGGGCAATTTTTTAATAAACATTTACTTTTGATGATGCGTTTCATTTATATAATTAATTCAAATATATTTAAAAAAAAAAAGAAAATCGCAACAGTTATTCTTCTTTCTCCATTGTGTCATTGAGTAATGAAGTTGTCGAAAGGGGGGGGGGGGGGAATGAGCCGAATGAGAACACACGGTCTAGATCAGGGGTCTCAATCTCAGGATAAGGCATGTGTTATTTTATCACTTAAGGGATGTGTCAACGGCCGCACTCAACCCCCCCCCCCCCCACACCAACAGCCCGAACAAAGAAAACAATTTGCACTTCATACATCCTTATTTTACTACTTATTACTAGATCTAATAATATGCCAATTTACAATTTAGACACAAAGAATTATACCAAAGACAACTATCATACTATCATTAAGATTTATTTTTTTTAAGTATGTTACCCATATAAAATCAACAATACAATTTGAAGTGTATCAGTTGGCCTACTAGCTGTTTGAATTTCACGAATAGTATATTTTTCGTAAGCTTATTAACGGGCCACAAATATCCACTTGGTGGGCCTCATGCGGCCCGCGTTTTTGATTCCCCTGGTCTAGATGGTAACAATCAAATGCTAAACGTATGAGTGGCCTGTTTAGCTGATAATAAGTGGGCTAGAACACGTCTACATTTATAAGTTCATTATCTCAACAGTTTCTCGGTGGGTTTTTATTCGGGAATAACTAGATCACCGTAGATCACCGTAGATAATTTGGTGAGTTTTGTAAAAAAATAACATGCATGCTTAGCAGACAAATATATATAGATACCGGGTAGGCCTAACTGTAATTTCAAATATCAACAATTTCTAAGTTCTACTTCTGAAAATGCTTCTAAATGTGCACAAATTTAGGCAACTTTTCTTATTGATTAACAACCTTTTACGTAACTCTTTAACACACTAAGACAGGGGTCGGCAACCTTTTGCTTATAATGTGCGAAACTAGGATTTCTAAATCATTCAGCGTGACAACAGCGTGAAAGTCAAACTGCTCAACTATATTACTTATACAACACAATTTATTTGGTGCCGTAGCAAGACAAGACGAAAAGAAAAGGAGCATTACAGAGAAAATCATTAAAGCGTTTTATATTTAATAACAAATAAGCCGGCTGGTCCAGCGGTTAGTTCACCGGACTGTCAACCAAAAACCAACTGACACGTCACGGGTTCTATCCCTGCCACCGACGGATGCCTGTCGCCCTGCAGGAGTTTTGGGCCTAGTGGACGTAATAATCTTCTATCTAGAAGGAACGTCTGTAAACTTATAAGATAAGCCTGTTTGTTATTAGCATCTTTTTTAAAAATCCATTCATATCTAATAGGCACAATTTCATTTCTCAACTGATACATGAATCATACATACATGAACTTATACATTAACATGGTTAATGAATCAACATTTGAATATAGTTGTCAAGATATTATTCTAGTAATCGCTTTAAATTCTTTATATTTTGATCTCTGCATAACTGAGATTTCATCTTTTATATTATTACTGGTGTGACAATCTGCTACCAACCATATACTGCAGTGCAGCGGAATAGATACGTCGTCGGCATCCGTCCGTCTCCAAGAGACGATGGTGTAGCTTCACGGCAAAGGTGACCAGCTGCACCGCCGAGAATGGCTGTGGAGGCCAACTCGGGAGTGGCAATCCCTGCCGCACTTCAGGCATTTGAAGGTGGATGGCTGTTGTAAAGGAACCTTCCGCCTCGCTCTTTTCTGGATGGCAGCTTCCATGCGCCCAGTTTCTGCGCGGGATGTGCCAAGCTTGACTGCGAGCCTCCAGGTTGGTCGGTCAGAAGCTTGGCATTCCCATGTGTCAAGGTCAATTGAGCTCTCGTTCAGGTCTCTTTTGCAAAGGTCCTTGAATCGCAGTTTTGGGCGCCCTATCTTCCGGTGGCCTTCGACCAGTTCTCCATAGAGGAGGTCTTTAGGAATGCGACCTGCATTCATCCTTTTCACATGGCCGAGCCACCTGAGGCGTTTCTCACTGAGCACAGCGTGAAGGCTGCTCATGTTGGCTCTCCCCAGCACCTCTGTGTTGGAGACCCTATCCTGCCACTTGATCTGCAGTATTCTCCGTAGGCACCTCATATGGAAGCTGTTGATTTTCTTCTCGTGCCTCGCGTAGGTGGTCCATGACTCACAGCCATACAGGAGAGTGCTGAGTACGCAGGCGTGGTAGACGCGCAGTCTGGTCCTCTCGGTGAGGCTGGAGTTGTCCCACACTCGCTGTTTTAGTTGGGCCATGACTGTGGCTGCCCTGGCGATCCTGCTGTTGATCTCCAAGTCGATGGACTGTGAACTCGAGATAATGGACCCGAGGTAGGTGTAGTTCTCGACCACCTCCAAGGTGTGTCCATCGATGACAATGTTTGGAGGGGTCTCCGTGCCCTGAGCCATGACGTTTGTCTTTTTCAGGCTTACAGTCAGGCCGAACTCCTTGCATGCTTGGGAGAAGCAAGTGACGAGCTGCTGGAGTCCGTCTTCGGTGTGTGATGTCAAGGCTGCATCATCAGCGAAGAGCATCTCGCGAATGAGGACCTTTGTGACTTTGGTGTTGGCACGAAGGCGCGCTATGTTGTAGAGCTTGCCATCAGACCTTGTGTGAATGAAAACACCCTCGCTGCAGTCCTTGAAGGCGTGTTGGAGGAGCATGGAGAAAAAGATGCCGAAGAGTGTAGGCGCGAGGACGCAGCCCTGCTTTACTCCGCTGCTGACTGGGAATTCCTTGGAGGTTGCGCCATTGTAGAAGACAGTGCTGTGCATGTTGTCGTGGAAGGACCTGACCACCGCAAGCAGGTGTGGGGGACATCCGATCTTCTGCAGCAAGCTGAATAGTCCGCCTCGGCTGACCAGATCAAATGCCTTTGTGAGGTCGATGAAGGCTATATAGAGTGGCATCTGCTGTTCCTGACACTTCTCCTGGAGCTGGCGTAGTGAGAAGATCATGTCAACCGTTGATCGACCAGCCCTGAAGCCACACTGTGACTCTGGGTAGATGCGTGAAGCGAGGGTCTGCAGGCGGTTAAGGATGACGCGGGCGAACGCTTTACCAACGATACTGAGGAGGGAGATGCCCCGATAGTTGTTACAGTCGCTCCTGTCACCTTTGTTTTTGTACAAAGTGATGATGTTAGCGTCTCTCATATCTTGTGGAATGTAACCCTGTTCCCAGCAAAGGCATAGGAGGTCGTGAAGTTGCCGTAGCAGGGCTGGTTTCCCGCTCTTTAGTACTTCTGGTGGGATTCCGTCGCTCCCAGGTGCTTTACCGCAGGCGAGACGGTCGATGGCCTTGCTAAGCTCATCCAAAGTGGGTGGAGTGTCAAGCTCCTCCATGACCGGCAGGTCTGACATCGCTCTGAGAGCGGAGTCTGTTACAATGTTCTGCGTTGCGTACAGTTCGAGGTAATGCTCTACCCACCTCTGCATCTGCCTTTCCGGATCGGTGATAACCTCGCCTGTTTTGGACTTGAGGGGGGCTGTCTTAGAGGGGGTTGGACCTATTGCCTTCTTGATGCCCTCGTACATCCCTCTTGCGTTGCCTGTATCGGCAGCTGTCTGTATGCTGTTACAGATATTCAGCCAGTAGGTGTTGGCACAATGACGGGCAGTCTGCTGGGCTTTGCTCCTGGCAGTCCGTAGAGCTTGTAGTGTACTGGCGCTAGGCTTAGCCTTGTAGGCCAGAAGGGCTTTCCGCTTAGCCTCTGTCACGGGTTCCATTTCCTCCCAATGGGCCTCGTACCAGTCAGCATTCTTCCGCTCTTTCTTCCCGTAAACAGTGATGGCTGCGTTGTACATAGATACGTAGTGATCATATAAACTGGGTAGTTAATGTAATGTTTAGAATCGTACATATAAATTAAAAAATATAAATTCTTTAGTCATATAATAATTATATAATTTTCAACTATCTTTTATAGTTTATAGTATATAGTTTAAAAGTTATAAATTGTACGCCATTAAAAAAAAAAAATAAAACAAAAACGAAACTTAAAAAAGGCAAAGAAAAACTGTTAATTAACAAAAAGTCTCAAAATTTGATGCTAGTGATGCCAAACGAATTATAAAAAAATAATATAAATAGTGTTGCTTTTCAATTATTATTTCTGTATACAAATTCAGCATTATGCTCTTTTTTCATTGCGTAATTAGATGTATAAATAAATGTACGTTGTAAATAAACATTGTATGCATCATCAAGTCAATTTAAGCAGTTTATTCTAAACATTATTCATTAAAATAGCCACATTATATAATCTATGCCTGTTATATTTATTACAATAATAAAACAAACAAAATTAGTTTTAGAAATAATTATATTTATGCCTAATTAAGATAGATCTCCATGTCACAAGTCACAAAAAACGAGGTGCTGCAGCAGGCTGGGATGTCAAGCATGCTTACTCTTATCTGCCAATTAATAATCGCCTTTTCTTCAAATGCTCTGCGCTAATTGTTCAATGTCAAATGGCAGGTCAAGTTTAAGTGACCTCTTGGTATGCTTTCATGTGCGATAAAATATACCCACTAGTGTAAATTAAACCAAAAGCTGAAAGTAAATCGAAGGCCTTGCAGATGACAACAGATGACTTTCCTAAGACTAAGTAACTATTCCTTTCCGATTTTCCGCAAATCGTCACATTTCGATGTCCATTCTTCAGATGTTTAAAATGAAAAAAATGCCAGTTTCCCTCCACTATAAAAAGATACAGATGTAAATAGTTTTGAGTAAGATCAATCCAGTAAGGCTAAATGGGGTATGGAAACATGTCCATGAATTTGAAAGCCTTGCCTTAGTTTAGAAAACTTCGCATTGAGCGCTTCATTGTCCTTCTGAAAAAGCTCATCTATATTTATTTGAATTAAATTAGGGAAAGAGTTAAATGTTTTGAAATTGATTTCACGGCAAGATATGTCCAGTTTCAATGCAAATCCATTCCAGTGGTCCAACACTTCCATTGCTTTTCGACAATGTCCTTGTGAATGCAAGTTCAACTCACTGAAATGTGTCGCAATGTCATTCAGAAACATCGGATTCAACAATCAGTTCTCCTCATTCAATACCTGAATTTTTTTAAAAATCAAGATAAACCTTAATTGCTTCCAGTCAAGAAACGAATCTATCCAAGACTTCACCTATACTATACTCCATATCATTTTCTTCTAGAAGGGACTTTAAGAAACTATTAAATTGACTATCTAAACCAGGGGTCGGGAACCCATGGCTCGCGAGCCAGATGTGGCTCTTTTGAGGGCTGCATCTGGCTAGCAGACAAATGTTCGATTATTAAAAAAATGTTTTTTTAAGACTTTTTGATCTACATGTTCATTGCATATCAATATTTCCTTCTACAAATGAGCTAAAGTCTACTGCAGCTCAGCATGAGAAGAATTCAGAGACATAATTATTGTACTTTTAGTGTTGAAATTACACAATATGCACACATTTACTTGAATTTTTAGATTTAAACATAATGTATGGCTCTCACAGAATTACTTTTAAAAGTATGTGGTATCCATGGCTCTCTAAGACAAAAAGGTCCCCAACCCCTGATCTAAACAATAGATTTAATCACAGATCGCAAGTCCAATAATGAGATTTTTTTGTACACAAACATTCTTAACTAAAACAGTCGACGTCAAGTGTGTACGTAGTTACGCCACGCAGAAACAATTAATTATGTTGACGTACGTTGTTTTGACTTGCATTAAAAAATCTTCTTGGAGGTTTCTCGTTCTGCTTACCAAGACTGGCACGCGTGCCTTAGGTTGCCGAACCCTGCACTAAGAAGGTTTAAGAGGTAGGCTATAGGTATACTGTTTTTAAATGAAGTGAAATTAATGCTATTGTTAAACTTGTTCAACTTACCTACGTCTGAATAACAACCATGTTCCAAAGTAAAGTTTGTTAATATAACTTATTACGTAGTCAACTATTCAACGTTAGGCTCACTTCGTAACGTAAACAACAAGTGACATAGACATAGTGTCACATAGGCCTATCCCAGCGCCAAGTGTTTAATTTCTTCCACCGTGTTGAGTCAGTTGTACACGTTTACATGTTAACGTAATTTACGTGAATGTTTACATAGAAATACCTCCACTACACATTTCACCAAGTCGGTAAACACACAATGATAAGATATTAAATGGCCTGTGTGTATCTATGTGTGTCTCTGTGTATGTATCTGTTTGCTGTTCCTCTCCTCTCTGGATTTGACTATTACGTTTAGAAAGCACTCGCAGCCGCAGCCAGCGTTTCACACGAGGAAATTGGGGAGGAGGGGGGGGGGGGGGGTGAAAGGTTGTAAGTTGACATTAACAAAAGAGGGGGGCAAGAGGAGGTGGGGGATATAGCATGCAATTACGGGGATGTGTCCAATGCAATTGCTTCCTCTGCTCCCCCGTTCCCTGGTCACCTTTTTGTTTGTGTTCCAAGCACCGTCAATGTATAGATCTACTGATTTGTCTGTCTGTGTAAAATGTCCCTGTTTGTGTGTTCGTTTGTTTGTTTCTGTGCTGGTAAGTTTAACTGTGTTTCTTTGCCCCTGTGTGTGTGTGTGTGTGTCTGCGCGTTATGTAGGTGTCTGTGTTCGCTAGTATGTGTGTCTCTTTAGATCTACGCGTCTGTATGTTTTTGTATATATATATATATATATATATATATATATATATGTGTTTGGGTGTAGCCTATGTGTGTGCACGTCTGTGTGTTCAGTAAATAAATAAATGTGTCCCCAGTGTCTTAAAGCATTTTAAGTTTTTAAATTTGTTGTCCCTTAGTGCGAACTTTAGGCTTAGAAGACACGCCTGGATGGACTCTTCGAAACCAAACATAGATCTACACACAACGAAAGTACACGTCTCTAGCACACAGCTTTGGGGAACTATAGTTCAATGACCCCCACCTTAGGGGCACCATTATACCTGAATACATGTACAACCAAGCACTTGTAGGCGTGTATAGTCACAGTGCGATGTTACAATGCAATTGGCCGACATGGCCGAAACAATACGCCAGGTGAGCATTACTCAATCTGTGTCATTTGTTCGTGACCCTGTTATTTTTATACTTTTACTATGTGACCCACTAACAGTCTTTATCGCCTATAATAGACCAGACCAGGGATCGGTATCCTAAGGCACGCGTGCCAAACTTGGCACGCAGAGCGATTTTCAATTCAAGAGCTCCAGGTGTCTTTTTTTATTGATAAAAATACCAACAACATTTTTCAGTTCTGAATGAGGAAAACTGACTGTTGAAGTCGATATTTCTGAATGACATAGCGACACATTTCAGTGAGTTGAACACATTTACAAGCACCACTGAAATGGGTTTGCATTGAAACTGGACATATCTTGCCGTGAAATCCGTGAAGCCGGCTGGTCCAGCGGTTAGTTCACCGGACTGTCAACCAAAACCCAACTGACAGGTCGCGCGTTCTATCCCTGCCACCAAAGTCGCCACCTGTCGCCCTGCATGAGTTTTGGGCCTAGTGGACGTAATAATCTTCTACCTAGAAGGAACGTCTGTAAACTTATAAGATAAGATAAATCATTAATAAAACTACTTGTACATCGCTACATTAAGACATTATATAATTAAGATAGTTGGGCCTTTTCAGAAGTAGCCTAGGCCTAGGCCTCTTTTCAGAAGTAGCCTAGGCCTAGGCCTACATATTGAAACACTCAAAGCGGAATGTTCTAATCAAAGGCAAGACTTTCAAATTAATGGGCTCATTTATTTATATCACATTAATCATAACTGGTTTGACATTATTAAAACCTTCATATATGTAGATGGCTTTTTTTTTTAAGTAAAGGGATATTGGCGATTTAAAAAAAAAATGTGCATCCAAATTTGCCCGTTTGAGGAAAAAATCTGGAAGGAAGCTGCTATTCTCAACTGCTAGGCATTCGCTCTTTTACTCTCAGCTTTTGGTTCAATTTACACCTGTGAACAGATTTTATCGCACATGAAAGCTGTTTCAATCATACAAAGAGGTCACTTACACTTGACCCCTCATTAATTCATACAGACTAATTACATTTAAAATAGCTTTATGTTCATCTTCTTTAATGAAACATAAATATAAGCAAGTCTAAAACAAATTTATTTGTATTATTAATTTAATAACTATAACACACTTATTTAATAGCACCATATTATGTAATTTCTGTAATTATTAATGTTTAAAATATAAACTCCTTCAATGGACAAACAATTAATGCAGGAAATGTATAGTTGCAACTGTTTAACGTAAATCATTTGAATCCTCTAATAATTTAATCTTGTAATAAATACCATAATGTTGGATAAAGAAATAACAATTACGCTTTAATATTTGTTATATTACAATATATAGCTTGCTTGGCATCAATATTTAATCAAATGTGGACACGTTTTTTTTTAATTAAAGGGAGATTAATATCCCAATTTATTTGAGCAAATTTTTCTAATCTAAAATTTTTTCCTGTATAAAAAATAAATGGTTTACAATTTATAACTTTGAAATGATCAAACTGTACAAAGTTTTTGAAAATTATATACGGTAAATATTATAAGATATATATAAATATTATAAGATATATATAAATATATATAATTTATATGTATATTTTCAAACATTACATTAACTACTTAGTTTGTATGATTACTCCGTATCAATACAGCTGAACTTTACTGTTAATCCATTGCGAAAAAAAAAGAAAAGAAAACCATTACAAGTAACATTTTCAGGTGTTCGATCCTCATCTTGATAATGTTCAAAGTTATGACAATAATTTCCATAAATGTGAAAGATTAGTAATGAAATATTTTATTTGATATAGAAATAGAAGCAAAAAAAAAATGATGATAATTACAAACACGTTAATTTTGTATTAAAGACCAAGTGAAGAGGTTTTTCTCAAAGGAACGAGATTTGGAATAGCCTCATACGGCAGTGACGTATCACAAAGGAAATAAATAAATAAAAATAGACGCTATAAATCTATATTTAACCATTTTGTTAAAAATAAGAACCGGGAAAAGATTCAAAATATGTGGCAATAGATTCAAAACACGTGACAATATTCATTTTTCCTAGTCGGAATCCTTTATGTTACGTCACTTTCCTATTGCCGGAAATAAAAAACATCTCAAATGGCTACGAGATTTGGAGTATTCCTCCGAAAAACACACATTTAATTGCAAATATTGAACTAATTACTTAAAATTTATCTTTGATATTTTGTATAAATGTTTTTTTTATTAACATTCAGATACTGAATACACTATTTACTATCAAAATCAAATGTTAACTCAATTTTGTTAAAAAGCTCTTCACTTGGTCTTTAAATATAAAATGCTTTTAGCCTTGTCCTTGCTATGGAGATAAATTAATTGTCATATAAAAATAATTCTTTAAAAAAGTATATAGGCCCTAGAGCAGGTTTAGTTTTAGGCAGTTGGCACGCTGAAAAATTTAGAAATCCTAATTTGGCACACTGTTAGCAAAAGGTTGCCGACCCCTGGTCTAAACGATCTATATGTAGTAAATAAATAAAGACGAAGTGAAACTCCGCATTTATAAAGCCAGTGCAACTTTTGGCAGACTGTAGGCCTATGTCAGTGACTGGAACAGAAGGACCATCCGCACCCAAACAAAAAAAAAGTATATATATAGGCCTAGCAGTCGACAGTCGTGCTCCCCACTCCATTGTATTCACGCCAGGCCTGGACAGTTTACAGACGCCATGCTTGGTTACTGAACCATTTCCATACAACAAGTCTGAAGAAAAATACTAGGCATCAAATGGCAGGACAAAATCCCCGACACTGTAGTGCTTGCCAGGGCAGCCCCACCCCCCTCCAAGAATACACACAAGTATGATGTAGTCACAACTACGCTGGGCGAGGCACGTTGAACGCATGCCAGACCACCGGCTGCCAAAAAGGTTCCTCTATGGCAGGGGTCGGGAACCCATGGCTCGCTAACCAGATGTGGCTCTTTCGGTGGCTGCATCTGGCTCGCAGACAAATGTTCGATTATAAAAAAAATGTTTTTTTTTTAGACTTTTTGATCTACATTTTAATTGCATATCAATATTTCATTATACAAATGAGCTAAAGTCTACTGCAGCTCGGCATCAGAAGAATACAGAGACATAATTATTGTACTTTTAGTGTTGAAATTATACAAAATGCACTCATTTACTTGAATATTTAGTTTTAAACATAATGTATGGCTCTCACAGAATTACTTTTCAAAATATGTGGTATACATGGCTCTCTCAGAAAAAAGGTTCCCGACCCCTGCTCTATGGTGAGCTAAAATACAGTAAGCGAGCCCACGGCGGTCAAGACAAGCGCTATAAGGACAGGCTTAAATCTGTTCTCAAAGCGGTGGATGTCGATATCGACTACTGGAAGATTACCGCCAAGGACCGAGCCTCATGGACGTTCATTAGTCCAGATAGGAGTTGCAACTTG
This sequence comes from Anisus vortex, assembly GCA_949126835.1. Taxonomy (NCBI): domain Eukaryota; kingdom Metazoa; phylum Mollusca; class Gastropoda; family Planorbidae; genus Anisus; species Anisus vortex. The sequence continues at coordinate 30,991,816 of OX421500.1, forward strand.
CGATAGCAACATTCAAAGAGCTGCTGAGTCCAGGAGGCAAACAAGAAAAGACCGTGCCCAAATCCCCCCAGGTCCTTCCCAAATATATCGCCTGCCCAAACTGCGGGCGCACCTTCCGAACAAAGATAGGCTTCATCAGTGACTTACGAACGCACAGATCAGCCACAGCCCAAAACCCATAGGATTGCTGAGCTGTCATCGTTGAATACGGCGGACGCACAAAAACAAGTACATAAATATTAAGCTTGCAAATTTACGTACTATTCTTGATACTAGTATATAGCCTACTGTTACGAAATATAGCCTACATTTACGAAATATAGCCTACTGTTACGAAATGTAGCCTACTGTTACGAAATAGAGCCTACTGTTACGATATATAGCCTACATTTACGAAATATAGCCTACATTTACGAAATATAGCCTACTGTTACGAAATAGAGCCTACTGTTACGAAATATAGCCTACTGTTACGAAATATAGCCTACTGTTACGAAATAGAGCCTACTGTTACGAAATATAGCCTACTATTACGAAATGTAGCCTACTGTTACGAAATATAACCTACTGCTACGAAATAGAGCCTACTGTTACGAAATATAGCCTACTGTTACGAAATATAGCCTACTGTTACGAAATAGAGCCTACTGTTACGAAATATAGCCTACTGTTACGAAATATTACGAAATATAACCTACTATTACGAAATGTAGCCTACTGTTACGAAATAGAGCCTACTGTTACGAAATATAGCCTACTGTTACGAAAAATTACGAAATATAACCTACTATTACGAAATATAGCCTACTGTTACGAAATATAGCCTACTGTTACGAAATAGAGCCTACTGTTACGAAATATAGCCTACTGTTACGAAATATAGCCTACTGTTACGAAATAGAGCCTACTGTTACGAAATATAGCCTACTATTACGAAATGTAGCCTACTGTTACGAAATATAGCCTACTGTTACGAAATATAGCCTACTGTTACGAAATAGAGCCTACTGTTACGAAATATAGCCTACTGTTACGAAATAGAGCCTACTATTACGAAATAGAGCCTACTGTTACGAAATATAGCCTACTATTACGAAATGTAGCCTACTGTTACGAAATATAGCCTACTATTACAAATGTAGCCTACTATTACGAAATATAGTTAGGATTTGGAGAAAAACAAACAAACAGCGCTAATTAGTGTGAGCTTTCGTGACCGGTGCCGGTTCGCGACCCGGCATTTGGAAAACGCTGTGCCATTGGAAATGTAAGAACCAGTTTATGTAATTTGGACAGAAAATACATGACTACAAGTTGTATTAAAAATGGCACAGTATTTAAAAGAAAAGTTAAAAAAGAATAGGCCTACTATGGTAGCTATACAGAATAAATATAGAACAGATTGCGCAATCTCATTTTTTTCTGTTTCCGGAAGTAATACCGACGCCATACTGTTTAAACGCAGCAGTCCTGGCTACACTATATATTTATGCTTATTTACAATGTCTTTTTCAACAAATCTACAATTTCAAACAACCAAAGCTAATGTTTCAGGCAAAAGGTACGAATGTTGCTGTTTAATAAACTGCAACAATGATGCGAAAACAATAGATTATCGTACAAATAAGCATGTCAAGCTACATAAATTTCCTGACCTCGTAAATGATAAGCAACGGAAAGTTGTAACCTCATATTACTTAATATTAGTAGCCTTGCTTTAGTCCTAAGCTTGCTAAGAGTAGATATCAGTAATAAATCAAGCCTTTATCATTTCACTATAGTGGCGTTTCTAGTGACCGCTGCCTTGAATCAAAAGAAAAAGGCGAAAACCGAGCTTCACTTTTAGTGACTCTGCATATAGGGATTGCGCATTTTGTTCTATAACTATTCTGTGGGTAGCTACCTCGAATTTCAAGATATAAACATTGCCGACTAAATAATTACGTAGTTTGATTATTATCTATATTATTATTTAGGCTACCTCTGACCTATTAGAGGACCGTCCATAAATGACGTCAGGCTCCCTGGAAAGGTTCAAACAATTGTGACAATATGCGACAAGTTGAGAGAATAGGGAAGCCAAAACAATGTGACGTCACTTAAAAAATGTGCATCTGTAAAATGGAAATTTCTACCTTAACAGGTTTTACTAAAGACTTTTTTAGAGCTTATATGTTCTTTCTTTTTTTCCGTGCGCAATCAATAAGGTTGTCTTGAATAACTTCTACGATCCTACGATTGCATCAAAGGTTTCCGTTGTATACAACTTTCTATTTTAATCCTAATGTTCTATTTGAGAAAAATCATAGCGAATTACTAAACCGGAAGTCTAGAGGACTTCGTGCGATCGGAAATATAAAAAAAAAACAAGTTACCAAATAGCAGAAATATCAAAGCAAGCGGTCCAAATCTTATTACAGTCTTTGATAATATTAAGTAATTATATTCTTATTGTAATAGTCTACTTATACGATACTGAGAATAAAAGTGATTTGAAATAAACAAACTTTGAAATGGGAAATATAATAATAATGTCCTTTTATTAAGGAGACGGTGGCTCGTGGAGGGAGAGGTGGGGGGAAGGTTCTGATTTTTTTCTGACAACTTGTGACGGTTGGGAGGGGTTAAGGGGGGAGATAGAAAGCCCGAATCGTACGACGTCATTTATGGACGAGCCCTTATGCAAACTGCTTTATATGCACTAAGCGCCATAATGACATTTATAATTAACTATGCTTTTTTGTTTCGGACTCTTAGGGCAATTTCACATTTGCATTTCACTCACCGGACACGTATTTCACATTACTTACTTAGCCTACTTACTTACTTACTTATGCCTTTCGCCCCACCTTGGACATAGGCCGCCTACAAGTCTTCCAGGTATCCCAATCCTGGGCCAATTTCTCATCTGACCTCAGTTAAGGCCCACACTTTTTAAACGTCAGTTTCCATATCGCGCCTCCAGGTGTTTCTCGGCCGACCTCTTTTTTTCTTTTGCCTTGGCGGTTCCGATTGAGCGCTAGCCGAGTTACGCTGTATGCCGGTTTTATGAGGGTGTGGTCACACTATTTCCATATCTTTTGGGAAATTACTTTTTCCACGAATGGTGTTGGGGAAGGGGAGATATTTGGCCCGAATTTTACGACGTCATTTATGGACGACCCCTTACGCAAACTGCTATATATGCACAAAACGACATAATGACATTTATAATTGATGATGTATTTTTGTTTCCGACTAGAGCAGTGGTAATTTCACATTCGCATTTCACTTACGGACACGTATTTCACATTAATATTGTGTACAGGTACAGGCCGTGCACGATGAAAGCAGCAAATGTCCGATTAATCTCAATTTCTTTTAATCGCAAGTCAATTCATTCCCATTTACTGGGAAATCCGTTTAATTTGAGGTTCACTGTCCAGAGCTCATTTTTTTTACAGATACACAATGTGCTCTAAAATATCTTTTTTTTTCTACTTTTGTGTTTAAATAATTTGTAACGTTTTCTTTAGCATATACTAGACGTCCATTACGTCTTTTGGACCATTGAGGCGTCACAAATGAATGTACACCTACAGGCTCTCTTTCTCCGTCCTCGCGATTCTATGCCTCTCTCTTGGTAGACATAGAAAGGCCCCTATCTTTCAGTTCAAATTTAAGACCGAATAGAACAAACAAAATAAAAAATTTATATAAAAAAAATAATACAAATAAAAATATATATCAATCAAATAATAATAATTATAATAATAATAACGGTGCTTATATAGCGCATATCCCGTTGGTGACAGTTCTATGCACAGACGACAGTTACAGAATACAGACAGACAACGAAATATATAGTAATACGCTAATTCTGCTGACGAAATAGGTGAGTCTTCAGCCGGCTCCTGAAGGTGTCATAGCTAGGGCTCTGGCGAAGCTGTAGTGGGAGGTGATTCCAAGCGGACGGTCCTGTGTAGGAAAATGAACGTTCGCCAGCGGACACTAGCCTCACACGAGGGATCCGCAGAGTAAGGCTGCAAACGCAGTGGGCACAAACACCAACACACCTTCGGCACGTATCTTAAGCCGAACGCCAATTGTACGATTGAACTGGGATTGGCACAAACGCAGTGCGCGATACGACTTGCGTTCAACTTTTAGCCAGCGAGAGCCTAGAGATCATGTGACACACAGGTCGTTCCAAAATGGAGGCGCTGTGCATTGCAGCTTGTTCTATTTTATTGGCTCGGGAAAAGGTATTATAGGACAACGGTACTGGGTTCATCACATATTTTGAAAGAGAGAAAGGTTTGGGGAATACCATCATCTTTTATACGAGGTTTTGAACGACGAGGAAAAATGTATCGCGTACATCAGGATGAGACCCTCAACTGTTCGGACACTTTTAGAGTAGGGATGTTAAACGAAAACCGGAATACCGGATTCCGGTTTTGAAACTGAAAACCGGTTTTGATTTTCAAAACCGGATTTCGGTTTTTTGGTAGCAACCCTTTTATTTTTGTTTTGATGGAAATAATAAAATTGTAATAAAATTTTTTGGATCCGCTCAAAACAATTCTTGAAATGCCTTGCTTACACTATTTAGTCTTAGATATTGTGTTTCTTTTTTTCCAAATAACAACTAGGGCCTATGGTTTGCGATAAAAACAACATCAAACCTAATGTTAAGTTACAGTTACAACTAAAATTAATCTTTTTACTTTTCGGTTCATCTTCGAAAACAATTCTTTAACGATGGCTCAGTGTAAACTATGTTCCCAACAGATAAGCCTGAGCGGTGGCAGTACCACTGGATTGCGTACGCACCTGCATAGGAAGCATCCTGGATTAACATCGTCATCCTCTTCAAATGCTTCTTAATACGGTCAACGATAGTTGGAAATTAAATTATCACTATTGAAAACAATTATCGGTTTTAATCAATTAGACCAGATTTTTTTTAAGTTCTCAAGAATTTAATGGTAAAGTGTACACAATTATATTGTATTCACACAAATCAACCCTTTGAATGTCCTGCAAACAATAATTAAGTTTGAACTATTTTTCAAATATACCTACAAGACTACGCACATTTGACTTTTCTGGCCTGGGGGGGGGGGGAGAATGAAAATTCGGTTTTAAACCGGTTTTATAGAACCGAAAACCGGTTTTGAAAACAAAACGGGTTTAACAACCCTATTTTAGAGCTAGCGATCCCAAGCATCACCGAGCGCACCACAAACTTCCGAAAACCGTTGTCCCCAAGAGAACGACTTTTGATTACATTGAGATAAGTCATCATCATCTGCACTCAGCAGAATCTTGAGGTACATGTAAGGTCCTCCAGTCCCCAGGGTACAAAGCATGGCTGCCATGGCTGTACAGGTTTTACGGACCACTTAAACTTTAAGAGCTCCAATACTTGATCACAACAAACAAACAAACAGACAATCATAAAACAACAATTAATGTACAAAACAAACAAGTCAGAACAAAGCAAAAACAGAAGCAACAAGAAAACGTACTGCTTATTATAAAGTACTGTAACTTGTTATTGATCAAAGTCCGATCCAATGTGGTGTATATAATCATTGATATTATGGAAAAAAGAAATAGCTTCTTGATTGTCTTTTCAAGTCCTAAAAGAAAACATTTAAATGTACTGCTCTTGGTGGCCGCGGCGCCAGACGAAACCCGGCAGTGTGCAATATTATTACCGTATTTTTTATTTTTTTAATCTCGCTAAATATTTCACAAATTCAAATTCTGCTCGAATCTCCCCTTGATTTTTAGTCGCTGAATTCAAAAATGAAATCAGATATTGTCTGCGATGCTTTCTCGATGAGAAAATTGACAGTGAAAATTTCCCCAGTCCAGCCATATGACGTCACACATTCAAGGTCGACGCGACTACTAGCAACCGTGAAAAAAACGAAGGTATGAGATGTAGCAAGCCAGTTGAGCACTCTCGTCAAAAAAGTTGGTGCGAAGGCGTGTTGTTGAAGTCCGAAGTCGTGTTGAACTCACTGCGTGCGGTTACTAGGTTTAAATAGTGTCACCAACACCGACTCACAACGAAAGCCGTATTCACTGAGAAGACGTGTTGGTGTTTGTGCCCACTGCGTTTGTAGCTTAAGCGCGTCAGATGCCGAACGAAGTGGGCGGGACTGGGTGTACAGTTCCATACAAGAGCGAAGATAATCCGGGGCGCAGTTATTCAGGCACCTATAACAGAGGGAAGCCAGCTTATATGAGATCCGGTTGTTGATGGGTAGCCAGTGCAGAGATCGGAGCAGAGGATTGATATCATTTGACTTCTTCTTCTTGAGAACTAGTCGGGCTGCGCAGTTCGGGATACGTTGGAGTCCTTGAAGGGAGGAGGCCGAGAGACCAGCCAAAAGCGAATTACAATAGTCCAAGCGGGAAAATAGGAGAGAGATGATGAGCTTAACACAAGCTGCCTTGGTGAGATAACGACGGATGGCGGCAATACGACGCAGATGGAAGAAGCAGATTTTGGTGAGGAAGGAGATGTGGGTTTGCATGGACAGCGTGGAGTCCAGATAGACGCCAAGGCTTTTGATAGTCGGGGAGAAAGGCACAGTTGCATCAGCCAGCTGAAGATCGGACGCAGTGAGGGACACGACCCTCTGTCTCGTACCGACGATAAGAGCTTCAGTCTTCTCACTGTTAAGCTTCAACTTGTTTTCCGTCATCCAGCTCTGGATGTCCAGGAAACAGATGGAGATGGAAGCAAGGAGCCTGTCGAAGTCCTCAGGCTCTGCACTGTTATACAGCTGGGTGTCATCGGCGAAAGAATGATATTTGAGGTTGTGGCGTTCGATGACAAAGGATAGGGGTTGAGTGTAAAGGGTGAAAAGAAGTGGACCAAGGACAGACCCTTACGGCACACCACAGCAGACGTGAACAGGCTGGGAGAATATGGACTCAATCATAACGGTCTGAGAGCGATTCTGAAGATAGTTCATGAACCAGGAGAGGGCGATGTCTTGAATGCCAAATGTAGACCTGAGGCGATCAATTTGTCGGTGGTGGTCAATCGTATCGAAGGCAGCAGACAAATCAAGCTGCACAAGGGCAGAGACGAGACCTCTGTCTGAGGCGTTTAGGAGGTCAGTGGTGATCCGCAGAAGCGCTGTCTCAGTGCTGTGATGGTGGCAATACGCAGACTGGTGCGCGGGCATCAGCGAATGTAGAGACAGATGGGCATTTAACTGCTCAAGGACAACACGCTCCAGGATCTTGGAAAGGAAGGGTAGGTTGTATACTGGGCGGTAGTTCTTGCACTCATTTACATCGAGTCCGGGCTTCTTTAAGAGTGGGCGGACAATTGCGGATTTGAAGCAGTCCGGGACCACGCCCGTGGATAGAGAGGTGTTTATAATATCTGTAATATAACAAACAGAGGAAATATTTCAAATAAAGAAAACAAAGAACTGAAACCAAATGAAATTTTCTAAACCATAAACATTAATCGAATTTCTTTTTGCAACGAAGAAATAAAGTAATGGGTTCAACCGAAAATTTATAAGCGGGGCAGGTAAAATGTAATAAATTTAACCGTTGGTGAAGGTTGTGGCAGGACTTAAGGGTAAGCCGCAATTTTACTACGCCAATGTAATCGATTGTGATTATACAAAAAAAAAATCTTCGAGTTTGGAATGCAAGACCTAGGCCTATTTGACTAATTTATTTTGTTTTTTGGGGGGGGGGGGAGTTAAAAATCCATATTGATAAATTATGTAGCAACATTGTTTCACGTAAATTAATGTTATACAATGTTTAATGTTTACGGACATAACTTAAGGGGCCTAGAGCATTGATTTATAGGTTGGCTTTTATAGTTGATACATTACATAATTTATATAGCGCTTCTATCCATGGTATTTTAACATGCTCAGTGAGCTCTAGTAGATTGTTACTTCTACTAGGCCCCAAAACTCATGTAGGGCGACAGGGATCGGGCGGCGGCAGGGAAAAAACCTGCGACGTATCGGTTGACAGTAAAGTGCACTAACCGCAGGACCGAGTTAAAAGGTCTTATAAAAAAACTGGACGAACCCGAATGGCTCTTTTGTCCAGGACGTAATGTTAGGGTTGAGAGTTAAGATGAGGGGGCACTCCCAAGCACTGTCCGCGCTCCAGCCACCCCACTACACGCCGAAGGCGTGGCGTGCCGTGTAACAGTAAGGATTATGGAGCAAGCGATGGTTCACTGCGGTTCCCCAAAGGATCATTATCGTGGTGGCTCGCCCGTATGCCAGGCACCGGGTGGTTCTGAGACCGGGTTGCTGCGTCCATTGCTTCCTCCCCACCGAGGCCCCGTGGCTTCTCGGCAGTGCAACGGGTCTCGGACCCGCAACGGGAGCTGTCCCCCACGTATTCGCCCGCCGGTGTAATCTTAATGGGATCGTATCGGCGGTTTAGACACTTCGCCAGTCGTTGAGGCCCATGGGTACAGAACCAGCCGGCCTCACAATACACCATGGCTATGCAAAGCCAACATACACATGATATGCCTGTCTTATCATGTCTTTGGGTTATTGTCTAAGAGAGTGGCCAAGTCATCACTACGTCCATTTGGCTATTGGCTGATTGACGAGGTTTACCTGTGACCTCTGCGGGCGTGGACAATACATCGTTAGTTCTATATTCTGGGCGTTAGACCACAAGATTTGTTGCCCTGGCTTTTATTAAACATAGTGCGTAGATCTTTATTTTACAAACGCTCTTTCTATTAGAAGAATATTGCATCCTACGCATCTCTTTTGTTATGGTCAGGTCTTGCATTTTGATTTGGGCTTAAAATATTAAGTTTGATTTTCTTGATTCGTTCCGTTCTAGTATATTTAATAAGAAAAGTGTTGTTGTTTTTTTCTGATCCATGTGACTATTAGAGCAGGGGTCGGCAACCTTTAGCTAAAAGTGTGCCAAACTAGGATTTCTAAATCATTCTGTGTGCCAAACAGCCTAAAAAACGACTTGTTCTATTAAAAAAATATTTAACTCCGTAGCAAGACCAAGACCAAGAGAAAATAGTTAAAGCGTTTTATGTTTAAGGGAAAAAATAAAGTGTTTGTGATTATTATCCTATTTACTTCCTTTATTTTAAGTTGCATTTTCTGTCTGTCTGTCTGTCTGTCTGCAATCGTGGTGCAAAACTTTGCTTCGATTTTTCGACCACTTCCCAGGGTCCGATCGAGCTGAAATTTGGACGACAGATTTGTGGCACCTTACAATACATCCTATCAAATTTTCAGTTAAAACGACTTAATAATACTACACTTATGACAATATTCATTTCTAAAAAGGAAAGTATAAGAAATATTTTAATTTCGCGTTAAAAATGCCTGTGCAACTTTTTATAGTTTTTCGGCGCAAAGCTAGAAAAAAAAATAATTATGCGCTACGATTATTTTTAGAACAATTCATACGGAGTAAGGAGATATTTTTGAGATTTGCAACACAGATATTTTTTCTGTACGTTTCATTTGCAGTAGTCAATCAATTATTTAATTACATGATGGTAAACTTAGTTTGCAAATAAAGGGAGTATAATAAAAACTTCGTTTTTACGGTTTTCTTGTTCCTTTATTTTAAGTTGCATTTTGTGTCTGCAATCGTCGTGCAAAAATTGGCTTCGATTTTTCGACCACTTCCCGTGGTCCGATCGAGCTGAAATTTGGACAACAGACTTGTGGTGCCTAACAATACATCCTATCAAATTTTCAGTTAAAACAATTTAATAATACTACACTTATGACAATATTCATTTCTTAAAAGGAAAGTATAAGAAATATTTTAATTTCGCGTTAAAAATGCCTGCGCAACTTTTTATACTTTTTCGGCGCAAAGCTAGAAAAAAAAATTATGCGCTTAGATTATTTTTAGAACAATTCATACAGAGTGTGACCGTTATTTTGTAATTACTATGTATACAACTCTCAGGGAGATCACATTATATAATAATAAACAATGAACAAACTGCCGGCTTTTAGTAGAAATGAGAACTCAATATTTAATGTAATTTATGTACAAGATGAATTCGAATATATCACAGTTTATATAGCCTAGTCCAAAACACGTCCAGCCACTACCAAATTCTAAGGTCGTCTCTCTTTACTACCAAATCTACGCTACGTTTTATCTAACTCCTACGTCATTGTTTCTATCGTAAAACGTCACTCGTTTATTCCATACATTAACACCGGGTTAGAGATTATAAAAATTGTCCCATAAAACAACTATCTATATTTTAAATCCTCACATTCCCCCATCGACCCTTTAAATTTGTCATACAAATTTTTTAAAATAAAATCCCTATCTCCGTCAAATACTTTGATAAAATTAAATATATATATCCTTAATCCCCTGTCTTTAATCATATAATTATATAAATAATCATAATTATCATGCATATTAAAATAATTTATGCAACACAAATAACCTTTAACAAAACCAACAATTTCATCAATATATTAATATATTAACCAATAACTTTCACTAATATCTATGTCCATAATGTTTCAAAGTATATCCTGAAAGTATTACTGAAATACACAAACCAATATTATAAATATCAAATCCGAACACAACAGTTCATACTGGTCCATGTAATATCATTGCAACCTTCCTCTTCTGAACGTCCAACAATACATTTATTGAATATTTCATAGGTCCTTTGTAGATTATCCATCCTGTAGAATTTCAACACCTTGATAAAATAGTTCCAATAATATCACAACAATAATTACAATGCATTGTTCACAGATACATCTCAAGAATTTACCATTGAATACTTAACCACGAGCTGTCTGTCTGTAAGCAATATAGTGTTGAATTGGTCATAAACCAAAAAAAATGTATAATGTTATCAATAACGTGTTGATCTGTTGATTCCTCCATATGTTGATGTCATGACCTTCATTCCGCGTTGACAATGTAAATGTACCTTAATCATGCAACGACATGACCTTGATTCTATGTTGATTATGTCAATATACCTTGATATAGCGATGACATGACCTCGATTCCATGTCAGCACCATAAATGTACTCTTCATATGATGTCTTCATGTTTGCATTTGATATGGTGTCCATAAAAACCGTTCACGATAATGTGAGGACGTGATAGAACATCTCTCACTTACAAATGGTACGTTGTGTTTGAATCACCGTGCTTCAGTTGTAGAACCATTTCTCGTCCAGAACCTTTGGAAAAAATCAATATTTCATTAACACCGTATCTATACTTTATATTTACATGAAAAATAATTTTTAAGTTCCAAACTGGTGATTACGTATCAAACAGCACACCTTAAACACCACATCTAAACAACAAATTAGTCACCTTTTTTTTCAACCACTTTAATAACCATGAGTGTTTTCCATTTACTATTTACATACTATTATACCAAATCTATAGTATTGTATCATAGATATTCTCAATTCTTGTTCCTCACCACTACAAAACCAGAATATATATATTTTTCCAAGCCATAATTATACCACAAATCCATTCACCATAAACCAGTCCAATGCATAGTCAAAACTAAGTCAATCCTCTGAAATAATAATTCATAAATTACCATTTTTTCTTTACAAAAACCTTGGGTCTATCAGATTTAAACAAATACCTTTCACCAACTCTTTTAGTATTTTTACTGATACTACAAGATTTAAACCTAACCAATTCCTGACTCACCTTCATTCTTCTACAACCCTTTTCTGACATACTCTTAATCAAACTCCCACAATTACTTTCCAACATACCACTTACATCTTTTTCTCTTTTCAATAACCCTAATTCACAGCATATGTTTTCTTCACCTTTATCTATTTCCATCACTTTCTCTTTTTCATTTGTCTCCATCACCACAAACTTCACTTCATTTTTCTCAAAACACTCTCTACACAACAACTTAAAATCATCTTTCTCCTTATGACCATATTCAATCAACATATCAGACCCCTTTATCTTCTCCTCTTCACAATCTTCACATAACATATCCTGATTATCTATAATTGCCATTTCTCCCATCTGACAATCATCAATTCCCATATGGTCCTTCTGACAATCCTTTAGTACACTGTCTTGTACTGACTTACCATTTAATACTCTTGTATCAACCTTATCCAATAAACACTTATCATTAAATTCATTATGCACATCACTCATTTCTAAGTGTTTCTCTTTCTCAATCATTGCATGAACTATATTCTTATCTATCACTTCCAATGACTCTTTCATAGTAATCACTGACTCTTTACTAATGATCTCTGACTCTTTTCTAATATGTGCCTCTTCTATTTGTATCCTAACTTCTCTTATGACCTTTAAGTCTAATGCTTCAAATATAACCTGTTCTTCTTCAAATATCCCCTTCGGCTCTTCACTAATAATCTTTGGTTCATCCAATATACTCCTACAAATAGAATCCTCATTTAAATTCTTAGATTCTTCCAATAAAACTTTAGGTTCTCCACTTAAGCTTTTTGATTTTTCATTTTCTATATCATCCTTCTTAACTACATCAACAACATTATCACATAAGCTATCTTCATTATTTAACTCCATGATTTTCATCCCTAGATTCATTTTATTTAATTGAACCTTTTTTTCTCTTTCCTCTTCTTTTTTCTCCAGATTAATTTTGTCCAATTTCCAATCTACCACAGATTTATCATTAGAAAAATAATCCTTCCAAAATTCTTTTTCTGTCTCATTCTTATGTCTATGACATTTTATTTTTGCATCAATTCTCTCAAGCTGACCTCTTGAATTACCTCCATATATTAGTTCAAAGGGTGAAAAACCTGTACTATCATGAGTAGTTTCTCTATATGCAAATAAAATTGATGGAATTGCCAAATCCCAATTCTTTAGATCCTCATTACTAACTTTTGACAACATTTCCTTGAGAGTTTTATTAAATCTCTCACACATTCCATTACATTGAGGATGATAAGGTTTTGTAAATTTCTGCTTTATTCCAAATGTTTCCATGAACTCTTTAGTCAATTTTGATGTAAATTGAGTTCCCCTATCTGATATTATCTCTTCAGGAAATCCAATTCTAGTAAATATTAAATATAATGCTTGCACTATATCTGTAGATTCAATTTTCTTTAATGGTACTGCCTCTGCATACCTTGAACATATATCAATCAATGTAAGAATATATCTATGTCCTCTGTTAGACATAATGGGCATCAAACCAATGATATCTATGGCTACCTTCTGAAATGGTCTAGTTGCAGTCACTCCTTTTTGTATTGGTGCTTTGGTAAAGTTACTTCCAGATCCTTTCATCTGACACACTTTGCATTGTTTAACAAATCTTTTCACATCTTTTGACATTTTAGGCCAAAAATAATGTTGTATTATTCTGTTTTTGGTTTTGCCAACTCCCATATGACCAGCCAATGGTATTGAATGAGCATTAGTCATTATTTCTGTTCTATATTTATATGGTACAACTATTTGTTCCACTTGTCTGCCATTTATGAGTATCTCTCTGACTAATAGTTGTGTATCATTTTTCACTTTGCATACACTATTTTTATTAGTATTTCCTTTCTCTGTAGATTTGAATAGTCTATTCAATGTAGTATCCTCTCTTTGTTCCTTTTTGAATTTTACCAAATTAAAGTTTTCATTCAGTAATGATTCACTATCAACTGATGTGTCTTTTTCATTATTCACCATTGTCTGACTTTCTTCAGTATTGCTTGCTTTACATTCATTAATCACATTACATTGTGCTTGCTTATTATTAAATTCCCATGTTTCTATTTCCTCTCTAGTACATTCTTTAACTGATTCAACATTTCCAATAATTAAATCAATTGGTGCATCATTTATAACATGAGCCAGTACTCTACCTGTAATATATGGTGTCCTAATATCAATGTAGGCCAACCTCAATTTAATCACTCTTCCATCAAATGATGTACAATCTGCTACCTCACCAGTGTATTGATTTGACTGAACATATTTGCTGTTTATTGCAATGACAGAGGCTCCTGTGTCACGAACTGCGAAAACTGGTATTAATCCCACATATCCTGGAAAAAACTTTATTCCTTTGCTTCTTGATAACACAGCTCCACAATGATTCCTGTTCTGATTAAATCTGGAGTTGTGATCTCTCTGTTGTGTACATCCCTGAGATCTATTATTATTATTATTGTTTCCAGCAGAATTTGACCTTCTGAAGCAATTTCTTGCTATATGTCCTTTCTTTTTACATATAAAACATGTCAATGTGTTATCTCTCTTATCTTTACAATCCTTAGTAACATGGTTATTTCTTCCGCAATTACCACACTTCATCTTGCTCCTTGATAATTGTCTTCCTCTTTGAAAATTATCATTGCCTTTAGCAAAGCATATTATATCCTGGTAATCCTCTCCTTTAGAAGTAGGTGCCATGGGATGAGCTAATTTATAGTTCCTAATCAGGTCAACTATTTCTTCTATAGTCTTGGGAGATCTCTCCTGAATGAATGCTTTGAGAGTCTTATCGAGTGAATATATTGCCTTATCTCTAATAATAAAATTCTTCAATTCCTCAAATGATTTTTCTATTTTAGCACATTTTAGCCATTTGTCCATAGCACTTGTCAATGAGTCAAAATAACTTTTTGGATCTTCTTCCTTTGATAAAGTCATTTCAAAAAATTTCTTTCTATAAGCCTCCTCTGTACTTCCAAAATGTCTTAACAATTGTTCCTTGACAGATGCATAATCTGATTGTTCCATACAAATTTTTGATGGAATATCTCCTGTAAAGGATTTTCCCAGTAGTCCAGACCAATAACATGAAGAAAAATTTTGTCTCTCCATTTCCATTTCAAATTTTTTTAGAAATGTATCAATAGAACCATCCTTTTCATTAAACAATTGGAAAGTAAATCTGCACATGTTATTTCTAATAGCCATTTCCTGGTCAACAATAGGTCTAGTAACTCCAATGTTTACATTTGCAGTATTATTCTTAGCTTCTAATTCCAACTTTTTTAACTGAAAAATTCTATCTTTCTCCTTTTCCTCTCTATCTTTTTCTTTTTCAATTTGTTTTAATCTCTCTAGCTCTATCTCATCAGCTCTTGCTTTTTCTTTAGCCCTTTCTACTCTTTCTAACTGCTCTCTATATTTTCTCTCCGCCCACTCATCCAATTCCTTACCAGCATATCCCAACTCCTTACCACAACTTATATAATTTGCTAATATGTCCACTGAGGACCCCTCCATTTTCAATTAATAAATATATACCTACAACAAACTAATATAATTTAAAATGTAATCAATATTACAATATTCATAAAATAAATATCAATATAATAATCAATATATATATATAAATAAGAACACCACAGATAGTAGATGAGACTCGAGATTCACAAAAAATTTACTATGACAAATATATAAACAATATGATAACACTGTGCATACAAGACTATACAATCTAACATATATTATGTAATATACACTTATGAAAAGTCTTTTTCAACTAACCTGACTTACAGGGACTTTTCAATAAGTGTATACACAAAATTCCTAAAAGAAACTAATACATGCCAGTGATTTCACAAGAAAAATCTAGGCATATACTATACTACAACATAACGTATACACCAGTTTACTTATCTTAATAAACGCGTTCCTTTTCCTTCCGTCTCCGAATCCAGGTTCCAAACTCGAAATGATCCTCCACCACACAGGTTCTTTCAGCACGAAGTATGTTCATTAATTCCTTAAGGATTACAATCCTTTCACTTTGTTGAAGTTTCTTTTTACTTCCAATTTCACTTGACTTCTGCTACTGTACTGCACTGACTTCTAGTTCTGTGACTATTCTGAAGTATTCTTCTTTTCTCGAACCATTCACTAGTTCTACGGAGATTCTTTTTTAATCTCTTCACTTGACAAACTTAGCTTGTCCTATTAACCACAGCTTCACTATTGTTTCAATAATTGTTACCACTTTCGATACTTTTAAAATGTATCCGAGACGCCTTTCAACTTCCAATTTTCTAGTGTCCTTTTTAACCGACTTGCTTGGTAACATACATAAACTTCCGTTTCTATCTTCATGTACACCGTTATGTACTGGTAGCGCTTATTTCCAAGACGTGCTATGCTATACTGTTAAACCGTCAAATTTTCTTTCTCGTCGATATTTCTTCTCAATGAATTTTAGTCTTCTTTTAGTCGTAAGAAACGTTCATTTGCGGTATTCTTTAAGCTGTGCTTCACAATATATTGTAGGCTTTCTTTCAAATTGATTTTCAATAATATTCACCTTGATTCTCCTTCAACATTCTCCGTTGATTTTCAATATTCCACATTGGGCTTCCGAATTCACCTTGATCTTCCGAATTTTAGTTGGGCGCCAAATAATGTGACCGTTATTTTGTAATTACTATGTATACAACTCTCAGGGAGATCACATTATATAATAATAAACAATGAACAAACTGCCGGCTTTTAGTAGAAATGAGAACTCAATATTTAATGTAATTTATGTACAAGATGAATTCGAATATATCACAGTTTATATAGCCTAGTCCAAAACACGTCCAGCCACTACCAAATTCTAAGGTCGTCTCTCTTTACTACCAAATCTACGCTACGTTTTATCTAACTCCTACGTCATTGTTTCTATCGTAAAACGTCACTCGTTTATTCCATACATTAACACCGGGTTAGAGATTATAAAAATTGTCCCATAAAACAACTATCTATATTTTAAATCCTCACACAGAGTAAGGAGATATTTTTGAGATTTGCGACACAGATATTTTTTCTGTACGTTTCATTTGCAGTAGTCAATCAATTATTTAATTACATGATGGTTAACTTAGTTTGCAAATAAAGGGAGTATAATAAAAACTTCGTTTTTACGGTTTTCTTGTTTGAATTTATATCAAATACAATATTTAATTAGTCTACTTAACTTTCACATTTATGGTAATTGTTGTCTAAATATTATCATTTTGTACTCAGGTTGAATATCTAACAGTTACTAATTTTATTTATTTTGTTATCTCAGTTGTTATTTTTTCCATTAGGAGTCGCGTCGGATTTTTACATCCTTGCCCCTCCTTTGGGTAAGTTTAGATGAGAGCCATAGCTCGGGGGTGACTAAGACTTCCTACACCTGTGAGATAAATCTTATCGCACAAGGCGGAGAAGATCTACACGTTATGTGGGGAAGCCAGGATAAAATGTCCTTTAATAGCTTTTTATACTATGTTTATCAACAGAAACTCACTGTTTTTAGAATAGATACTTAGTAATCAGACAAACTAGGTAAATTATGTAATGTATGAAAATATACATATTAATTATTTTGTCATAAAATATTTATACCATTTTCAAATATTTAAAAGTTTGTTTGTTTATTTCAAAGTTATAAATATTGTAACAATTTATTCTTTAATAAAAGAAAAAAAAAACACACTAAAATTATTAGCGCAAATAAAATGCTTTAATTATCTCCCTTAAATTAAAACAACGATTCCACGTTTGATTCAATAGTGATGCCAAACAAGTTTTATTTTGTAATATAAAAAAATATTAATGACTTTTTTAAATTTCTTTATAAGTGTAAGTTAAACCAAAATCTGAAAGTAGAATTGCGAATGCCTATCAGTTGAGTATAGCAGATGACTTTCCTAAGCTAAGCAGCTTCTTTTCAGATATTTTCCTCAAATAGGGCACATTTGGATGCCCATTTTTGAAAAGTTTTTGAAAGTCTTGCCATTGGTTAGAAAACTCCGCTTTGAGTACTTCGATGAACTTCTGAAAAATCCCTAACTATCTAAATATATGCCTTTATAAAGGGATGTACATCTTTTGAAATTGATTTCCCTGCAAGATATGTTAAGTTTCAATGCAAATCTATTCCAGTGGTCGTTGTAAATGCAAGTTCAACTCACTGAAATGTGTCACTATGTCTGTCTTTCAGAAACATTGGCTTCAATAGTCAGTTTTTATCATTCAGAACCATACAATTTTGTTTTTTTCATCGATAAAAACATAATTCTTGGAGGTCTCTCGCGTGCCATTGCAAAGTACTCTGCGTGCCAAGTTTGGCACGCGTGCCTTACGTGACCGACCCATGAATTAGAGTACTGTAATAGATATAGATGTAATGTACATTGTAATAGATGTTATACTACTAAAAGAGAATTTAATGCTTAAATAATGTATTATGATTTTGTAAAATATTCAATTTTAAATGTGAAATGAAATAATAGTATTTAATATAAAGCACACTGGAGAATGAAGAACTATTTAAAGAATGATCTAATTCACAGTTCCCGTGATATGTGAACATTATAATTCCTATACACTCAGGAATCATTTTCTTTTATACTCTACAAATAAATATCCCCCTAAAAATCTAATATCATTTGACAAATACTATACTTATATATTGGTATAAGAAGTCCTATAAAAACAATGTATCTCGTTTATTTATGCATAAATATATTAAATTGTTATATATAATAGTACGAAGCACGTTACATAAAAAAAACATATTAATGCAACATATTTGTACAAATATAAAATATATAATAAAAACACATTGCAAACACACACATACACACATGTTTATGATATATATTATTGTATAGGTAACCGTAATATCGGTGACATGGGGTGATCCTGGGTGACTTAAGGCTATTAAGGAAAAAATATTTTAGAGAGCCATAAATCCGAAACCTCGTGAGGAGTTGCTGAACTCCCATCGGGCGCCTCCCCAGGTGGCGGATAGGGGAACACCCATCAGATATGGCGGGTACCGGGGAAATAAAATACCCGGGGCGGACCAAAATCAGCAACTGCTGCCTTGCAGTTAGTGGAGGGATCCACAAAGGCTAGGGAACCTCACCCGAACAAAGAGGCAGCTATCCCGATAGCTGTAAGGGGCAGCCCCCCCCCCCAGAAGGTTGTGCGCAGGGCTAACAACCCAGTTACTCAAAAACAATTGTTACGAAAACTAAATCACTTCCAAACAAACGGACAGATCTTAATGGTTTACGACCCAAGTCGTACCTGAACACGGACATGATTTATGGATTGCAACATGGAATATACTAAGCCTCTATAGAGCCGGAGCACTTGCCCGCCTCGTGGAAGAACTTACAAAATATAACATCACGATAGCTGCCCTACAAGAAACTAGGTGGAAAAACTCTGATACTCTAAAAACAAAAGACTACACAATTTTTTACAGTGGTAAGGAGAAAAACGCTTTGGGGACTGGATTTGCGGTCAGCAAGAAGATAGTAGATAAAGTCATAGGCTTCAGACCGGAAAATGAAAGACTCTGTGCTATTCGAATAAAAGGCAAGATGTTCAACATAACCCTCATTAATGCACATGCCCCAACAGAAGACTCAGAAGATAATGACAAAGACAGCTTTTATGAAAAATTAGAAAAATTATATGACGATACCCCACGTCATGATGTGAAAATAGTACTAGGAGACTTCAATGCCAAAATCGGAAAAGAAAAAGCATTTAGACCAACTATTGGAAAAGAAAGAAAAGCTTGCATGAGGAGAGCAATAACAATGGAATCAGGCTGATAGACTTTGCCACAGGAAAAGGCATGAGCATTAGCAGCACAAAATTTCATCACTAATAGCAGAAAACAGCAGAGTTCTATATAGATGGGCAGAATACTTTGAACTACTAAATAAACCAAATACAGGAGAAAATGACACACACCAATATAACCTGCCCTATGGAGGACCAGACCCTCTTGTAAACTCACCAACGCTAGAGGAAACAACAAAGGAAATAATGTCACTGAAGAACCATAAAGCCCCAGGAGGGGACTGTCACACGCTGATGGCGCGGCTCTGATTATGTGCAGATTGTGCGTACGCTTATCAGGCTTTTGTGAGGTCGTTGTCTTAGGATATGAAGAGAGACGACTTTCAAACCTATTTATATTTGTAGCTATCTCAGCAAAAAGGATTGACGAAATGCAACAGTTCTACAACGTTTATTGACAATAAGTTTCTATATGTATATCAAAGGTTACATACATCCAATATATACAAATAGAGGTAGATGAGAGTCGATCGAGTACAGTGTAGTCGGCTAACTTAAATGCTCACTATTAAGTAACTCCGAACTGTCAACTGTGTATGTAAGACCTACTTCGGCTCTGTGTATCTAGCGACTGTCTCTGCTTAGCTACGGTCTGCTCTCTCCCTAGCTCTCGCTTGTCTGACTATTTGTCCTCCCAAATTTTCAGTTTCTCAGGCTTGCCAGAAACATCTGCGAACAATGGACCATATCCAGTTACCCTGGGTTGCCAGTGGTCTGTTGGGGAAAGGGGGGGGGGGAAATAGGGGTGGAGTCTGACCTCACCTGACTCTGAGCCGTGGGACCTCCAACGGTGTATTCAACTACCTTGAGTTATTCCCCTCTTGTCCCATGCCAGAAAGGTATACTACTAGACGACCATTTATCATTGGTTATTTAACCCCTCTTGGACTGTTTCCCAGGGTCAAGAATTTCAACTTGCCTCCAACTTCTATATATATCGCCAGTCCAAGCAAAACTTCTTGGTTAATTACCATTCCCATTTAAACTGTCCCTCGACTGAAAAGGATTTAAGTCTGTCCAAACAAGTTTCTCACGCTCAACTTTAAGAGTCAATTATCTCGGGTTTTTGGGCGTGTTGTTAAAAATACATAAATCCATGTTAATTCTAAAATGGATTGCAACAGGGACCTTATCACAGCAGAGCTTATTAAATATGGCGGGAAAGAGCTACACATAGAAATACACAAGCTAATAGAAAAAATATGACAAGAAGAAAAAATGCCTACAGACTGGGAAACGGCACCAATAACGGTAACACCAATACACAAGAAAGGATCTAAACTTAATTGTGCAAACTATAAAAGAATCTCTCTTTTAAATGTTACATACAAGGCTATGTCTAAATTAATAGCAAGTAGACTACAACAATATACAGAAAATATACTAGGTGATTACCAATGCGGATTCCGACCTAACAGATCCACGAACGACCTAGTCTTTACCATTAGATGTCTGCTTGAAAAATGTTATGAATATAATATACCAGTATATCAGCTCTACATAGACTACAAAATGGCTTATGATAGTATCAAAAGAAAATATCTATATGAAACACTGGAATTCTTTGGGATCACTAATAAGCTAACTAGACTAATATACATGACCCTACATAGATCTAGAAGTAAAGTCAAGGCCCAGGGAGAGTACTCGAGTGAATTCCCAATTCAACAAGGACTACGACAAGGAGACTCACTATCGTGCATGCTATTCAACCTAGTACTAGAGAGAGTCATAAGAAACATTAACGTAGACACTAGAGGGACGATAAAACTAAAAGAATACTTCAATAGAGAAGCCCCAGGCATATACCCCAGCGGAACTCTATATAGCCAACCTCTGCAGTACCTAGCATATGCTGATGATATAGCGTTGCTTGTAAAGAATAAAAATGCCATTCAACAAGTTCTTACAGAGCTGGCAGATGCCTCCAAGCTGGCAGCACTTGAGATCAATGACCACAAAACAAAGTACATGGTACTGATGAGGGATGATACAAAGGAAGAAGATAAGGAAGACTTCAAAACCAAGAATCGCACATTTAAAATAGTAGATACTTTCAAATACTTAGGGTCAAGCCTTAATGAAAGGAATGAGATACTACCTGAAATAAAAGAAAGAATAGCTGCAGGAAATCGTGCCTATTTCAGCCTCCAAAATGTATTCCGCAACAAAAATATCTCAAAAAGAACGAAGAAGGTAATATACAAAACCATGATAAGACCAGTGGTGATGTATAGCAGTGAAATATGGACAATGACAAAATCCATTGAAGCACTGCTTAATACCTGGGAGAAAAAATTGCTGCGGAAGATATTTGGAGCTGTGCAAGACCTAGATGGCTGGAGGTCAAGAACAAACGAAGAACTGTACACTCTGTACGAGGATCCAACGGTGGTAGCTGAGATAAAGAAGGGCAGATTGAGGTGGGCAGGCCACTTGGAAAGAATGACAGAAGGCAGAGCAGCCAGAACAGCACATCACCAGAGACCAAGAGGAAAGAGGCTTAGGAACAGACCAAGACAAAGATGGCTTGAAGCTGTAGAAGCAGATTTGCAAAAGCTTGGTGTGCGGGCTTGGCGAAGGAAAGCCAGGGATAGGCCCGAAGGAAGGAGGTGGTGAAGTAGGCCAAAGCCCTACATGGGCTGTAGCGCCACAGGGATGGATGGATAAATCCAAAACTTTTATTATTTCAGGTCTTTCAATTGCATTTAGATCTAGTACATAATAAAGATATAGCAGTTTTTCATGGTGAACATAATATTTACTGCGATACAGACATCATTTCAAGATAACTTCCTGACATATGATTTTAATCATAGCTAGAACAACGTAAAATTATTACTACGCAGGACTTTGTAAGGTGATTATGTTTATTTAATTTATGCTTTCTCTCTTTTTAAAACTTACTTTAAAGGGAATTTTATCGAAATAAAAAATATGACCCATATTTTATTATATACCGGTAAATATGACAGCAGTGACGTCCTATAGAAGAAGATAGAAGAAGAAGATGGGGTTGGATAGGGCACACCCTGCGCAAGCCGCCAACCAACGTCAGCAGACAAGCACTCAAAAAGGAAAACCTAAGGCAAGCGGAATAAGAGGCCGTCCAAGAAATACCTGTTGACGCGACCTTGAGACAGTCACCGAATAGATGGGGTACAGCTGGTCCCAGTTAGAGAGAATGGCTCATGACAGAGGAATGGGGAGATCTGTGGTTGGCGGCCCATACCCCAGCTGGGGTGACGGGCAATGACGATGATGATGACGGGGTGACTATCATGAGAAGATCATAAGAAAAAGAACATTTCCCCACTTTTTTTTCAAGTCTATTTTCCTTTGTTAAGTTTTCTATTTAAATTTGTAATACCATAGTTTATCTTTTTCACATGCAAAATTTTGGTTTGGATATACACAAATTTTGCCAAGTAACTATTATATAATGTTTCTTAATGCTATATCGGCACAGTTAAAAGATTACCATTAGGCCTACGTTCTACATACATGTATTGACAGATAAATGTCATAAACTCCTTCACAAATAATGACCACCACTTTGGTATAAAATAATTAGTTACAATAATTAGATTTGTTAAGGGCAAAGTCAACTTTGTAAAGGGTAGTCATTTATTAAAGTAGAGAATATAAACGCTGGCCAAAGTCACCCCAATCCCATTGGACACACTAGTAAATATCTCAAAACTAAATAAAAACCATTCAATATGAAATATAGTCAGGCTTTTATCTCGACTGGCAAGTCATGATTTTCAACTAGTTTTTGGTTAATAAGGTGACATATATTTATTAAGATATGTAGAACAAATGCTTAAAAGTGGACAAACGTCACGCTATATTGCCGGTATTTTAATGAATGAAATCTCACGTACAATCATTAAATATAATTTTTATGCAGTTTTATTTACAATGAATGTAATGATAAAAAAAAAACTACACTGATGGAATTTAAATAATAGCTTCTGTAGACACGCCTCACACATTTATACAGCCACATCTGCCCTCGTTATACATGTAAAGGTTTTATCACAGAATCTACTAGATGGAAAATTCCCGAATATATCAGAAACCGGAAGGAAAATGATGTCGAGATATTTAGATAACACTAGAACACAGCTTTTATCTACAAGAACAAATCTATAGGCCATTATAACAAAAAAATAAGCAAATAACTCATCTACTTTATATGCACTATTCTAAATATAGAATGCACAGACCAAAACCGAAATATACAACTCGATATGAGCAAACAAAAATATCTACAAAATATATGTCCGGTATACATACTTATAGCTAATAAATATATAATATTTTTGCATAAAATTACGACTATGATCACATTAATTAAGTTAGCATCTAATTATAGATTCGTTAAACGCGATTCCATCTAAGCTTTACGTATTGAAGGCTGGATTTGAACAAAGACTATAATTAGATGAACCGCTTGCTCTATTTATACAGCTGAATAATTAGTTTGCGCATGCGCGTCTTCCGTTTTGTACCCAAGTCTTCCGGGTAACCACCGTATTCTATACTATAAACTGTGTGTTGACTAATAAGGAATTGTTAAATGAATACATTAAACAACATGAGAGTAGCCGTATCTTAGAGGGAGAAAAGAGTCACAAGCCCCTTCCCCCTCTCCCGTGGAGATTTTAACGTTACATGCAGCTTGGACAATCTGAACAGGGAGGAAATAATTGGCAAAATGTTGTATAGTACTACAAGTTAACAAAAATACAATATCTCATACTACAGAAACCATTCAATAGCCCTTTTGTAGAAGCCCTTTAGTTACATGTTACATTTTAAAAAATAGATATAAATAATATAATCAATAATCTAACGAATAACGTATAACAAAATAACAATAGAAGGAAATTGAATTAATAATAGAAATGTATACATATTTGTTATTTAGGCCTACATAAACATATTCAATCACAACAAACGTCAGCACCACGATTCACCTAGTTCCGGCCTATGTGCTGAGAGTGAGGTGAGGGGAGGGGCTTTTCTCTACTCACTTTTGTCTCCCCTCATATAGTATAAATCTAATTAAAAATACCCACATGGCGTCTTATCACAGATTAACGTGTATGTACACATTAAAAAAAAACACCACAAAAATGAAAACCATGACACAAACATAAAAATAGTAGTTAATGACGAGAAAAATGTCTGCATTTTCAAATACAAATTTATGTAGCACTGATGCACGGGCCTATTTGTGGATGTACTAGTGCAGGGGTCGTCAAACTATTTGATACTATTGTGCCAAATTCATTCAGCGTGACAGCAGCATACAATTTATCCCGCTATAGCCCTCAACTTCTTGTAGAAAAAGACTTGAATAGCCTTTATGTTGGGGTATTCTGCGTGCCTTTGAAAATCACTCTGGGTGCCAAGTTTGGCACGAGTGACGTATGTTGCCCCCCCCCCTGTACTATTGAACCAATTTTTTGGCCATTAGACTTGTATAAGGTGTCTTTACGACATTATAAAACCCTTGTAATCTCAAGTGCTTGTGTTAATGCTAGAATCGCAGTTTATATTCTGTACAATGAGTTAGGTGAAGGGTTTAGGATTTGGGGTGTAGGGTGGGGTCTAGTGGGAGCAATAAGAAACGTATGTAAATATGTTTTTTTTTTAAATATTATTCTGGTTAATTTATAGCACTGAAAGCAGCCTGGACTATATATGTGGTCAAAAACAATACTAATAAAAAAAAGACTAAAATAATTAAATCAATAAATGTACGCGTATATGCTATATGTTATATTCATCCATAATCTGTGGGCTATGGTTCACAAGGGTGGGCTTCAAAACAATTTTCATTCGCTGGTGTTTGTTTTTATTAATTACCGTATGTGATTTTACTTTAAAAAGAAAAAGGTATTTTGGCCACAGAAGGTCGTTAAATTTAGGCTAACTTTAACACGACATACGTAATTGAAAATCTGTGTTTCATAAAATGTCTATTGCCATTAGCAACGGCATTTAAAACACTATAGGGCTCAATAGCCAACAATCACAACACATGTAAACATTATCACAACAAATGTAAACATTATCACAACAAATGTAAACATTATCACAACAAATGTAAACATTATCACAACAAATGTAAACATTATCACAACAAATGTAAACATTATCACAACAAATGTAAACATTATCACAACAAATGTAAACATTATCACAACAAATGTAAACATTATCACAACAAATGTAAACATTATCACAACAAATGTAAACATTATCACAACAGCTCGCCTACATCAACACTCATTATGTTTTTTTTATTCACTCACTATTAAATTATGTATTTGCACTTTTAGTATAGCTGATATCATTTAACACACAGGAAATGTTTCCTTGGGCACCATTCGTCACAATAACACATAATATATACATATGTATATATATATATATATATATATATATATATGTACATATATATGTATATATATATATGTGTGTGTATGTGTGTGTGTGTGTGCGTGTGTGTGGGTGTGTGTGAATAACAAAGACACCAATATGTTTTGGTAATGATTAATAAACAAAATTATCACTTTTACACATTTTAAAAAAAAGAGGGGAGATAACACCTTCTCCTTCGGTTAGAATCGTTGTCGAGAAATTAAACAGTTACTACCCTTATTACAATGAAATTATGTAGGGTAAAGTGGTAAACTATAATAGTGTGCTAAATTGGTATTTGTAACTCATTCAGCGTGCCAACAACTTAAAAGTTACCCTGCTTTAGCACGCAATTTGTAGTAGCAGATACTTGAAAAGCGTATTTTTAGGAGTCTTCCGCTTGCCGTTGAAAATCTTTTGCGTGCCACCAAGTCTGGCACGCGTAGCATAGGTTGCCGAACCCTACTATAGACAATTTCTGAGAAGTTTCTCTCATAGAAAGTCAACTCCTTACAGATGAAAGATTTGTTCAAGATCACAGGTAGCCCATGATTAGTTCATGATCAGATATTTCTGAATGCGTATCTTGAGTAGTTTTTCCCACTGGGTGAAACACATCGGAACTTTGATCTACGTTAACGAGAAATTCTGCTTTGTCTCGAAAAGAGTCTTTGTTGCCCCGCAAGCTTTTGGGCACGACCGTAGCGTATTCACACTCGTTCTCTTGATCAGGTACTGTTGGTTGCGGCATCTGCAGGACCTCTGCGTGGTTCGACTTTCTCTTTTCCGCGGCGTCCGCCTTCTTTGACCGAATCTTGGCGACGCTGTCCAGAGTTGCGTAGTCATCGTCGGAATCGTGGAAATCAATCTCGTGAAAGGCTTCTTCACCACCGACCGAGACTCCCGTCGGGTTTTCGCGTGTAACGTCGACCGACACGCTGTTGGTCTGAACTGTGGGGTTCCCCGCGACTGCGTCACGCGGCGTCCCGTTGTGCACGGGGATGTCAGATTTCTGAGGTGGAACGTCAAGCTTCGGTCTTACCGGCTCCGCAAGAGTGAACGGTATCTCAGTGTAGTCCACCACGTTGACGCGTTCGCCAACAAAGCCCCCGTTGGAATATGCCACCGTCGATTCCGCTTTGTCCGTTATCAGCCAATCGCCTTTCTTCCTCCTGTTAAGAAAGAAGAAGATTATAATACAGCCAATGATGACTGCGGCCAAGATAGCCAGCACAATGCCCACTATAGTTCCAGCCTCCATTTCACAATGAGGCGTTTAAACCAAAAAAAAAATATTTGTTCAACTCGATGGATAAAATAGCATGGAAGGTTACACAAATCAACTCCTTTGAAAACAACTTCATAAGCCTAACATTTTCAAATGCTTTGATGCTTCATCGCCTATATGCTATCCATCAACTAATTGAACATCATGAAATTTTGAAATGTATTAAGGATGAAATTCTTGAAAGAGTTGGCCATTACAAAAGAAGAGCTGGGTATGTTTTTTATTTCTGTTTCAACATTCTCAAATTCTTGCCTTTAAAGCACGACTCTGAAAACAAAAGAAGTAAAAATTTTGAAATTTCAAAAATAAAAAAATAAAATTACAAATAGACCTACTAATTATGAAAAACAAAGTCATAGACGTCTATTCGTGGTACCTCGAGTTACAAACGTCTCAGATTAAGAACAATTCAGGTTACAAACAACAATAATTAAGAATTTTCTTTTCTAAGGTTACTAACAGTGCTTCGGGTTACAAACGAAGAGAGACAGATAGGTAGGTTTAACGTTGGAGACAAACGTTTGCTTACATTAAAAATGAAGACCTTGCATTAATTTGCGCCTGCCTTGGAGGCCTTTCCTAGATTTGCACGGTCGTGCAACTTCGATTTCATTGGCCTTACTACACGACTGAATGTGAATAAAATAGTTTTTTTTTTCATCTTGAAACAGATTGAGTTTATTGCATTGAATTCATTTTCATGTTTCAGGTTCCGAACGTTTCAGACAACGAACCGAATCTAGGAACGAATAAGGGTGTAACTCGAGGTACCACTGTATAGACTTTATTACATTCAGTCATTTACAAGAATTTCTTCCACCATTTTCTATTTGTTCAAGAAAAAAGTTCAAGTTCTTGTGAATCATACAGCGCACCACGTCGGGTTACTCATCCAAATGTCCGGGATTCATATCCTGGTTCAAATGGCAACATATATTTTGAACGCGTCCTTTTG